>JAOWBW010001556.1:0-263203 GCA_026119855.1 Campanula takesimana | reverse complement strand
AGACTAAGGATCTTAATGGCGAACTTTTGTAGATTGGGAGTTGAACTACCAAAAACAGCCCACCAATCAGCTGTTAAATGTTGACATTAAATTAGTTTTGATCAACAATCAACAATCACCAAGTAAAGTATATTATATTTAGATGCAAATGCAAATTTAATTGTGTTTTACTAACCCGGTGCTCTTGTATCCCTTTGTCTAATAGCCATAGCTTACCAAAGAGGCCCCTCAGCTTTCCTTATAAAGGGTAAACTCCCCAATGATTTGATCCTGCATAGCAGCCTCGGGTACCAGCCTCTCAATGCACGAATACAAACCATTAACAAACTTCATCATCCGACTCGATGTTTCTCATTCTTGTAAAAAAAATCTGGATTCAGAAAGTATCCAGCTGCATGTAAAGGTTGATGTAACTGGACACTCCACCGTTCATCTATTATTTCAAAAATGTCCTGTACTTGGAGTCATTGTTATTAAAGACTTGGCAATTGTTTCTTTATCTCTGTCCATAGCCTCGTAAATGTATCCCATAGCAGGCTTTCTCTCGCCATCAACGATACAATGGACTTTAATGAGTGGACAAGTCACCTTAAGGGCAAAACAAGATATGTTCCAAAATGCTGGACTGAGAATAATCTCCTTAGCTTGTTTACCGGCCGACTCTTTTGCCCATTTACTTTTGCTCCAGTCTTCTGAAATGAACACATTGCCCGCAAGTTTTCTTTCAATGAATGAAGCCTCGATAATGTGATCGCTGCTATAGCAAATCGAGTTTTTGCTGGCCTAAGTAACTTCTTTCTTAGTGAACTTCCTCATCATGTTCACTACCCAGGTCGACTATAAATGAAAGAATTCAATTTCATGGCTTGATGGAAAGTTTTCTTTAAAAGCGGCTTGGTTAAAAATATCTTCAAGCATTAAAATCCAAGCAATGTGCCGCACAGGGTGTCCAATACAGATTGGATACTTGTCCATCAATTTTTCACATGTGTTGAAGCAAGGAAAGAAATATTTCATCTTAAATAACGAAAAAGTCTACAATAAATAATTTGCTATACTTGAACAATTAAAATCTTACCAGCTAGCTTGTTGTTGGAAGCGCTATCAGTGATAACTTGCACAACATTTTCTTTTGCCAACCATCTCTACCTTTTCGCTAAGAAGCTCAAACATTTCCCCCTGTTTTTGAATATTCTGAACATCAACTGATTCAATGAACACACTTCCTTTAGGAGAATCACCAAAAAGTTAACCAAAGTCCCTCTCTCTTATCTTCCATCCATCGCACATAATAGAACACCAGTCTTTGACCCACTCTTGTTTGTGTTCCTCATCATCTGATTAACATTTGATTGACTTGATCTTGTCGTCCTTAGCAATGGAACCCTCACTTCATGGAAAGTAGGTGGTTTCATGCCTGGCCCATACTGTCCAATAGCTTCAATCATAGCGTTGAAGCTCTTATAATTGACAGCATTGAAAAGATCCCAGCATCGTACATCCATCTTGCAATGTATGTACATGCTTTATCCCTCAACTGCTTCTTTGCCACACGATCTGCATCATCTTGCTTCCCCTTTTTTTTTGGCAGTAAAAAATCTATAGGCCCTTTCCTCTTACTCTGAGTAGGTGGTGGCATTTCTGGAATAGGGGTAGCTTGACTACTTCCTTGCGAAATGTGTTTATTGCGATTAACGTACATCAGTCTCAGAAACTCTCCTTCCAAGAATACAAGGACTCTTTCAGAATCTTTCTCAGCTTGAGCATCTTCTTTACTGCTCACTTTTTGAAGCATATATTGCTTCACCTCTTCTCTAACCTCCGGGGGACAGCTCTTACAAGCACTGGCATTTCGATGGCCTCCTACCAAATACTGTTTTACCCTAAATATCCCTCCATTCAACACTTTAGGGCAATAAATACAGCGAAGTTTATTTTATCTTGCCCCGCGGATCAGCCATCGTACAATACTTCCATCCGGGTCTCTTGAAGCCATTTGTACGTACTACGTAGTTAATCCTAATGAAAAATTCGGGAAAAAAATGCCTCAATGGAATACCTCTTTTCAAAATTAGACACTATTGTATGTAAATAAATCTATAAATTATACATACAACTATAAAATCTACTTTGTGTTTAATCTATGTACTGTATATGATTATGCACATTAATTAAATTAAACAGGTTTACATTATAAACTATACATGCATTCAGATTGACTTTCATGAAAAACAAATGACAATTTTGATAGCAATGAATAAACTTTAAATTATAAAACTATACATGCATTCATGTTTAAATCATAAACTTTAATTTACACATGCTTTCAGATTGCATTCAGATTGCATTTTGAATGATAATTTTAAGTATTTAACTGTAACATTTGTATACATAAACAGAGACTTGAGGGGAAAAAATAATCAAGACATTGCATAATTTAACATGTTTAAACTTAATTTATACTTCTATAGCTAATAGTTATATGTACTTAAACAGAGAGTTGAGGAAAAAAAAAGAATCAGGACTTAAGAAAATAAAAAGATAACAGGAAGAGAACTCACCTGTCGGAGCTGCTCTTCTCGCCTGAGGCTCGCCGGAGGTCGACGGAGGTCGCCGGAGGATCAGACAGGCCGCCGGAGTTCGCTGGAGGTCGCCGGAGGCTTCTCTGTTAGCTTTGATGGAGTTCACAAGGATCGACTGCTCTTATATAGACTTACGGTGAGTGTATCGTGGCAACAGAAGATTCTTAGTCGCGTAATACGTTCAATTACTAAGCAATTGACGGTCAATAGGATCAATTACTTCGAAATTGTCGGTCAATTAGGGTTTGCGGAGCCTAGGCGCAGTCGATCAAGGCGTATGCTTCAACCCTAGGCGCGCCTAATCCCTCGCCTGTGTGACAGTGCCTCGCCCAGCCCAATCGAAGCCCAAATGTGCGCCTCGCTGCGCCTGCGCCTGTGCCTAGACGCACGCTTAAGAGCGCTTTTTCATACTATGGGTCGGACCCTTTGAAAAATCCAATTTTAAAGTTCTAAAATTTGTCCCAAATTGTTTTTCCCAATTCAATTAGGATTTGGTGTTCTTGGTGATCCAATCACCATGATCATCAAAACCTTGAATAAACAATTTATTCATGAATCTCTAGATTATCAAAACTTTGATCCAATAAAAAATTGATAACCCAACAATTTTGAATCCAACATAATTTTTTTATTGCGATTGAATAGTGCGATTAAAGTTTATAAAACAATAAACCACATAAACGCATATAACACATAAACATCATAATCCCAATATTCAAATCATGCTAGGCACATAAACAATTTATATACACACAATATTAGAGCTGGAAACGAGCCGGTTCCGAGACGGGTATGGCCGAACTCGAGTCGGTTAGTTGAAGAACTGAAGTCGAGTCGGGTTTTGTAGAGCCGAGTCGAGCAGCTGAAGATGCTGCCGAGTTCGACCCGAGTTGTGAGAGTCGAGTCCCGCGAGTTACCCGGGTCCGGCTCTAGTACGTCATGGCGAGTCGGTTACTCGGATCGAGTCGGGTTACTCGGTCAACAAGATGTAATTGGTTCAATTCAATGGTTTCAAAATCAACTCATCTCTAATGGGCTTTGAAGTTTGGACTATTGCTGGGCCTAATGAAAAGAAAGGAGTGATTGTACATTATTCCTCTTCCATCCTAATTCCTAAAATAAATTTTCAAAAGTTTTTACAATTTATTTTTAATAAAAAATAAATTTAAATATTTTATAACAAAGAGTATTAATTTTGAGATGAAAAGAGAAACGTAAAAATCACAAGTAATAGGAATGAATATCATATCATATGCATTTTTGAAATAAAGAGAAACTAAAACTTTTTGACAGGAGAATGACACTAATAAGTAATAAGTAATAACTACTCCTTCCGTCCCAAATAATTTTCACATTTGAAAAAAGAATTTTTGAGACAATAAAAAAAATTGAAATGAAAAAATCATTTCGGAGACGGAAAGAGTACTACGGATTTTAACATGTCAATGTTCATGATCTGTATTCTGTAAGAACTAAGAACTAGTATATGAAGATCCATACCCAACTGAAGCCAATCCTTTGCACATATTAGAGCCTCCAAAAGGATCAAGAGTAATGGGATTCAATGGAGAGCATTCAGTCCACTAAACAGGAGTAATTGTTGACAAAAGAAGAGCATCATGTCCAGTAAACAGCAACAGTGCAGCCATTGGTCGGGTTCTGAAGCCAATCCTTTGCGGTTTGAACATATTAGATCCATACCCAACTGAAGTCAAATGAAAACAAATAAATGAAACACAAAGTTAAACCCTGGATAAAAGAATACAATTTTCCCAAGTAAGTGAAACTAAGACTAGGAAAATTCATCACTTATCTTACCTTCTACAGCATACAATCTGTTCTCTGCACTCTTTCCTTCTTCAAGAGTCAACCAAAGGTCCAAAAACCAAATTCACAAAATTATACCAACCAGCAAGGAATCAAAAGACCAAAACAGAACGGAACAACCAAAAGACCAAAACAGATCAACCAAAACCAAAACAGAACAACCAAACAAAATTCACAATATGAAAGAAACTATCCAACATTCTTCAATATCCAAAAGGATCAAAAGAGAACAACCAAAGGTCCAAAAACCAAATTCACAATTTGAACTAACAGAAACTATCCAATATCAGAGACATAATATTTTTTAGAAAAAATAAAGAAAAGAGAAATTGATGAAATTGTCGAACATTGTGCCACCATCAGTTATTGTTTGAGCCACTTGCTGGAGAAAAATAAAAATAAAACAATAATGTAAATAATTAGATGTAATTGATTTCTTTATTGAATCAATAAACTTGCAAGTAAATTTTACAAATTCTAAAAATCATACCTTCATTATTAGGAATGTTCAAGTCGATCTCCACTTCATTCAATTTATGCTTTTCCTTCTAAGTACACAGAAGGAGAAAAAAAAAAAAGGTGTCATATTAATAGAAAGATGCATTAATAAGAATGTAAAGAACAAATAATGGCTGTAAAAAACAAATATGCACCTGTGACATCTTCTTAAGTCCATAAATTTCACGTGCCCAATCAGCTCCACACAACAACATTTCCACGGTTTCAGGTTTCAAGCAAGCACGATGAGGTCAATAACTCTACCACCGGCACTAAAAGTTGATTCAGATGCAACCGTTGTGATTGGAATAGCTAAAACATCAGCCGCCATCCTCGACAATACTGGATATTTTCCTTGATTTGCTTTCCACCAGTTTAACGCATCAAAATGCCCTTCAACAAGATAAATTTGTTCCTCTAAATATGTTTCTAATTCTGTTTTTACAGGTTCAAAACTTGTAACTGATTGGCTCAAAAATTGCCCATATTTTGATATTCCCCAAGGACAGACTTACCCATTGCACCTGTATTCATATGGGAACCACTATTGCTTGATGATGACCCCATATTAGATGACCCATTTCCCTTATTTCCTCTTTCACCACTGGCTTTCTCATCAACATATTCTTGAAATAAATCACTTAATGCATCTTTCACAATATCCAAGTTTTTCCCCCAATCAGTTCCATAAATAATTGGAAAACAAAATTTTAAAAGATGCAATTTGAACCTTGGGTCTAACACAGAACCAATTGACATAACCAAATTACATTCGGACCAATATTTATCAAACTTCTCCTTCGGGGATAGCCATTTCCTGAACATACAATTTTTCATCAACACATTTCTTATCCAACACTTCTTTCACTCTATAAACTTCAGAGAGAAATAAGTTTGCAGTCGGGTATTGAGAACCTGATACTACACGTGTGACATCATTAAATACCTCAAGAAAGTCGCACACATTGCTAACCTTTTCCCAATCTTCAACATTGGGAACATACTCAAACCCTTTATCCCAATCACCAAAACGACGAAACACGAGCTTAAATTTACATGCAACTTTCAACATATTATAAGTCAAATTCGAACGTGTCGGGACATCAAGAACTAGTTTCCTAAGAGGAACTTTTAACTGACTAGCAAAAACACCAAATTGATTTCGATGGCCCTCTGAACCAGCAACATATTTAACTCAATCTCTTATTTTATCAATAATTAATTCAATTGGCCTAAGTCCATCTTGAACCAAGAGATTGAGAATATGTGCACAACAACGAACATGAAAAAGTTTCCCATCCAATGGTAAATGCTCCCTAATTGTCATGTAATTCTGTTTCAGATTTCTTAGTGCTACATCATTTGGCTTCGCATTGTCTACCGTGATTGTCCTTAATTTTTTCTCAATCCCCCAATCTACGAATGAAGTCGAAAGTGCATCAGCAATGACAACCCCACTGTGAGGAGGAGGAACATTAAAAAAATTAAGGACTCGCATATTTAACTTCCAGTTACTATCTATCCAATGACCAGTTACAACCATATAACCAAGTTTTTGGTTTGAAGATGTCCACATATCTGTCGTAATATTCACTTTACCCACACCTTTTAAAAATTCTTTCAATTTATTTTTTTCCAAGTCATAACAGCTACGACAATCAGACTTGACCATTTTCCGATTTATCTTCTTTCAGAAAGGAGTTGCAGTCCTCATTTCTTCATTAAACATATAAGACTCCACGTGTATAAAAGGAAGTTCATTTATCATAATATAATGTGCTACTTTCTCCCTCATCTTTGCATGATCATACTTAAAAGTAGTAAGTTGTTCACTTACCTCTTGACCTTCATTGCCAGAAGACATAAAAGCTAATTCTGTTTGTATATGCTTCCCATTTTTCTTCAAGCAAGACTTCAAGTGTCTGTTCATTGCAGACGTTGAAGATGATGTCCCCCTTGATATCTCCTGTTTACAAAGCTTGCATACTGCACGTTTGTTGCCGGTCTTTGGATCATCTGCGCATGGGCCAAAATATTTCCAAGCATCACTAGTCTTCTCTCTCTCTTTTTCTTAAAAGCTTGTGTATCTTCCTGACTCGGCTCTGTCGCCTTCCTTTTACCACTTTTTTCAACCTCCATAATCTCATCGTTCTCATCTCCATCGCCCAAATTTTCCTCTCCCAGTTCAGGAATTTCAATGGCTTCATCAATGGTGTTTACATTAGGGCTAGAAGACGATTGAAACGACCGATTTCGATTCACCGACATGATGATCAGAAGGTATACTCTGCTCTCTGCATTAAACAATGACAAATTGACAATGTACAGCTTGGTAAGATATCCAAACTGACATACTAAAATTTTGCCACATATGATATCACTAACAGAAAATTGGAAAATAATTTACTCCCTATAAACACAATTACACAAATTGACAATATTAGTACCCTCTGTAACCAGTCATGACTCATGAGGAAGAACAAAATTAAGAACACCCACCGGAGAAGAACAATGAACGACTGCAAAGTGCAAACCAATTACATACCTGGATTCAAAATAGCACCGCCACCGGAGAAGAACAATGAACGACTGCAAACCGACGGCGGCGACTGCAAAGGAAACACACGTGTGACTGTGTGAGTCGCTACTCGGCACTCGCTATTTACTCGACGTCGACGGCAAAGGAAATCAAAATCCAAATATATGAGTTTAGGCTTAGTCGTTTAGGTTAGGGTAACTGTAAAGGTTTTTTTACCGTTTTGAATCTCGTAAATGGCGGTGTGCCCATGTCCGTGTGCGTAGTGGAGAAAAAAAATCTGACGTTTTAGTTTCAGGAACACCCGGGTCGAACCGAGTCGACTCGGGTCGAAGCGAATTCAGGCTAACCCGCGAGCAGACTCCGTCGAACAGTCAACACGACCGACCCGACTCGAATACAAAACCGGACCCAAAATCCCCGCCGAGTCTGACCCGATCCCTGCCGGTCCGCCGAGTCGAGTTACCCATAAACAGGTCAAACCCGGGTATACTCGCGGGTTACCCGCCCGGTTTAAACACCTCTACACAACATGATTATTTATTGAAATAATCAACATGAACGGGGCTCTGATACCACTGTTGGGTTTCGTAGTAACATGCACAGCGGAATTAAGCATTTAAATTTATGAAACCCAAAGCCAATAGATCCATTCATATGATTATGACAAATACATCTACTATGAATACAAGAATACTAACCCTTGAAGCGTTTCTTTATTCTTGATCTTTGAGTCTTGGGTTCTTCGCGACTTTCGAATCACGAACGCAGGAACACGAACACGAAGATGATAACGGATCACCCCTCATGGATATCCACACGCGAACGAATATTAAGAACTCTTCTTAATCTTGACTGCTAGATCAAAAGGAACTATATGATTTTATGTATTATTGATTTTTGATTCTCAATCTCAATCAATAATTATGTTTCTCCAAACCAGTGAATCAATCGTATACAATGGCTGGGACTGATATATTTATATGGGTATAAGTCCTTAACACTTAAGGACTTAGGATACCCAAATCCCGTCACAATTTGTGATGCAATTAATTCCTGCCGACACTACTGGCACGGTCGTGCCCCAAAACTGGCACGTCGTGCCAATGCCTTCGAGGCAAGCTTCCCAGCCGCCCATTATTGCCACGGTCGTGCTTTGTATCTTGCACGGTCGTGACGAGTTCAGCACGGTCTTGATATTTTGGCACGGTCGTGCTAACCGTGTCGCCAGACATTGCCCTTTGGTTGATTTATGGCACGGTCGTGTCTTCTAAAAAGCACGGCCGTGTCAGACCAAAACACTGTCATTTTTCCCTTTTTTCCAATTCGTTCTTTGTGTGTGACCTCATAGGACTATATCAAGTTGACAATGAGCCCAAACAAGCCTTGTCTCATAAATCATGGGCGGACCCTAGCAGACCATCATGATTACCCAAATTATATAACTTGTTAAAGTTGTTGATCCATTATAGACATATATACAATCTCTTTGTTTCACGATGTCTATTGAACGTAAGCCATGGTCAATGGCAACTTATATAGTCCAATGCTTTCTCGATCCCGAATGTATTGATAAGACAACTCTTATTTGAGCATGGCCATGCATTTCATCAATACCATTCATCGAGTGGCCAAAGCTTGACATCTCTCTTGACGAGGAACAAATCCTTTCTTGGCTTATTACTCTTCCGTACATGATTCCGATTATGCAATCATATTCTTTATAACTACCGGTTAGGGGTAATGTTTGAATATGTCAAACATAATGTTCATCAAGTGGAAGACTGTAATAACCTCAACTCTAAAGATTCCAGTAATATAACTATATGATACTTAATTATGACATTGTGACCATGCCATAAATCTCATACGGGTCAGTCCAGTATTTGATCTCCAACAAATACCCATAAGTTTAATTGTATCCCATACACCATAATTATCATATTATTATCTATGAACTTATACTAACAATTAATACATAATTATCAGGGACGGTGATTATTATAATAAACATGCAAAGGATATAATAATCAAATATTCAATATCTTTATTAAAACATAATCAATAGATAACATTAATCGTTCTCATAACGTGCTTAAAGCATACAACACCAACGTACTTTATTTTTGATGAAGTAAACAAAAGGACATCATGCAATATCCATGTTGAAGAGGATTCGGTGTTAGTGGACACTTAGAAAAAGAAAAAAAAAAACTACTCGGTCTCTCATCTCAGGTCTTTCATATGGATATTGTTATACTCACTCGTGTCAAATTATATGTTCACCCTCTTATTTATAGGGATATTAAGAAATGGTAGAAGTGATGTAACTGTTGTGAGTATAAAAGTAAAGTAAGAAATAGAATGAGTAGAAGGGAATAGTAAGTTGATTGTTGTTGTGAGTATAATGTAAGTAAAAAAGAGAATTGAGTGGGAAGAAAGTAAAGATTTTTTATCATTTTAAAAAGTGGACATATACTAAAAAGGAAATGTGAACATGTACTCTGAGACGGAGATAATACTTTTCTTTAGTTTCAAGACTTTATATAATTTGTGTTTGAGATATATTTTAATGTTATAATGTGCTTTTTTATATTAGACAAGAAAATCTAATAAAAATAAATAAAACAAATGCAACTTTTTTTTCTTGACTCCTATAGGTCGAATATCAACTTATGAACCAAATTGGCACAAACTTGATATATTGACTTTTGTGGCAAGTAATAATACATAATTATGTATATCAAATCATATTTAGTTGATACGCGGTATAAGCAAAACACAAATTGTAGTAAATGTTTCTCACAAAATAATATATTTCCTTTCCTTCAAAATAAATGGTTAAAATTCTTTCACTTTTACTTTTTGTCAAGAAATTTTAATAAAATTTGAATATAGTGTTTTTCTAGAAAAAAATCATATGCCAAAGTTAACTTAAATGAAATTTTAAATATTTTAGACAGAAAGTAGTCGGATTTATATTAAGTTTGAAAACTAAATATAAGGAAAAGTAGAAAATGGGGAATATTACACTTGTATCATTGTGTGAGGACTTCCTCAGTCTACTCAAAATGACTCATTTCATTTTAAGACTAAATAGTGAAAAAAAATATTTTAAAAATAAGTGTTATAAGTATAAAGAAGAGAGAAAATGAAGTAAAAAGTAATAGTTAATATTTTTATAAATATGACAAGTTTCAGAACTAACATATTTTTTAAAAAAATCTATTTAATAAAATATTAAAAATAATAAATGAGTCATTTATTAGGATTGATATACTCCTTCCATCCCTCTTTAATTTACAAATGAGTCTTGGCCCCAGAATTAAGAATGATTGAATGTGATGTGGAATTTACTTGAGAGAGAAAGGGTAGAAAATAGTACTCCCTCCTCCGTCCCACTATAAGATTCTTATTTTGACTATGCACGGGATTAAGAAAAAGTAAATTATGTGAGTGTGAAAGTAAAGTGAGAGAAAGTGTAGGGAGTTTATGTTGTGAGAATGACAAGTGGATCTCATTTTCCATTTAGGTAAGAAAGTAAAGTAATAACCTTAATTGGTCAGACTTAAAAGGAAATAAAAAACCTTAAATCGGTAAAGAGGTAGTAAGTGAATAGTTGTTATGAGTATGATAAGCGAGTTTCACTATTTAAAATATTTAAAAAAATCTATTTCGGGACTTTATAGATTAAAGTCAGATAACTAAAATGGCAATTTTTGTAGATTAAAGAGGATAGTAGGACTAAATGAATACTCTCTCAATCCTAAATTTATCGCTACTTATTTCCGTTTGGGCATCTCATACTTATTGCTACTTACAAAAAATATTAAATTTTCTTTTCGCTATCACTCAAAACAAAACTATCCACTAACTTATTTATCTCTCCTACCATTCACAATACTAGTGGGTCGTTGTCGTGATCGTGAAAAGTGAAGTATGATAAAGAAAGTGAGGTAAAGTAATAATAGGTTGATTGGTATTGTAAGTATAAAACTAAAGTACAATAATAAAGATTATTTGCTATTTTAAGAAACCACCGCTTTCCCTCCGTCGCCGGCAGGCCCGGCTCCACCACAAACCACCGCTTTCCCTCTCTCCACTATATACGTTCAACCAACCTTAAATCTATACACACATTATTACTTGCAATGGGCGCTCTAAATTACGCCCTTACACAACACTTGCTCCCCGCAAATGGCGATTTCAATAAAAACAACAGGCGCCGCCAATTTATCGTCTCCGCTACAACTACAACCCTTCAATCGACGGCGGGGACGTCAAAAACGGCCTCCGTCGTCGCCACGAAGCCGGTTCTTCGCGTCTCCACGAGCTCATTACAGTACGAATCGGGTTATCTCGGGGCGGAGCCGGACCATGAGGTGGCGGAGAGTCCGATTAGTCAGATGGCGTATTTGACTAATATACTGTCGTCTAAGGTGTATGACGTCGCGATTGAGTCGCCGTTGCAGTATGCTGAAAAGCTGTCGGAGAGGTTGGATGTCAATCTTTGGCTTAAGAGAGAGGATCTTCAGCCTGTAAGCTACTAAATTGCTCTACACACACACACACATTGTGATCGTTCTGTAAATTATTCAGCTATGCAATCAGTGGCGAAGCCAGGATTTTTCGGAAAGGGGTCAAGATTGTTCGTGGAATAAGTATTATAGTTCAGGCTACAAATTTAGTATACAAGGGGGTCAAAATAATATTTAGTGCATTTTTTTCTCAAAATTAAGGGGGTCAAAATGAGTAAACTCATCATTTTTAATAGTAAAATGTCAGTTTTTAAAATTTTGAAGGTACTAAATTGACACGTTGGAAAATTCAAGGGGGTCGGCCGACCCCTTGGCTTAGCCTTAGCTTTGCCAGTGTATGCAATTAGTTTCCTTTAATTGTAAATATTTGAGAATTGCAATGTGGTTATGGATGTTTTAGTTTTCTAATGGAAATTTCCATGAATTTATTGATTTTTGCTGTTTAAAAACATGAATTGGAATGGATGGGAGTAATGGGTTAACAAATCTTGGCTAATTTATTTACTAGATAGAGTGGAATTTTCTATTACTATGGCAAGTAGGTTTATTTAATTGATAACTAGTCATTGAGCTTGAAGCTTCAATCGTCTCATTGACTTCTGTTTTACTTATAATGAAATTTGCTTCGTTAGAACCAAAATGTAATTGGGCAGACAAGCTTTACTATAAAGTCCCTGTACATTGCTAAATTTTTCTATAGGTATGGGCATTCTCTTGAAGCCTTTGTTTTCCTTCTTCATTAGGTGGTTATACAGGATATAGTATGCTTGAGGTTGAGCCATAACATCCTATCACCTGTCTGATTAATGACAGTGAGACTGAAGATAATTTTTGACTCGATTTAGGCTGTCTTGTACCCCCTAGCAGACCAACTTGAATTGAGCCCCCTCAATGACCATCAACTTTAGTAGACCACCATCATAACTCTCTCTCTCTCTCTCTCTCTCCATACATATATACAATCTCTGTTACCCGGACTCTTCAAATATGTTGAAGTACCCGTGTCCTATACGTATCGTGTCCGACACGACACCCTGACACCTGCTTTTTCATTCGGATACGACAAGAAAAAAATGAGTGAGTTGACTTCATTTATAAAGATTTTACAAATTTTAATGTTGTTTTACTTAATTATACAATACTCCCTCCGTCCCACACCAATGGGCACTTTTGGTTCAACCTACTTAAACTTTGACTAACATTTTATGCTAAATAATATCTCCATAAAAATTTAAAAATAGTTATTGATAATATTTCTATTACTAATTTAGTAACGTTTTTTTAAATTTTTATGAAGATTAATAATTTAGAATAAAATGTTAGTCAAAGTTCAAGTTGGTTTGACCAAAAGTGCCCATTAGTATGGGACAGAAGGAGTATATCTTAGTAAAAAAAGAGTGATTTGACTTCATTTATAAGTAAAGTATAAATAGTCTATTTATACTATTTTGATTTGTCCTGAAATAAAATAATGCTCGTATCTCGCGTACCCGTGTCAAAATTTAGGACGGTGTCCCAGTGTCCAATATTATTAAGAAAATTGTATCCGACACTAGGATCCGTATCCGTGTCGGATCTCGGATACCGTGTCCATGTAACACAGTATACAATATAAAACATCTACTCCCACCGTTGCTACGAATGAACTTTCAGCAATAATTATATGTTAAATTTAATTATACTATGAAAATATAAAATTTGTAATTAAGACACCATCAACAATACTATCAATAACAAGTTTTATATTTTCACAAGGATAACTAAATCAATCTAAAATGATTGCTCAAAGTTCGTTTGTAGTGAAGGCAAAAAAAGTGGGAAGATCATTTTGGGACAGAGGGAGTGTAACTTCTACTCTCCATACAATACATAATCAATGTATTAGACTGAGGAAGCCATTCCATGCTTACCATCTTTAACTTTAGCTGTCGGTGAAAGGGCTTCTCTTGTTTGGGTGCGTTTCTAGTTAAAAATTTAAACATCACTGTAGAAATGCTTACTAGTTTTATTTTTTTATTAGACTGAGGAAGCCATTCCATGCTTAACATCACTGTAATTCATCTTATGCATATTTAATTTTTTTTTATTTAAGCTTTGATCACTCGTTGGCCTCTGTTATGCTGTTTTGAACAAACTGGTTTGCACCGCTATCAATTATCAATATAACTTCTTGCTCAATCTACTATCTCTTTGCGTTGTAGGTTTTCTCATTCAAGCTTCGAGGAGCATATAATATGATGGCGAAACTACCAAAAGAACAATTGAAAAAGGTGTGATATGTTCATCTGCTGGTAATCATGCCCAAGGGGTAGCATTGGCAGCAAAAAAAGGGTGTGATGCTGTGATTGTCATGCCTGTCACTACGCCGGAAATTAAGGTTAGTATTTACTTGATGTCGCTTTTGTTGCTTTTGAGCATGCGTATGTATAGTTTGGGATTTTATTACGCTAGCTTAAATTGTGATTTTCTGTTATCAACAAAATTTGCAGTGGAAGTCAGTTCAAAGAAACGGTGGAACAGTTGTTCTTATAGGCGACTCATATGATGAAGCTCAAGCATATGCTAAAAGAAGGGCCCTAGAGGAGGGGCGGACCTTTGTACCTCCTTTTGATCACCCCGATGTTATAATAGGGCAGGGGACGGTTGGAATGGAGATTATGCGTCAGATGAATGGCCCATTGCACGCCATATTTGTGCCTGTGGGTGGTGGTGGACTAATAGCAGGTATTGCTGCCTACATAAAGAGGGTTTCGCCCGAGGTTCGTTTTTTCTTTCTTGAAAATGATTTTTTCTAACTTAATTCCTTCTATTGATGTGAATATAAAGAAGATACTTTTTGGGAAGAGAGTATCATTTTTTCTACCTTTTGTTTAGAAAAAAGAATTTACTCAATCTATTAGAACTACATTACCAGTTTCCTAATCCTATCACCGTGGTTGTTTTGAGCTAAATCATCGTGATTGACAATATGATGGGGAATACCCTTAAAATCTTGCAACAGGTAAAGATAATTGGAGTGGAGCCGGCAGATGCAAATGCTATGGCCTTGTCATTACATCATGGTCAGAGAGTAGTTCTGGACCAGGTGGGAGGCTTTGCAGATGGTGTTGCTGTTAAGGAGGTTGGTGAAGAACCTTTCCGGCTATGCAGGGAATTGCTTGATGGAATTGTTCTTGTAAGCCGTGATGCCATTTGCGCATCAATAAAGGTGAGCCTCTTATGATCACATTGAGCCCTCTCTTTCACTTTCAGTTTTCATTGTCTTTATATTAGTGATATTGCTTTGCCCTGAGATCTGTTGTCTACATTGGCAAATTTGTCTTTTGTTATAATGAACTCCAAAATATTCTTCGGCCATGGCCCTCAACAACTAGAGTATAAGCATTATCATGGAATCACCCCACTCGGTTGAACTAGTGGGCTTCATTCTTGCTGCTATGAATTTATCATCAAAGTAGACTGGTTGGGTGGTTATATATCAGCCGTTCCAAAGCTTTTCGTCAATTTCTTCTTATATACTGTATTATTTGATTATGAAGCATTTTCCCACTATGGTATGGTGCTTTCTGTGTGTGCATTACACTAAAGTAATTTATACTTGGACTCTCTTCGTTTCTTGGTTCTTCTTCCCATTGTCATTAAATTGCACTTGTATGCATCGAGTATAATGGACTTACAGTGCTGAGTTGTTCTTGCTAATCATTATTCTTTTCATAGAAGGGGTTTACTTTTCAGTACTTAATAACAGAAGAAAATAGTTGCTTTTGTTTTTTGGCCTGTTTTGCACAATTTTCATTGCACAAAGGAGAAATCACCTAGGCTTGCGGAAATATGCAATTATAGAGCTTCTAAACTCATAGTGCTCGAATTCAATGCCTCAAGATTCTCGGTATATCTTATCTGTAGTGAAATTACAAGAAACAGAAAAGTTAGGTAATGGTTATTTTTCATATATATTGTGTCTTTGGTTTGTGAGGACTCTTTATGCGGCTGGAGAGTTTGACCTGGATATTGTGTCTAAGTACTTAAGATAGTATCCTTTTAAGGCCTTCTTGGAATTCAAATAGCTTTTGCTTTTATTTATTCTTAGCAGTAATACATGTTCTCTCAGACAATTTACTGCAGTGAAGTTTGATCATAAACAACACCAGATTAATTTTCATTTTTGTTTGCTGTTTAGTCTCAACCAATCTGCTAATTTTATATCGTTATATGCTCTTGTTTTCAGGACATGTTTGAGGAAAAAAGGAACATCCTAGAACCTGCAGGGGCGCTTGCCCTTGCTGGAGCTGAAGCATACTGCAAGTACTACAACCTTAAGGGTGTCAATGTAGTGGCAATCACCAGCGGGGCAAATATGAACTTCAATAGATTGAGATTGGTAACCGAACTTGCAGATGTTGGTAGACAGAAAGAGGCCGTGCTTGTAACTCATATGCCAGAAAAGCCTGGAAGCTTCAAACAGTTTTGTGAACTTGTGAGTGATTTAGAGAAACGAACCCTTTTTCTTATGGCTTTCTCTCTAATTGAATTACTTACAGACATTTGAATTATCAGGTGGGGCCCATGAATATCACCGAGTTCAAGTATAGATATACATCAGACAAAGAAGCTGTTGTTTTGTACCGGCAAGAACTTCTAGATTTATTACTGAAAAATGCTCGGTTCCAAATAATTTGTTGGTTATGGTTTATAGAGACCTAGAGTCTTGAGCTCATTCTCTTCTTCTGCTTTTAACTTGTGGTGATATGCAGTGTTGGTCTTCACACAAAAGAGGAACTTGAAGAAATGGAGGAAAGGATGAAATCTTCTGAACTTAGAACCTCAAATCACACAAATGATGAGTTGGTTCAAGATCATCTACGGCATCTGGTGAGTCTCCTACTAAATCGCCCCTCCAATGTAATCTGTGTAGTAAGAATACGTTGCCTTTCCTTTCGTACTACCTCCGTTCCAAAATAAATGTTCAGGAAAATTTCAAATTTGCTCTTTATCAAGAGCAAATATGAAATAAAATAAAATTAGACATCCATTTTGGGATGGAGGTTGTACTATTTTTCTCGGACCTGGAAGAAGGCATGTATAACCGGCTAGTTTGAATTTTGCTCCCACCCGATGTGTGATCCACACACCAAGAAAAAGAATCTTATTTCATCTCGACTAAATAATCTTCCTTTTTTTCCCTCAAATAAAGAAGTTCATCTACTTCAAGCCCACAACTATAATCCTTGATGATTAAATAATGTCTGTTGTAGTGGTGATAAATGATCGCTTAGTTCCAGAAAATCTTCATTGGATCTTTATGATACTCCTTCCATCCCTAAATGAAGGCCCGAAATTGCTCTTGATCAAGAGCGATTTCGGACATTCATTTCGGGAATAATTAGAGAGCTTGGATCTCTTTTTCATATGCTTGTAGACATGTTCGTGTGAGTACTTTTTGTACCACGTCACTTTTGTCTGTATTGCTCCAAGTCACTTAAATTTTAAATGCTGACTTATTTCCAGATGGGGGGCCGACCAGATATTGAAAATGAGCTTCTTTGTCGTTTCGTATTCCCGGAAAGGCCAGGTGCTTTGATGCAATTCTTGAATGCGTTTAGCCCACGCTGGAATATTAGCTTGTTCCATTACCCGCGCACAGGTTTGATCTTGAACCTTCTAGTTAAGCTTTGTTGAGTATTCCAAATGTGTTTATTACTCCCCCAACCCGCGTCCGAAAATGAATGTCCAAAAAAGTATCAAATTTTCTCTTTAAGTTAAAGTGTGAAATCTTCTCTGCCCAACTTCTAAGTAATTTAGAATCTAATATGGAGTACTTTACTATCCCACTCAATAAGATCTAAAAACATAAAAACTGTGGAAAGAGGAAATGATTGAAAAATAAACATTTCCTTGGGAAAAGAACCCAAATCCGACTTCTCTAGATTTGTATAGCAAGGCCAGACTCTCAATTGTAAATCTTTCTTTTAATAACATACTTGACGACGTCTTTATTCTTGACTTCAATCAGAAAGATCATATGGTTACATTTGAATATAAGGTGCAGCCTGGCTAAAGTCCAGAAATTTTGAAAAGGAAAAATTGCATCAAAAGTCACCCAACTATTAGCGATGAGTGGATTCGATCACTCAACTAATTTTTTTTGCATTGAGTAGCCTAAACTAATTTTTTTGTGCGCTTGTGATCACTATGACTAACGGAATCCAATTTTTTTCGTTAAATAGTTCATGTGCAATCCAAATGATTGGTTTTTGAAGGGTAAAATAGGCAAATTAGAGTTATTTATTCCATCTTCAACCTTCATCCCCTTCTTCCTCTTGCTGAAGACCCACCTCCGTTTTTTTCAACCTTATATACCCACATTCAATTCAATCAATACCTATTATTAACATTAATGAAAAACATTAATAATATACTCCCTTCAATCATATAACGAAGCCCATTGAATTGTGCCACCCCCACCAATTTCAACTTTTCAGATCCGTCCTCCTTCCTCCTCCCTTTTCTGTTCTTCATAGGTAGCGGCTGGGAGGACCTTTGTCGATCCCTCTGCCGAACCCGAATTTCCCCATGTCTCTTTGAGCTCTCTCAACACACTCTAATCTGAAATCCTCATCTCAATTTTGGTGGGTACTACTGCTTCAATTTCTGGCAGCCATTGCAATAAAGGAGGTGTGGAGCAGCTTTGGAAACCTGTGACTTAAGATTAATCTAATCGATCATTTCCAATTTGATATCTTTCAACAAATTTATGGATTTAAAATTAGAATTATTTTCCCGTGGTTTTGGGCAGTATATGGTTGGGATTTCTGTTTTTATTGCTGGGTTTCTACTTTTCATAGGCTTCTTCCCCATTTTTGTATGGGAATGTGAAGAAGAAAGTAAAAAGGTTTCAAAAACTCAGATTTCATAAGTTTCTTCTTCCCATTATTGGGTAAATATGAATAATCTAGCTAGGTGAAATCATAGTGTCAAATCGTGTATCGTATCGCGTATCGGACACCCTAATATCGTATCGAGTATCGTATCGGAGATACGGAACACAATGACAAAAAAAATTCAAAAACTCTAAAAAATATCAAAATTAAAGTAAACAATATCTTCCAACATCAAATCAATGCAATAAGCGGCACAAGGAGACCAAATAATCTCGGCCTCTTCTCCTCTAACAATCTTCCGGCGAGCACATAGGCGGAAGCACTCTTCGTCACAACTTGAACCACATTTTCCTCCCCGATTTCCTCAACCATTGAGTCAAGCATCTCAAACAACTTTTGCCCATCCTTAATAATAGATGAAGTATCAATAGACTTGAGGAAAACCGTTCCACTTGGACTATTAACAAGAAAGTTAGTCAAGCGTCTTGACTTTCCATCCGTCCACACCATCGGACATAAGTGTGCAACCATCTTCTTCCACTCTTTTTTATACTTAGCTAAGTCTCCATGCACATGCTCAATCTCTTTTTTCAAGTAAGTCACCCTAGCCTCATGATAACTAGGACCTTTCAATCCTCTTCCATACTCCCTAACCTTTTCTAGCATCTCTTTCCATAATGGACACTTCACCAAATTAAAAGGCAAAGCATTTTTGTAAAGCATCCTACAAATAGATCTAACCACGGGATCCCTCTTAACCATTTCATTCATTGTTTTTTGCCTTACTTTCCCCCCACCCTTGTTTTTCTCAACATAATAATCCATTTTTCGCTTATCTCTCGCATTCACATCTTCTTTCTCATCAAAACATTCCTCATCTCCTTCAATAACAACAACATCATGCTCCTCATCTAAACGCCTTTTCCTTCAAAAAAAAAAAAAATCTAACCTCATCGGGACACCCTAAACATTTACTCACATTACTATGTGAGCCGGCAAGATGATGTTTCATACGAGTAACTCCACCCCATTTTTTTTACCACAATGATTACATGACAAATGCATCCTATTTCCATCAACTTTCTCACAATGTTGGTAAGCAATGTCTTCTTTCCTTTTTCTATTTTTCAAGAACCTAAATATATATATATAAAAAAAAATCAATGCATAGAAAAGCCTCAGAAGTGTAAAAAAATTATGCTTCCATTTACACTGTAAATAGAAGAAAAATCAATTTTATGCATGCAAAACAGATTTTACACTTCTGAGGCTTTTATATGCATTGATTTTTTCTTTTTTTTATATATATTAGGTTCTTGAAAAATGGGAAAAAGGAAAGAAGATATTGCTTACCAACATTGTGAGAAAGTTGATGGAAATAGGATGCATTTGTCATGTAATCATTGTGGTAAAAAATTTTGGGGTGGAGTTACTCGTATGAAACATCATCTTGCCGGCTCACATAGTAATGTGAGTAAATGTTTAGGGTGTCCGGATGAGGTTAGAAAACTTTTTTTTGAAGGAGAGGGGTTTAGATGAGGAGCATGATGTTGTTGTTATTGAAGGAGATGAGGAATGTTTTGATGAGAAAGAAGATGTGAATGCGAGAGATAAGCGAAAAATGGATTATTATGTTGAGAAAAACAAGGGTGGGAAAGTAAGGCAAAAAACAATGAATGAAATGGTTAAGAAGAGGGATCCCGTGGTTAGATCTATTTGTAGGATGCTTTACAAAATGCTTTGCCTTTTAATTTGGTGAAGTGTCCATTATGGTAAGAGATGGTAGAAAAGGTTGGGGAGTATGGAAGAGGATTGAAAGGTCCTAGTTATCATGAGGCTAGGGTGACTTACTTGAAAAAGAGATTGAACATGTGCATGGAGGCTTAGCTAAATATAAAAAAGAGTGGAAGAAGACGGGTTGCACACTTATGTCCGATGGGTAGACGGATGGAAAGTCAAAACACTTTACTAACTTTCTTGTTAATAGTCCAAGTGGAACGGTTTTCCTCAAGTCTATTGATACTTCATCTATTATTAAGGATGGGCAAAAGTTGTTTGAGATGCTTGACTCAATGGTTGAGGAAATCGGGGAGGAAAATGTGGTTCAAGTTGTGACGGATAGTGCTTCCGCCTATGTGCTCGCCGGAAGATTGTTAGAGGAGAAGAGGCCGAGATTATTTTGGTCTCCTTGTGCCGCTTATTGCATTGATTTGATGTTGGAAGATATTGTTTACTTTAATTTTGATATTCTTTTAGAGTTTTTGAATTTTTTTTTTTTTGTCATTGTGTTCCGTATACACGATACGGTATTTAGGGTGTCCGATACGATACACGATTTGACAACTATGGGTGAAGTGAGGATGAAGGTTGAAGATGGATTAAACTGCTATATATTCCTATTTTACCCTTTAAATTCAGTCATGTGGATTGCACATGACTACTTAACTAAAAAAATTGGATGCCGTTAGCCATAGTGATCACTGGCGAACTAAAAAATTAGTTTAGGATACTCGATGCAAAAAATATGAGTTGGGTGACTTTTAATGCAATTTTTTCCTTTTGAAAACAACAATGCTTAAAGTCCAGAAAACTAGACCAAGATCCTTATGAACAATTCATTCAAGCGGGAAGCTTAGTGGTTGTTTTACCCTAATCTGATTTGAGTTTGTACGGGAGTTGAAGACACGTCCTGAAGGAACCAATTAAGGTACAAGTAGCAGCACATGATTTTGTATGCAGATCCAGATTTGTGAATGAGAGAATAGGCGGTAGGCAATTAGGTAGATTTAGTAATTACTACTCCCTCCGTCCTAAAATGAATGACCTTTTCCTATTTAAGGGACATTCGGAAAAGGTCGACTTTTAAGTGTACAAATTCATAAATACCGTTGCTGTATGTTTCAAAATGGTAGTGTCATTCAGTTTGGACAGAGGTAGTACAATATTTGAAACTAGGTATGGGATGGCCTGTTAAGTGAGGGGGGGGGGGGGGGGGGGGAAGCAAAGGGAAATTGACAAGGTGTTTAAGACAATAATATTGGGAACGGATTATTTAGTAATTTGTTTTTCTTTGGGCTTCTAAAAAAAAAGCTTTTTTCTTTAGCGTAACTAATTCGTAATTGTCTTCTTTATTTACACGACTAAAAACCAGTAAAACCTTGCCCCTTTTTTCCTTCTTGTAAGCATGTTTGAATTCCAAAATTGTATGAATGATTATGACCCCCATAAATTGTGTTCTGGTTGGTTAGGGAGAAGCTGGAGCAAATGTTTTAGTTGGTATTCAAGTTTCACCAGCTGAAATGCACGAGTTCAGGGATCGCGCAAATACTCTTGGCTTTGAATATCAAGACGAGAGTACCAATGAAGCTTTCAAGCTATTAATGCGGTAAAACAGATGCTTATGATAAAGGTAGTATGACTAGTTTTGTTCGGGTTGATGCTTTTGCTTCTCAATCTAAATTATTCAGAGGCAGCCAACGTTATGTATGCATCGTCTACTGGCATAGAGTAGGCAGAAGGGTAGAGTCATGTATTAAAATTTTATTCTTTGGTCGAGTTCTTTTTCATTGACAAGTCCAATAGCGCATTTGACTGCGTTTTGTAATGTATGATAGCATAAATTTTGCTAATAAACCAATAATATAATAGACTCGGATATGTTATTCATATATATATATTTAAGGGGCTATAGGGCAGATTTTAGCGGTCTCTGTTAACCATATAAATTATATATTTATGAACATAATAAACATAACAGACATTAAGAATTAAAAATATACATAAGAAGAGGAGTTAGGGGTAGTTTCTTACAGTGAGTTTGACGAGCGGAGAGAATGTAGTGGTTGGGTCGTCTATTAACAGCGGAGAAATACTTTTTTTTTTTTTTTTTATATATATATATATATATAGGGCTATAATATGAAGTACTGAAGGATTTGAAGGAAAGTAAGTGCTAGAGCTAAGGGATTCGGAAAGGTGTTTAAGCTACCATAGTGTAAGAGAGCATAACTTGGGTTTGGGTTTTAATTGCTATTTTGATTGCTATATTCATTCGTATTTACAACTGAAGAAAGGAGAGGCTTTTATAGCCTTCAAAACATAAACCTAGAAAGCCGGTTTTGTAACCGGTTACCTAATCGAGAAAGGACTTAAATGCAATAATTTACAAAAGTCAAAAAAGCTAAAGTACAGGCTGATCAATAATTTACAAAAAGCAGAAATAATTCAAAAAGTAGATGTTTGGTGTCGGCCGCCTGACGTCACTGCTTACGTTTTTCTTTATACAGCTGTCTCTTCTAGAAGTCTCGATAATTGCTGTCAATTGTTGGGATTGTGTCTCCGTCTGATTGTGCATCTTGCATAATGTCGTCACATGGCCATGGTTCACATGGATATGGCCATGTATTTTCTTCATCCGTGTCATTGATGTATTTTTCTTTTAATGTATCTCCTTCACCCATGAATAGGAGAAGCATGTTCCAATTATCTCTTGCCCAAATCTGGACATAATGTCCTTCTGCCATTAATTTGAAAAATTGCCAAGGAAAGTGGCTGGGAATGTCTGGGGTTTTTTTATGCTTCTTTATGAAACTGTTATGGAATTCTGTGATCTTGTCGACATCTCATGAAGCCAAAAAAGGCTTGAGAAGTCGATGTGTTCTTCAATTTTGACCGCCGTGGCTAACAGAGCTTGATCTTTGGATTTGGTGCCGATGAATATTCTTTTTCTTACAGGTCTATATGTGTAACTATCAGCTTCTGGGAAGGATGCAAAAATTTTACATCCAACTTTTTGTATAGATAGAGTGAGTAGCGATGTTGCCAGCTACCAATGTGAACTTTTCTCCAAATGTATTTAGAATTCTTTCTATAGTGGGTGTAAAACGGAACTCAATGTAATCAATCATACCATAGTGGTAAAATTGAGTAATAAGTTCTTCTGGCATGTCTGTTTTAAAGAGATTGATCTGTAATAATAATACCCCTGTGTCTTTCCTTCATTGTCTACCCTTTCGACAACTTTCACTCCTGTGAATTTTAATTCTTTAAAAACGATTTGAACTATTTTTTGCTGTAGTTTGTATAATATCAAAGGAAAACCTGTACAAATTTTTTTGGAAATAATATCATTGAGGCCTTCAATCCTTTCCAGGACTGGTTTTAAAGTCTGCCTCCATGGAATGTCAAGAATTCGTGCTTTAAAGCTGTCGTAATCTCTGTAAATAGGCTCCGTTGTACTTTTTAATTTATTTTGAAGGATTTCCACTTCCTGTTTTAACTTTTCATTTTCTCTTTGTAACTGTGTTACTTGTGTTTCCTGTGTAGTATTGTGAACCACCTCTTTCCCCTTTTGAAAAATGTGCTTTTGGAGATTTACAATGATTTCCTCCTGTTTCTGAATAATTTGTTCCGGGCTTTCTTTTGTAATGTCTGAAAATGTTTTGACTTGTTCTGGCTCGATAAAAAAGTCTTCAAGCCCAAAGTATCCCCTAGCCGTGTTCATGGCATCGGAGAAACTATAAAAACCTTTGTAAAGCGGATCTTTGCACTGTATGTGATTTACGACTGTTTCCCATTTATTAAAAATACCTATTTTTGTGCCACAAAAAATAATGTAATGGGAATATCTTTTCGGAACATTTGTGTTTTCTGGCATTTTTCGAGTTATTTCCAAGAAGTAAAATCCTAAGGAATTTAGAATTTGTACTTTCTTTGTGGACTCATTTGGGAATGTATGTATGTGCCAAAGATTGTCAAGGAGACACTGTTGTTTTTCTGTTAGGTCCATCCCGAAAATGGGCCTAAACCTTTTACTATCTTCTGTGCAAACGGGTAATACATTTGGGCCGAATTTAATAGATTTCTGTTGGGCTTGTGGGATAAATCGGTTTTGTAACAAAATGTTTATCAGCCAACTTTAAAGAGCTTGGCCCAGCTTGTGAGGATTTTCTGTTGGGAAATGTTAGGGAGGACGACAGTTTCATGTTTTTGCTGTAGCTTTCTTGCTCTGTTTTGATACCCTCACTGTCTGAAGTATCCATTGCTGTGTGTTTTCCTTGCTGTTGAGGATGTACCAATCTTCTTTCTTTGTTTTTATCCAAGGAACAACCTGTTTAGATTCCTTGATAAGATATCAGCAATAGTGTTATTTTTCCCTTTTATATGTTCGAAGTTTATAATGTATCCACTTCCTTGTATTATGTTTTGTAGATTAATCCATCTAGTCCTATTAACTTTTTTACTTTGATCGTTTTTTATAAATTTAACTATGGCTTCACAATCTGTTCTAACCGTAAATTCTTTATTTAAAAATATTTAAAATTTTTCTAATGCGTTAATCAATGCCTGGATTTCATAATCTAAACTAATCCAATTTAATCCTGTTTTGTTAAAGTTTCCACTAGAATATGCACAAACTTTCTCATTATCTTTTGGTGAATATTTGTTTGGTTTACAAAGAAGAACAGCTCCCCATCCTTCTTTACATCCATCTGTTTCTATTATGATGTAATCCGTTACTAGTGGTAATTCTAATGGCTGAATCTTTTTTACCACCTCTTTTATTTCTTTTATTAATTTTATATCTTCTTTGTTAAATTTTCTTTGACCATTCTTTATTGTTTTACTATATAATGGTCCTACTAATTTTGATAAGTTAGGAATAAATTTTCTGGCATAATTTACTAACCCTAAAAAGGCTTGTATTTGTTTAAATTTTCAAATTTTTCTGAAAATTCAATAATTTTTGTTGATATATGAGGTTGTAATTCAATTTTTCCATTACCTATTTCTAGTCCTAAAAAGGATATTTTTCTTTTGAAAAGCTCCATTTTTCTTTTTGATACAACTATTCCATGTTTTTTAATTTCACTAAACACTTATCTTAAATGATTTTCATGCTCTTGTATAGTTTCACTAGCTACTAAGATGTCATCTATATATACCATACAGAAATCATATTTAAGAATATATCATCCATAAATCTTTGGAATATTGCCGGAGAATTTTTTAAACCAAAACTTAATACGTTCCATTCAAATTGTCCTTCGGAACATGTAAAAGCTGTCCAAGGTTTAAAATCTTCTGATAATTTAAGCTGATTATAGCCTGATTTTAGATCGAATTTTGAAAAGATCTTTTTCTTTTGAATTAAATTTATTAAAGAATCTTTGTTAGGTATATTATACCCATCATCTTCTGTGTTATCAGTCTCTTATAATTATAAACTATTCTAGCTTTTCCTCTCTTAATTTCGCTAATGTTTCGTACTATAAAGGCTGCTGATCTATGTGGACTTTCTGATTTTTTAATTAGATTTTGTTTTACCATTTCAGGTATTTGGTTCCTAAATTCATCCTTATCTAGAGGACTATATTCAATATTTGCTGTTCTTATAGTTATGTCAGGATTTTTTATTTTAAATTTACATATATATGTAACTTTTGAGTTCATAATGTCTTCTCCTATTAATCCTATTTTTTCTAAATGTAAGATAATAGGATGATTACTACTTTTTGTTACGTCTATTCCTTTTTCTAATTCATGTGTTAGCATATTTGTTAATAATTTTAATGTGTCATTTTCTATATTCACATTTGTTTTAGGATGATTTTGTCTTAAAAATTCCAAGTGGCCAAGTCCATATATATATATATATATATATATATATATATATATATATATATATAGTAGATGCTTAAATGAGAACCACAATTACGTGAGAACCGTGAAAACCAAGAATAACCATTAGATTAGAATCAAAATCAAGGGTCCATATTATAGATACATTGGATACACTTGGATACAAACATAAATTTTGATATTGCACTTGGATACAGTAGCTAAACAAGTACTGTATCCAAGTGTTGCACTTGGATACAGTAGGTTAAAAACTAATGTATCCAGGGGCGGACGCACGTTTATGTGAGGGGGGTTAATTGACCCCCCTGACTTTCCCGTTTATACCCGTTTATACCTATTTTGACCCTTTAAAAATGTTCAAATTTTAATTTTAACCCCCCTAAAAAATTTCAATTGACCCCCATCAAATCCCTACATATAAATACTCGACATTTACATAATTTACCCAAACTTATCACTTTTGTTTGCCGCAAGCGGGTTTAGAGTCGACGACGAGCGATTGCGAAGAACTGAGAGAGACGCCGTCGCCGAAGAAGAAGAAATCGGTCGAACTTGCAGCCATAGACTCCGGTTGCCGCAGGTAATCTTTCTCCCCTTTGTCGCCCTTTTTACTCTTTCGTCCGAACCGTCCCTAATCTCAAATCCCTAAATTTCCCAAAAAATCTAGTTCGCCCTTTCTTTCAATCGGCTTCTTTTTTTCGTTTTCTTCTATGGCAAAAACATCAAATTCCTGAATTGGGTTTTTCAATTCTGAATGTGAAAATGTAGATTCTGGAATGTTTTGTACACGCAGCGTGTATATATAATGAAGTCTGTGCTATTTATTCTTTGGATGTTGAATTTACGAAACCCATTACAATTTTAGCTATATGAAATCAAGAAACGAATTTGTGAATTGGGTTTTTCTTCTACGGCAAAATCTGGAATGTTTTGTCGTTTTGATAAGTGGTTAACAGAGGATATCAAACGAATTTGGGATTTTAACTCTAGCTTATTTTCTACAGAAAAATGGGTCCTCCTTTGAACACGTGGGTCGGCTACTTCGGACTCTAAAGCGAATGAGGCTCCCGTCCCGGAGGTTAGAAACTGAACTATAATCTTGTTACGTGTTTGTGTATGGCCAGTGGCCTTATTTTTGTGGTTTTATGGCCAGTGGCCTTGTTGTTGTGGTGTTATGGCCAGTGGTCTTGTGGTTTAGTTCCTTGTTGCTGTGGTTTTATGGCCAGTGGCCTTATAGTCTTTGCTCGTGTGGTTGTTTATGGCCAGTGGCCTTGTTGTTGTGGTTTTATGGCCAGTGGCCATGTGGTTTAGTGGCTTTGTTGTTGTGGTTTCATGGCCTGTGCCCTTGTTGATTTGTTTGTGTATGGCCGGTGACATTGTTAATATGTTTTTTGCGCATTTTCTAACAGTGCTCGAAAACTATTTCAAGAAACTGAAACATTCGCAAAGTAGTAGAGAGCCTCAAGTTCAAGAATCTAACCTCTTCAATTTCCCGCTACCCAAGAGCCTAATATTCTAACATCAAAATTTGAATTCGTATGAAAAAAAGGCGTTATATATGTGTGTTTTTTATTGTCATTTTTTTAGTGTATTTTTTTTTTATATATATTTTCTATATAATTTTTAACCCCCCTAATTGTAAATCCTGGATACGCCACTGAATGTATCCAATTGTATTTTTGAAAATTAGCTACTGTATCCAAGCGTATCCAATGTATCTATAATCTGGACCCTTGATTTTTATTCTAATCTAATGGTTATTCTTGGTTCTCACGGTTCTCACGCAATTGTGGTTCTCATTTGAGCACCTACCTATATATATATATAGTGTATATATATGTGTATGTATAAATATATATATATACTCCCTCCGTCCCACCTTAGTGGGAACTAGAAATTTGGGCACAATAACTAAGAAAACTATTAAAATAATGAAAAGTGGAGATAGTGGAGGAAAGTTAA
Source organism: Campanula takesimana (assembly GCA_026119855.1). Lineage (NCBI taxonomy): Eukaryota > Viridiplantae > Streptophyta > Magnoliopsida > Asterales > Campanulaceae > Campanula > Campanula takesimana. The sequence continues at coordinate 234,738 of JAOWBW010001556.1, read as the reverse complement.
GAGATGTGACTCCTCTTAATCCCCTAAATAAACCAGTTAATAATTTGGCTCCAAAATTTAAACACCCACCAAAAACAAAGTTTTAACATAACAACAACAAATTTTTACAATCTGGGTTTTTCGGAATCTTAGATACAAAAATCCAAAATTTGGGATTCCCTCCAAATTTAACCCAAAATAATCCCAAATGTTTTAAACTCCCACCCAGACCCAGGTAATCCAACCTTCTATAAATAATTACAATCAAAAGGGAAAGCTTCATAATCTATTCCTAAAATCATTACAGTCAGTTTTTTTTTTTTTACAAATCTTCAATGGGAAATCACAAAGATATCAACCAAAATAATCGGAATATGATCGCCCAATTCCTAGCAGTTTCAGCCAAAAATGGAGTGCTTCCAAAAAGCAAAGTTGAGGAAGCAATCATCAAGTTTGGAATTGGGAGAAGCACCGTCTTCAGGTAATGGAAGAGGGTGAAGCTTCAGGTTCGACTTGGAGTTCACATTTCTTTACCTACAAGAAGAGAAGGTAAATATCAAAGTAAAAAAATCAATTTCGATGTTTCAAAGTTTAAGTTAGTTCCATTTCATAAGAGGAATACAATAAGAAATGTTGCAAGTACCATGGGTGTGAGTAAGAGTACTGCTTTTAGATGGAAAAAAACTGGGGAGATCAGACCACATACTAATGCCATTAAGCCTTCTTTGACTGATGAAAACAAGATATCAAGGCTGAAATTCTGTTTAAAATCACTCTGCTATGATGATTCTACAAGCAAACCAAATTTTAAACCCATGACACATGTTATACATGTGGATGAGAAGTGGTTTAACATGACCCAATGTACAGCAAGGTATTACATTTTCCCTGGAGAAGATGAGCCTTTCAGGTCTTGCCAAAGCAAGAGATTCATAACAAAAGTTATGTTTCTATGTGCTGTAAGTAGGCCAATTTATGGTGAAAATGGAGAATTGTTATTTGATGGAAAAATAGGTATGTGGCCATTTACAAAGAAAGAAGAAGCAAAGAGGAATAGCAGAAACAGGCCAGCAAAGACACTCATTACCAAGGCACTTGAATCAGCCAATAGAGAAGTCACAAAAGAAATGATGCTAAAACACGTAAGTTCTGAAATTTTCCTAGTTTTCATGGTTTTGGATTTTATTATAACTGTTTTAATGCAAGCATATGATATTTGATTGCAGGTTCTCCCTGCAATCAAACAGAAGTGGCCAACATCAGCAAGTAAAAACATAACAATACAGTGGGACAATGCCCCACCACATGTGTCCTTACATCTTGATCCAGATTTCAAAGTAGCAGCAACAGAAGGGGGATTCAACATTTCATTAGAGTTTCAGCCTCCAAACTCACCAGATACGAATGTAAATGATCTAGGATGGTTCAGATCAATTCAATCATTGAAGGAAGATGTGCAAGCAAGGACTATAGATGAGTTGGTTAATGCAGTAGAAGGTTCGTTCGACAAACTATCACACAAAAACTCAACAAGGTATTTTTAACTTTGCAATCATGTTTCATACAAATCATGGAGAAGCGTGGATCAAATAACTACAAAATCACACACATGGGAAAGGATGCTTTAGAAAGACAAGGTTTACTCCCAGATAGATGTCCAATTGATTTACACTTGGTGAAAGAATGTTTTGTGTATCTTACTGATAGAGGCCATGGTGGTGGACTCGAGGGCATGATGGAAGAGTTTTTGCTTACTTGAAGAAAAATTCAGCCTTTTTGGTAGCCTTTTTGTAAGAAGGAAAGTGGGCCTTTTGTAATATAACAATGGCCTTTTTTGTTTATGTAAACTGACTTTTAGTAGTAGGAAAAAGTGGGTTGATTGTAGTAGAATGTTGGCCATTATGTAAAAAAGATGTGGCCTTTTTGTAAGTAACAATTGTCATTTTGTTTATGGCAACTACCATTTTGATAAATTAAAAAAAAAAAAAAGGATGGCTGAAGTTTGAACAAGATTTGAGCAAATTAATTCCATCTCACCAGCACAGAATCAACAAACCAACAAACACAGTCTCAATTAGTCTCAGAAAAATTCAATCATTGACTAAAAAAAGGCAGCCAAAAGAAGAACCAAATCATCATACACAATGTAACCAAAACCAAGGTAAAATCTGTTCTTATTTCTCACACAATCAAAAGGCAATTAAGTCTCAGAAAAATTCAATCATTGACTATAAAAAAAGGCAGCCAAAAGAAGAACCAAATCAGCATACACAATGTAACCAAAACCAAGGCAATATATGTTCTTATTGCTCCCACAATCAAAAGGCAATTAAGTCTCAGAAAAATTCGATCATTGACTATGATAATGGCATCAAAACATCACCAAATCAGCATGCATATAACTAGGACATCATCATTTCTCCACAACCAAAGATTTCCAGATAACTTTTGTACTCATAATCACAGAAATCAGCATGAAATAAGTGTAAAATTTGAGATACGACCTGAGAAGTAGAGGAAGCCAAGAACTCTTTGATTTCAACCGGAACCGGGTAGTATGGACTATCAATGGCATCTTTAGCCATGTTCTTAGGCAAAAAACAAGCCACCATCATTCCAAGGGTCGAAAGGTAGGCATCAGCTTTAGATTCAATCGACGGAGCAGTTACCACCATCGGCAACCAAATCGAAGTTCCATTTCGCGCATTTCAGACAGAATTGTTTCGTCGGAATCAATTAATTGACTCTCCGGCACCTCAGTTTCACAATAGATGCCGTCAGAATCAGTACCGTTTTCGAAAGGGTAATCGGGAGTATCGGAGATGATGATACCGTAATATGACCGATTAACCGAAGCTTTAACTGGAGAAATTGGCGAATCATGGCATAGATATGGAGGATTCATCGGAAAGGATGGTGTGAAAGGGAAGAGGAAGACGGTGGGTTGAGATCTAGGGTTTCTTGGAGAGTGAAGCTCAAGAACACGATGAGTATCAGGGGGGGTAGATTTTTTCTATTGTTGGCCCAGACCTTTTATTTTCAATTAGTTAGATTAGGTTAATAAATGGGTTTAAGTTTGGCCCAATTAGGATTAGTATCCCTTTAAAAATCTGTATTAGAGTTAAATGGGTGGGGTAGGGTTAATAAAAAAATAATAAATGTGTTTCCATTTTGGGGTGGTTCCCACTAAGGTGGGACGGACCAAAAAGGAAATAAATTCCCACTAAGGTGGGACGGAGGGAGTATATATATATATATATATATATATATATATATATATATATATATATATATATATATATATATTGTTCCGTCTCAACTTCTTCATCAATCATTTCAGCCTTTGTAGATATTGAAAGTACACTTTGTACTTGTATCCTGAAGTGTAAATTATGCTTTAATATGCGCTTTTTGCATTCTGAAGTTGAAGCAAGATGATATGCCGATAGATTCCTCCGTGTGAGAAGTGAAGGGGAAGACATGCAATTTCCCAATGAAAACATGATATTGTTGGATATTATGCTCTAGGCACTTGAGAAAAGCCTTTATGTTTTGTCATGCTTTTATTTTTCTTTTAAAATCTATTTCAAACCAACAATGATTATTATATGTTTTGCATGTTTATTATAATAATCTCCGTCCGTAGTACTTATTAAGTGCTAGTATAAGTTTAATCGATAATCATATGATGATTATGTGTACGTGATACAAGTAAATTATAGGTACTTGTTGGTGAACAATGTACTGGACATGGCCCGTTGTGAGATTTATGTCATGATCAAATGTCGTAATTAAATCTCATATAGTTATATCATTGGAATCCTTAGACCTGAGAGTACCATTGTATTCCACATGATGAACGTTATGTTTGACGTAGTCAAATGCTACCTTTAACCAGGTAGTTATAAAGGTTATGATTGGCGTAATCGGATTCTTGCAGGGAAGAATGATAAGTCAAGATGAGATTTGTCCATATTCGGATAGATATCTGCTTAAGCCACTCTAGATGAGTAAGATTGATGAAATGTGTGGCCACACTCAAATGAATTGATTAGATCAATGTCATTTGCTCATATCAATTTGCTCAGGATCGAGAAAAGTATTTGAGAATATATGTTGACGTGAACCATGACTTATGTCCAATATGATATCGTATGACAAAGGTATTGTGATATGTTCTATGAGGATAAACGAACTTTTATAAGTTATATTATTTGGGTAATCATGATGGCTTTCTAGAATCCGCTCATGATTTATGAGAACGACTTTGGTCGGTCTTATTGCCAACATAATATAATCCTATGGGGTAACACACAAAAGAAGCAATCAATAAAGGGAAAAATATGAATTTTTGGACTGCTTGGCCGAGCACCTTATATGACTCGGCCAAGCACAAGCATGCCGAGAGAAGAGTTTCTTGAAAAGGTCCGCTCGATCGAGTCATGTGATGTGCTCGGCCGAGCACCTGCTGGACCGGGCCTTTTGGTTTGTTTTGATGATATACGAGATTAAGACCCCAAGTCCTTAAGGGTTAAAGATTAGAGGGTATAAATATATCTTTTTCTCTGGCAATTAACCTAATGTTAACATTATGTTTTAGAAACTTAATTACTTGATCAAGATTGAGAATCAAAGATCAAGAACTCATATAATTCATATAGCCTTTGAAGATGAGAAAATCATTTTCAAATATTTTGGATCTAGCAATCAGGTTCAAGAATGTGTTTTTGAATTCGTTCGCGTGTAGATACTTGTAGAGGGTGCTTCATTTAGCATATTCAAGTTTGTGTTCCTGAGATCGCGAATGGACTGACTTTACTACTATCAAAGCTTCCGGATATGAAGATCAAATCTTAAAGCATGAAGATTCAAGATCCGAAGTTTTAAAGCATCACAAGGGTTAGTATTCTTTATTCATCTTGTATTTAATGTAATTATCATGAACGGATCCAGACTCTTGAGTTTTGTTATTGTTATTATTTCCGCTGCGCATGTTGCCCCAAAACTCAATAGTGGTATCAGAGCCCCGTTCGTTGATGGTCATTTTAATATTATCATGTTAATATATGATTTGATTATATGATCTAACATGATGTGAATTTTAGAATATGAGATTTATGTGAATTGTTTGGTGGCACAATTATATTCGATAAATATGATTAATATATTTATCAAATCATCAATCTCTTCAAATCGATAATTGAATTGATGATTCTTGATCTTGAAGAACAAATTGTTTGTTTTTAGGGTTTGGTGTTCATGATAATTCGATTACCATGAATATTTGAATTCTTAAAAGATCAAGATTTGATAAATTGCACACGTGCAGTTTGCGTGCAGTGCACGTACAGTGCAGAATTTTCGTGCAATTCACGTGCAATGCACGTTTTCGTGCAGTTCGCGTGCAATGCTCGTGCAGAATTCTGAATTCCTGTTTTTCAGAATTTTAAGATGCATTGTTCAATATATATTGTTCATGAAATGGGAATCTATGAAATAATGCATTGTTAATAGAGTAGGACTCTATATGAAAGAATGCATTATTCACTGTCATTCTTAAAGTAGGACTCTATGAATAGGCTGCATAATTTGAATACATATTACACCCATAAAATAAACTCATTAATAAAATAAATCAAATTCCAATGTAAGGATAATATAGGAATTTGAATGCTTTTTTTTTAGTTAAAAGTGGAATTTACCTTGGACCCAAAAATTCTCTAAAATTGACAGCTATTTTGGACCGGATGGAGTAATTGGTTTATTGTTTGAAGTAATGTAAGAGAGAGAGGGGAAATAAAATAGTTTAATTACTCTATCTGGTCCAAAATAATTGTCGCTTTTGAAGTTCAAAATCATTGTCACTTTTGAGCTAAATGTCCCTTTGGGGGTATGGAATCAAAATCACAGAAGAGTAAAAAAGGTCAAAACCACGAAAGAGAAAGAAAATTTTTGGCAATCTGATGAATTGTGCGTTCACCCAAAGAGGGGATGGGCTACCACCCACTTAATCTGGAAGCTAGGCCGTGAGTTTTAGTTGGCGTGGGAGTTGGAATAGGAGTTGATTTTTTTTTGGAATGAATAAGTTTCCTAATGTTGTCAAACTCCAATCCACGTGCACCAAGAATCCTTGGAGAAAAAGGATTTGATTTCTTAGGAAATAGTTTCCTTATTTCATTTATACTCTTTCCGTCTCTGGCACTCGAGGTAATTAGGTTTTGAGCCGGTCTCCTGTACATCCGTTGTACGGCGTACAACGGAGCCGAGCCGCCGAGCCGACCATTTATTTATTTATTTTTTGCGTTTTTTTTTTTTTTTTTTGCCACCCCAACTTTTTTTCTTCAACAAAAGTAACACTTAGTATAACGAAATGTAACACTTTTGTTTTTCAAATGTAACACTTTTTTTGTTTCAAAAATGTACCACAAATTTGATGCAATAGATTAAAAGATAGCATAAAGATAGACAACTACATTAATGTAACACTTTTTATAAAAGGAATGTAACACTCTTTTTTCAAATGTAACACTTTTTTTTTCGAATGTAACATTTTTTTCTCCCCAAAAATAACATAGGATTGACAACTAAACTAATGTTACATTTATAAAAAATGAATGTAACATTTTTTTTTCTCAATTGTAACAGTTTATATTCTTAAATGTAACATTATATATGAAATGTAACAATTATTTATCGAGAAAGTAACAATTGAAATGCAAAACCATTTTTTTTGTAAAAAAAACTGCTGTTACTTTTAACAGTAGAAAGTGTTACTTTTTGAAGACGAAATTGTTACATTTATTAGAACAGAGTGTTACTTCTTAGCTGGTGAGCAGTTCAATTTTTTTTTGTGTAAAAAAATGTATTTTTTTTTTTAAAAAAAAATCAAACCATATCATGACCTATGTAGTTTTTTTCGTCTTGTCGAGACGAACAAAACGGTATTTTTAAATATTTTTTTCGACTTATAAATCTCAAGATATAGCATTTTAAAGTTTTTGAGTTTTTTTTAAAAGAGGACACGTGGCAGCGCGCGGTTGGGTGACCAACGAGTGGCTCACAACGTGCCACGTGTCGCTCTGGTAGTGGCTGAAACGCGGGCGGTGCGGGTCGGGCCGGGCGGGTTTGGCCCGCCGCACCCCATGCGGCTGATGTATACAAGAATTTGTCTTAGGTTTTAATCAGTGTTAGGTTTTGTATATATATATATATATATATATATAGTGTGACAACCACCATAATATTTGATAATTACTCTGTGTTAGGAGAAAGTTAGGATATCAAAAGAGAGCCACAAAATAGTGTCAAGGAGGGGTTCGGGTAGCCATATGGGGCGATCCTACAACCCGCCCTTAACCATGTTGTGTGTGTTCTTGGGGGGAGGTAAGATAATAATATATATAGGTGAGAGAGATTGTTCTTGGAGAGTAACCATGTTTAAATCTTAATGATTGCATGTGCAAAGTTGTAATGATCTTCATATATTATTATAGTGATATCCTAGCTTGGTGCCCCCAGATGTAGCCATATGTTGGTGAACTGGGTTATCAAACCATTGTGTTATTTTTTTCATATTATCATGTGCTGATTATTCTCATTTGTTGATAACCACTAGTATGGGCTAGTGGACGTGGAGATCCCTCCAAATTTCCTCCAGTCCCTCTTACTCTTGGATTGAAACTTGTTATGTTTTATTAATTGTCATAGTGTGATACATTAATGTAGAAAAGATGCAAAATTAATAGGGGTAAATTTGGCACTTTTTTCACTAAATTATGATAATAATTGATTTTTAAAAAATTATGCAAATGCTAAAAGAGACAGTTATTTTGAATCGGAAGGAGTATGAAACTGCAATATTTTAAAGTGTGTGAAAAGTCAAAAAAAAAATAACAAAAAAAAAAAAAAAACAAAAAACAAAAAACGATACGTATATGAGACTAGAGGGAGTATGACTGACTTATTATAGTGATATCCTAGCTTGGTTTTTAATAATTTCTGATTATGAAGAATCAGATTTGAGGATTATGGATTTGACGAAGATCGATGGTGGTGGTCGAAGTAGCCATCGCAAGCGCTCCTCCTTCTATCAATTTTCTCGTGTAATCAAGTCGATTTTTTTCGTTCTGTTACACGATTTCTCCCCTTCGTTGGGAGCCTTTGTCTTCTCCTCTTCGTTGGGAGCCTTTGTATTCTCTCCTCTGTCGAGAGCCTTTGACATCTCTCCATCGTGTTGAGAGCCTTTATCTGTTATTCAGATTTCTCTTTGTTACAATGCTTTGGATGCTTGGTTGGCCATTTATTATCGACCCAAATGCTTTAATTTGTTGTGTCATCAACGCCAAATATTATCTGTGTGGGAGTTTTTTGAAGGCCACTATTAGGCCGTCTCCAAGTTAAGTTATGATTGCGAAAACATTTGTGCAACTCCGGTCAGTTTTAGTAAGAGCGTTCAATGGAGATTTGATTCAAGGTTGGACATTTTAATTCTAGAAGAGTTAGGCTTTTTCATGAAGGCGGACATAATTTTGATGATTGTACGCATTGATCGAAATCCTCAACTTTGGGCTGAGCCTCTGAAACTGTGGAGTGTCATCTTCTTGAACTAGCAAGAAGCCCATGCTTCGCACGGGATCTTTGCGCTGAAGAACTTTTTGGTAAATCTAAATCATTATAGGTTCTTTTAGACATTTTAATAAATTTAATTTCTAATTTATGGTGTATCTAATTATATAGACTTGCTGTAGGTGTTCGTCTTTTTTTTCCCCGTAATAATTGAAATCTTATTTTATTCAATATTACAACAACAACACTAAGCTCAAATTAGTCTTAATGTTTCACAGGACTGCAATAAAACGTTAATGTGGAAAAGAGGGTTGAACAAAAATAAATTGTGTTTAGAGCCGCAATTCTTTTTTTAACTCAATATTTAAGTTTTTTGTTTTGTTATCTTTGTTCTTATATATTAAGTCATTTTTTGTCTAGTTCATAAAGGAGGGTCTTTCTACTATGGATGAAGATAACAATATACATTCCTAGCAACAGTTTATGGATTTCATCCTCAAACGCTAATATTAAAATTTTACTTTTCATCTCTTAAAATGTTTAACCTTTTCAAATCTAGCTATAATTAGTGAAATAAAAAAAAATCTATGAATATCACGGTTTATAAAGTGCAAGTATTCATATTATTAACTTTATTAAATGAGTGAACATTCAAATATAACTCACTGCCATTAAATAGTTAGGTGCATTATGCATGCATCAAATGACTTTTAATACACGTGACACTTCATTTTACTAATTCATATGAACGAATGTTTTTAAATTAGCCAAATATTTATTAATTAACTAATTAGACTAATTAATGAATGTATTATGATAAAGGGTGACTATTCAACTATCGCTTGCATTCATTGACTGTATACTCTCTCCGTCCCACCTCACTTGAGACATAAGAGGTGGGCACAGTAACTAAAGAAAAAAATAAAATAAGGAAAATGTGTGGTAGAAAATGAAGAGGCAAAATGAGTGGGGTTAATAGTAAGTTGGTTGAATGAATTGTGTGGTGAAAATGAAGAGAGAGAATGAGTAGATGAGGTAGATTGAATATAAAATTATGAAAAGATTACCATTTTGGGGGATCTCAAGTGAAGTGTGACAGATCAAAATGGAAATAAGTCTCAAGTGAGGTGGGACGGAGGGAGTATATTGAACGAAAAAGTAATTTCCGCTTTTTAATATTTCTGGAAAACTCTTGTTGGCATTAAATACTTATATTTATATGCAGGACTGATATAAATTAAAAGGAATATGAGTAATTAATTTTTTTTTTTCTTTTATCATTGTTAGTTATTAAGAGCATCACATTTTTTTAATCATTAATGAAGGTTAAGGAAGATTAAAAATTCGGTCATTAATTGGATCGTTAGAGTTGTGCTATTCCTATGTGTAAGTTCAAATGACATAAGTATTAATGTTATTTATTGAAACACCATTAATGATTTTCACATTTCACAAAGAATACCATTTTTTTTTTACTTTTTTTAATGTTTAGAAAATAATTAATAAAAATGGAAAAACCTTCCAATAGATAATATGATGAAGTGAGTTGTTTCAATTAATGGTCATTAATTATCTAATTAGATTAGATAGAGTAATGTATGTAAACACAAAGGGATGAGTATTCAATTATCAGTTACATTCATTCTACTAAATATGAATAGAAATATAATTGCAACTTTTGATATTGCCATAGAACATTTAATGACATTATATAAAGTATCAATTATGAATTATCTATTATATTAAATAGATTAATGGAGTGTAAAATAGTCAATATTAAATAATACAAAAGGCTTGAAAATGAGAATATATGATAACCAACTGTCTAATAAATATTATCATATTAAGTCTTCTAGTTTTTCAATTTATGTAGTTGATATCACATGATTTTGTTTAAAATGTAACACCACTAATTAAAAACATGATTTTCATTAGAAATGAATGGACTCTTTTTAAATGACGTTCAATGTCATTTTCTCACATGCGATTTTTGTGAATATAATCATGTAGTTAGGTGTATTATGCATGCATCAAATAACTTTTAACACACCTGACACTTCATATTCCAACATCTATTATTTTACTAATTCATATGAACAAATATTTTTAAATTAGCCAAATATTTATTAATTAACTAATTAGACTAATTAATGGTTGTATTATGATAAAGAGTGAATGTTCAACTATCGCTTGCAATCATTGACGGTATATATTGAACGAAAAAGGAGTATGAAAGAGTTTTTATTATTATTTTTGAAAGAAAAGGAGTATGAAAGAGTTGAGCATTGAACTTTTTTTTTTTTTTTAATACAGTCCATATGCTTTATAAATTTTATATAGAATTTCGGATAAAGAGAAACATTAATGACATAATATTTCAGATAATTTTCTAATTAAATTTTATATTTTGAATTCAATTGTTATAGAATTACGGATAAAGGGGACATAATATTTGAATTTAGATAGTTTCCTTCTATGGCTCTCTCTTTATATCAATTTTTAACATATTAACCTATTATAAAGTTTATAATATAATCAATAAAAAACTTAATATAAAATGTTAAAATCTCTTGATACTTTTGTTGCTCCTATATTTTTTATGTCCAAACACAGTGCAAAAAGTTTCAATCTTTGAATCGCTTTGAATCTTCTCATTTCTTTTCCCTGCAATTCATATGAAAAAGAGATGAATAAACCTATATAATTTAGTCATAATATACAACATGAAAATTAAGATAGAAAGAAATTAATTAATATAACAAAAATAGTAAAATAAAATCAAAACATATTAAACTATGTTAACAGTAGTAATAATACAAATTATAAATATTAACATAGTTATCTTTTGTACATATGAACAAATCAAAGTAATAAATCTATATATTTTGATTTATGTCAAAATAGAAAATCAGATGAACATAATTAAGAATAATAAATATAAAAGTAAACCTAAAATAAAAATCTTAATATCTTAAATGATCATTATAGTTATTTTTTAAATTGGACAGCTAATAGATTTTATGATTTTTTTTTTCTTGTTTTCCCCCCCATAATTTCAGCAACTTGATAGGATTCATTCATAAATATTATTAAAATAGACAAAAAGAAAAAAAAAAAAGAAAAAGACAACAACAAATAAAATGAATACAAAAACTTACTAAAGAAAATAAAAAGTAAAACTAAATCCAATATCAAAACAAACAAACATAAGAGAAAATAAAATTAAATATAAATACGAAAATCATATATTAATCAATAAAAAAATCAAGAATATAATCAAAATAGATAATTGAAACATATAAATATTAAAAAGTAAAAATTTCAAAGATAATACAAAATCAAAGTTAAAAAAGTATCAAAACAAAAAGAATAAAATAAAGATAAAAAAATTAAATATAAATATGGAAAAAAAATCTTTATAAGAAAATGTTCGCAAACACAAATCAAACAACACAAAAAATCTACTTTTTAAAAATTCAAAAAATAAAACAAAAAAGATATACGAAAATTCTAATTTTAATCGAAAAAAATTAATAAATAATATTCTTAAACTGAATCAAAAGAAAATATCAAAAAAACAAATCAAAGCGAAAAATGAAATATTACAAAAGAAATAAATAGTAAAATTAAATAATTTTTAAAATAACAAGCATAAGAAAATCAAATGTACAAATAAATGTATAAATCAATCTTAATAAAAACAAAAAACTGAAAGAAAGAAGACAAAACAAAGCTCGAACTTAAACAAAGGTGTAAATGGCTTAAAAATTGCAAAAGCAAAACAAAATTTAAATACATAAGAAATATAAAATGAAATTCACTAAAACGATACAATATCAAAACTAAAAAACAAAAGAAAAAAATGTAAATAAAAATATGAAAATTTAAATTTAATAAAATAAAGAAAAAAACATTCACTAACATAATCGAATTAGAAAAATCAAGAAGAAAATCAAAATAAAAAAACATAAAAAATAAAATATAAATTTAAAACTGAAATAAATATGAAAATAAAAAACATAAATCAAGAATCAAATCATAATCATAATCATAATCAAAAGAAACCAAAAGAATTTAAGCATTCTAGACCACTCGAGAAAGGATACACACAACGAGAGAAAAAAAAAAGCGAGATTATGAAATACTTTCAAATATCGACTTGAACCTTACATATTTTTCTATTTGCCATGGATTCTTCTTTGCAAAAAATGAGCGAGAGCAAACATTGGTGAAATGAGAATGAATGAGAATGAGCAAATTCTCCATGCTTATTTGTTTGAATGAGAAAAAAAATGACTCTTCAAATATCAAGTCCGTTGCGCTTCCACTCTTACCAAGTATATTAGAAAAGTTAATGATCTTCTTATATTATTTGGTAATTCTATTCACCTAATCTAAGAACTACATATATATTAATATGTTCTAAGTAAGTTGTATAGTCCTATATTAATTGTAATTAATTATCTATAATGAATTCTACGTATTCTTATTCTAACTGAATGAGGTATAATGCTATGTACTAAGCCTTATTAGATGTATCATTAACATTGTAATAGTTGATATGTATTTACATAATGCATAAGTACAATGTATGGACATATTGTATTTATGAGTATAATTGTTATATATGATAAGACGCTTTGTAATTATGAGTAGACTTCTTACATATTCTTGAAGTACCTATACACATAACTAAGCATGTAACCTATTGTTTGTGACTAATTAGCAAGAACCGAAAGGTTTTAATATTAATGCCATGAATCCGACGTGGCAAGCTTAGAAGCAAGAAAACCAAAAATTTGATGAGGTGTCGTTACCATAGTCATTTTGGCCTACTTAATATACTATAAGTATAGATTTGATTAATGAAAGTTTGTGTTGTTTGCTTAAAAGAAAGAAAAAAAAAATTAAAATTGGGCCAACAAGTTAATCAACCCAATGCATTAAATATATCCAACAATCAACTAAATATATACTATGTTACTAAGAAAGTCGATTTACTATTATAAAATTTCAAACTATCTTTCCGAAAAAGGAAGATGATGTTTAGAAAGATAGCATAGTGGATTCCGTTTCGGAAAATGATGTGTAGAAAGATAGCATAGTGGATCCCGTTGGGCAAATTGCAATTTAGTTCCTAACATTTACATAGGTTTGCAATGCTGCTCCCAACTGTTTAATTTCGTAATTTGGTATCCTAACATATACATTTTTTTGCAATGTGACTACAAAACTAACACTCATTTAAAATTCTAACGAAATGACACCCATCTAAGTAGCACATGTCTTTTAAATGGATAAAATGGTCATTGAACTGCATTTTTAATAAAATCATCACAATTATTATTTATTTATTTTTGGCATAAATACCCTTTCCAATTAAGATAAAGTATTCAGTTTTAAATTTGTATGTCTTAATTATTTTATGAAATAATTTATTGAACTTGCTGGTTTGATTATATTAAATATTAATTTCATTCCAAAACAATATAACAAACTAAATCGTAAAAGTTCTCTCTTATTTTAATTTGTTTAATTTAGACTAGACATGTATATCTTCTCTCTCTTTCCTGTCTTTAATTTGTATAATTAATTTTTTTAAAAAAAATTACTTTCCTATCCTGCCATTTGCAACAATAAGATCCTTACTTATTTCCTTTCACTTGAAGAAAAATATTTAAGAAAATTTATTTCACTTCAAAAATGCTTAATAAATTATCGTAAATGAGCCTGCATAATTATTTGAGTAATAATCTAACATAAAATTTATTTATATATATTTAATTGTTTTTTATGAAATATTCCTGATTCCTAATTATATAATTTTAAAAGTATGTTGGTTTCTTTTTTATTATTAAAATAAAATTGAATTATGGTTAGAAAAACAAATGACTTTGTAAGGAATACGTAAATTATAAATACAAAATAAAATAATATATATGCTCAATATTAATTTAATCTATATTTTTTAAACTACAAAATGAATAAGGTAAATAAGAAAAGAAAACCTCATATGAGCGGCATGGCCTCTTGAAAATGACCATTTTGTCTATTTAATAAACATGTGCTAGTCACATGGGTGTTATTTGGTTAGAATTTTAACTGGGTGTTAGTTTTGTAGCCACATTGCTAAAAAAATGTAAATGTTAGGATACCAAATTGTAAAATTGAACTGTTGGGAGCAACATTGCAAATTTATGTAAATGTCAGGAACCAAATTGCAATTTGACCGGATTCCGTTATAAAACATTTAGGATAACAACTTGGAGAATCATATGGACAAAGATCAGATGCTCATAATTGAAGCACAAAAATCTAATGTTAAGGAATTCGGGTCTATATTATCGTAAATAAACATTTGTTACTATTATATCAATATAAAATATAATTAATATTTTTATTCATGTTATCTCACCTAAGAAAATATAACTTACTAATATAAGGTTTAACAATTTATTATTTAAATCAGACTAAACGATTTGACATTATAACCCGAATCATTTAATTGCGGGCAATGCTTGCTAGGGGCACAAAGAAGTTTACAAAATGATTGATGCAACATGAGGTGGCGATATTTTATTGATTGTATCGGTTGTAGACCCGACACACTCTTATTAAATGTACCAATAAAATTCATAACACCTCATTTTGTAAGTCAAATTTTATAAGTTTTTTTGTTACTTTATATTTACCTTTTAATTTTATTTTATTTTTGACGATGTACATGCCAGAAGGAGGCGAGGAGAGGGATCGAAACTTAGCGCTCACCGAGAATGAGACTTGACTTTACCACTGAGCCACTCCAAGGACATATTTACCTTTAAATAGCAACGTTGGTATGCAGATGAGATTAATTATACAACTAACAATATCTTATCTTAGTTGATCGAATGATAGAGACGGGTTAACCGCATGCATTTATAGTTGTTTTTTTTTTTTTTTTTTTTTTTTTTTGAAGAAACCGCATGCATTTATAGTTAATAAACATGTTCAGATTGAATAACATCTCAAGATGTATGACTAGTAAACGAATCATCAATATCACACCATTACCCCTAAATTATCTCATTTTAAAACTAAAATAAGTTTTCTAAGTACTAACTAATACTCTCTCTGCCCTATACTATACTCCCTCCGTTTCATGAGAACTGAGACTTATTTTCCTTTTCGTCCGTTTCACCTCAATTGAGACTGCCCAAAATGACAAACTTTTTAATATTTTATATTCACCCAACCCCACCACTCATTCTCCACCACTCATTTTATTCAACTAACACTACTATTTACCCCACTAATTCTCTCTCTTCATTTTCTACCACACATTTTCCTTATTTTATTAGTATTTCTTAGTTCTTGTGTCATTTCTTTTAGTCTCAGTTCTCATGAAACGGAGGGAGTATACTATATGTTCACTTTTCCTTTAAGTCTGTCATAGACTCATAGTATATGTCCATTTTCTAAAATGGCAAATAATCTTTAGCATTTCTCCCATACATTCTCTCTATTGCTTTACTTTTATACTCACAACACCAATCAACTTGATCTTCCCTACCCCACTTTTTTTCTCCTACCTCACTTTTTATACTCACAACACTTACACCACTTCTATCATTTCTTAATTTCCGTGCAAATAGAAGGATAGACATATACTCTAGAAAGAAGGGAGTGGTACTTCTTTCAAGACAGTGCTGCTACTTTTTAAAAGTAAAATCTGACAAAACTTTAACTAACAATTTGTTTTAAATTATAAATTTGTATTAAAATTTATAAAATCTTATTAGTAATGCATATAATTTTGAATCAGAATAAGTTTTATGATATATAATGTAAATAATTAAATGTTTACTGTAATTTTTAATCAAATTTAAAATTAAACACTAAAATAATTTGACTATCTTTTTCCAATGGAGGGAATAAATTTACCATCATGTTTTTTGTCATTTCAAATCAATTGTGAATTGTAATATTGTATTATAAATGTAAATTATTGGGCCGATTCCATAAGGCCCTTCAGCTTAGAGCTATTGCTTTAAAAGGACCAAATACGAAAACCCTTTGTCATTTGAACATAATACCCCTAACACCAAATACGAAAACCCTTTGTCATTTGAACATAAGACTACGTGCCTTTTTGTAATTTAACTATAAGAGTTATTTTTTCACATTTAAAAAAAAACCTTTTTTTTAATATTTACTTTTATATTTAGTCAAATTATGCTCTTATAGTTTAAGAAGAAGACTAATAATGTCTTATAGTTGAACTATACGACTCAATTTTTAGAAAATAACCCAACGGAATGAAATGATTCATATTGACTCATGACTATTGTTTGAGTTTATTTGTCAATACACCATCATATATAGCACATGATCTCAATGTTACACCTCCATACCACTTTGTAGTCTTCTTATTATCCAAATTGACTTTCAATGGCTATCCTACATAATCCCAATATTTGACACATTTCACGATCTTGGGTGTCTCTTGAACTAGGGTAACTCGCAGTTGAGACTTTGAGAGAAATAAATCGAAACTAGTACAGAAATAAATCGGAACCAGTACAGAAATAAATCCCATTGGTGTACACAATATAACCAAAGCAAACACAAAATCGCTGGAGCCAGGTCATATATTAGATCAAATGGAGAACATTTCACCGAGGAAAAATAGTCGAACCCTAGACAAAGAGTATTAGAGATCGTTTCCATATTTGCAAAAAAGTCGATAGTACATTGGATTTAAGTCGGACAAGGAGGAGGTGGACATAAATAGTTGTCAGTGCCAACGATATTGATTAAGACACTCGATCTGGATCTAGTTTAGGCTCGTCATTGTGCATCCGTGCCAAGTATGTTGAGACTTTGAAGTCCGCCTCACCGTCCTAGCTGACATCGCTGATGATGACAACCGCGATATAGATACTTGTAAAGCTACTGAAACACGCCGCCACAAAAATCGATGGCGTAAGGGCTTTTGATGAAGATTCGGATGTAGAAAAGATGGAAGATTTGAAACCCGGCTAGATATGGGGAAGATATTGCCAAACAAGAGCTTGGTGGAGAAGTCTGACTAGATAAGATGATGATATCACAAGGGGTAAAGGCGTTGAGGATGTGGGGGCGATGTGAGGTGAATGAGGGAAGGGAGGGGAGTGACATCAACTAGGTCGCCGGAGAGGTCGAAGGAGGGGGAGATGGATGACTGGAGAGGGAGTGGAGAGAGAGTGAGTGCGTGTGTGTGTTTTTAGAGAGGTGAAGAAATCGGAATGGGGAACATAGAGGATGGAGGATGGAGGTTAGGGTTTTACTTGGGGCGGGGGCGGTTTCGGTATTTGGACTTTTTATTAAACAGGTCACCTTGGAGTAGGGTTTTTTATGCAATTATGTTGTTGTTCAATTCTATTTATGGCATAGAGTAAATGTCAGGTCCTTATAGGACAAATGGATCATGTAGAAGGAGGGTAGGAGCAAGCCCGTCTCAATAATTTTAGGGGCCCTGTGCTATATGTGAATATTTGATCCTTAATATTTAAAAATTTACACTGTATATATATATATATATATATATATATATATATATATATATATATATATATATATATATATGAGTACTTTTTTTATATAACAATTAAATTCGACTTGTGTAAATCCGATAAGATGTCGATTATAAGAGGATAGAGCAATCAAAGAAAATGTAAATAAGGTGGGTTATAGAAGAGAGCTTTTTTAGCATCGACACGTGATTTGCGAGGTGTAGGGTTTCTAAGTAACATGGGCAGCGGAATATAGCAATTAAAATTTTAAGAAACCCAAAGCCATGGATCCGTTCATATGATTAAATCAAATACAACATAATGAATAAAGGAAAAACTAACCCTTGATGGCTATCAAATTTCTCTTGGTCTTTGGTGGAGATTTGAAGACTTGATCACGATCACAAAGCTTGAACACGAACTTTGAAGATGATGATTTTCACCCTCTAGCGGTATCCACACTTCGAACGAATATCAAAGGAGCTTCTTTGATCTTGGTTGCTAGACCAATATTATGAAACACACTTTCACAATTTAATAAAGAACTATATGGAATTTATTTGTGAATTATTTTGTTCCTCAATCAAGGATATCTTAGAACAAAATAAATTCTCTCTCAAACACTTTGGAGACTCACAAAAGGCTATTACTGAGGTCCTGGCCGAAATCATCCTTTTATACACAAGCAAGACCTATTCCAAATAGGAACCTTGTGTCAAAAGACAGTCCAAATCGAATTAGGAAAGTGCCAGCCGACAGTACTGTGCGGCCGCCCAGAATACACTGTGCGGTCGCACATTTATCTGAAACAAACTGGTACAAAATTTGGGCTAAGTGTTCGGCCGCCCAGTCCACACTATGCGGTCGCCCACTTCCCCAGAATGTCCAGAATTTCCAAAATTCCAATTTAGTCCTTTTAAAGATTCGTTCTATTGTGTGTGACCCTCTAGGATTATACTAAGTTGGCAATGGGTTCAAACATGAAACCATAAGATATGATTAGGTTCTAGCAAACCGTCACACCTACCCAAATAGTATAACTAGATACAAGTTCGCATTCCTTTAGAATATGTCACAATCCCTTTGTCCACGATGTCATTGAACACAAGTCATGGTCAAACAGTCAACTTGTTTTGTTCAATACTTTCTCGATTCCGAATATGTTGATAATTCAAATGCTATTGATCCAATCAATCCATTTGAGTCCGGCCGAACATTTCATCAACATCATTCATTCGAGGGGCCCAAGCTTGACATCTCTCCGTGGAGGGACAAATCCATTTAGCTTATTATTCTTCCCAAGGGAATCCGATTATGCCAATATACATTTATAACTACCGTGTTAAGGTAGCGTTTGAATATGTCAAACACAATGTTCATTAAGTGGAAGACTATAATAACTTCATGTCTAAGGATTCAAATGACATGACTAATATGAAATATATGTTCAACATAGACCATGACATAAATCTCATACAGCGGGTCATGTCCAGTACCTTGTTCCAAACAAGTACCCATAAATCTAACATGATCATCCCATGATCATTTAGCCTTTATACTAGTGCTTAATAAGTACTAGGGACGGAGATTATTATAAGTAAACATGAACAACAATAATAATCAAAACATCTCTTTATTGATATGAAATAAATGATAACAATTACAACGTTTATTAAACGTGCCTAGGGCACCACTGCCAACAATCTCCCACTTGCCCTAGGCCCAATTTCCCATGTATCTAATACCCATGGACCTAACATGACCATCATGTTTAGCTTGTGGAAGTCCCTTTGTTAGCGGGTCCGCAACATTGTCATCAGTAGGTACTCTGCATATATTTACGTCTCCCCTATCAACGATCTCTCGAATGATATGAAAACGCCTAAGTATGTGTTTGGATTTCTGATGTGCTCTTGGTTCCTTTGCTTGAGCAATAGCACCATTATTATCGCAATAAAGGTCTATTGGATTAGCAATGCTAGGAACCACTTCAAGTTCAGTTATGAACTTCTTAATCCAAACAGCTTCCTTTGCAGCATCCGATGCAGCAATATACTCAGCTTCTGTTGTAGAATCAGCGGTTGTACTTTGCTTGGAACTCTTCCAGCTTACAGCTCCACCATTTAACATAAACACAAAACCCGATTGCGATCGGCTATCATCTTTGTCGGTTTGGAAGCTTGCATCCGTGTAAGCATTTACAACGAGATCATCTTCCATTCCTCCATAGACCAAAAACGAGTCTTTAGTTCTTCTCAAGTACTTAAGAATCGCTTTTACAACTATCCAGTGATTTTCGCCAGGGTGGATTGGTATCTACTTGTCATGCTCAAAGAATAAGATACATCCGGCCTTGTACAAATCATGGCATACATGATGGACCCAATTGCCGAAGCATATGGAACATCATTCATTTTCTCACGCTCATCGTTTGTCTTAGGACATTGAGTCTTGCTTAGAGAAACTCCATGTAACACGGGCAAGGTTCCTCTCTTAGAATTTTCCATACGGAATCTTCTAATGACCTTGTCAATGTATGTACTTTGGCTTAAACCAAGTAGCCTCTTGATCTATCTCTATAGATCTTAATGCCAAGTATATATGCGGCTTCACCCATATCTTTCATTGCGAAGCACTTTCCTAACCAAGTCTTCACAGACTGAAGTGTAGGAATATCGTTTCCAATGAGCAATATGTCATCCACGTATAAAATAAGGAATAGCACTATGCTCCCACTAATCTTCTTGTATACACAAGGCTCATCTTCGTTCTTGATGAAGCCAAACTCTTTGACCGATTCATCAAAACGGAGATTCCAACTCCTAGAAGCTTGCTTCAATCCATAGATGGATTTCTGCAACTTGCATACCTTAGAATCTTGTTCAAAACCTTCTGGTTGTGTCATATACACATCCTCTTGGAGTTTTCCATTCAGGAAAGCGGTTTTGACGTCCATCTGCCATATTTCATAGTCATGATATGCGGCAATGGCAAGCAAAATTCTTATAGACTTGATCATTGCTACGGGTGAAAAGGTCTCATCATAGTCAATACCATGAACTTGCCTATAACCTTTCGCTACAAGTCTAGCTTTGTAAGTATGCACCTTCCCATCCATGTCAGTCTTCTTCTTGAAGACCCATTTGCATCATATGGTTTTTACACCTTCGGGTGCATCAATCAAATTCCAAACTTGATTGTCTTGCATGGATTGCAATTCGGATTCCATGGCTCCAAGCCACTTATCCGAATCAGGAGAAGACATCGCCTCTTGGTAGGTTGATGGTTCATCATTCTCAATGATTTCTACGTCATTACTATCCGTTACGAGAAATCCATATCTCTCGGGCTCGGATCGTAACCTACTAGATCTTCGAGCTACTTGTGTATTTTGAACAGGTTCCACAACTCCTTGTGGTTCTTGTTCTTGTTCAACTATTGGTTCAATGTTATTTTCTGGGTCTCGAATTTCTTCAAGATTTATTTTACTCCCACTGATTTCTTTGGAGAGAAACTCTTTCTCTAGAAAGACACCAGTTCGGGCAACAAACACTTTGTTGTCCTCACGGTTGTAAAAGTAATATCCTCTAGTTTCCTTAGGATATCCCACGAAAATACATTTATCAGATTTGTGTGCAAGTTTGTCTGAGATAAGTCATTTGACAAAAGCTTCACAACCCCAAATCTTCATGAAAGATAGACAAGGCTTCTTTCCGCTCCACATCTCATATGGAGTCTTTTGAACCGATTTAGTTGGAACACGATTTAGTGTGAAAGCAGCGGTTTCTAGGGCGTAACCCCAAAAGGATATTGAAGATCAACTTGACTCATCATTGATCGAACCATGTCTAACAAAGTCCGATTCCTCCTCTCGGACACACCATTCCATTGTGGTGTTCCAGGTGGAGTCAATTGTGAAACTATTCCACAATTCTTTAGATGATCATCAAATTCTTGACTTAAGTATTCACCACCTCGATCTGATCGAAGTGCCTTTATACTTTTGCCAAGTTGTTTTTCTACTTCATTTTGAAATATTCTAAATATCTCAAATGCTTCACTTTTATGTTTCATTAGGTAAACATACCCAAATCTACTATAATCATCAGTGAAGGTTATGAAGTATTGAAATCCTCCCCTAGCATTGCTACTTAATGGTCCGCATACATCGGAATGTATCAACCCCAATAAGTCGCTTGCCCTTTCACCCAACTTGGTAAAAGCTGTCTTAGTCATTTTTCCAAGAAGACACGACTCACAAGTATCATATGACTCTAAGTCACATGAACCCAAAAGTCCGTCCCCATGGAGTTTTGAGATACGCTTCTCATTAATATGACCGAGACGGCAATGCCATAAATAAGTATGATTTATATCATTAGGTTTAAATTTCTTATTTACATGATAGACATTATCATTATTTTCATTCTTGACATCCAAGATATAAAGGCCATTAAATGAATTAGCAATACCATAAAGCACATCATTTAAATAAATAGAAAATTTCTTATTCTCAATAAGAAACTTAAAACCTTCATTATCCAAACAAGAAATTGAAATAATATTTCTGCTTAAATCCGGAACATAATAACAATTGTTCAAAACAACAATTAATCCGGAAGGTAAAGTGACTTCATAAGTCCCTACGGCTAATGCAGCAACTCTTGCTCCATTCCCCACGCGTAGATCTACTTCACCTTCTTTAAGCAGTCTCCTATTCTTTAGTCCCTGCACATTTAGACAAATGTGAGAACCACATCCGGTATCCAATACCCAGGAATCAGTGGTAGAAAGGAGAATATCTATCATATAGATACCTGAAGTCGACGCAGCCTTGCTGCCCTTCTTTTTCTTTTGCTCTTCCAAGAAAGCCTTGCAATTACGTTTCCAATGACCAATTTCTTGACAATGGAAACAGATTGCATCCTTTTGTGAATCGGGTTTTGCCTCAGAAGCCTTGGCAACCTTTGCCTTGCTTATTTTGGGTTTGACAACTTTCTTACCCTTTCCTTTGGCACTAGCCTTCTTCCCATCATGAACCAAGAGCACGGGAGAACCTTTCTCCACAATTTTCATCTCTGCAGTTTTGAGCATCCCATGCAACTCAGAGAGATTCTTATCCATTCCATGCATGTTATAATTCATCACAAACTGATTATAACTTTTAGGCAATGAATTAAGAATGAGATCCGTGGCTAGCTCCAATGGGATTGGATAGCCAAGTTTCTCAAGGTGCTCTACATAACCTTTCATTTTAAGAAAGTGAGGACTCACTTGTTGCCCTTCATTCATTTTACAAGTAGTGAATGCAACAATGGTCTTGTACCTCTCTTGCCTAGCTTGCTCTTGAAACATGGTTCTCAACTCCACGCCTATCTCATAGGCTTCCAAATGTTCCAAACTTTGTTGGAGTTTTGAACACATAGCAGCAAGCATGAGACAACTTACATCTCTAGAATCATTACGATGTTTTTTGTAATTGTCTCTTTCTACCCTAGGGGCAGTAGGCGGTGGTTCAGCAGGGAGAGGCCCATCGAGAATGTACAACTTATCTTCTTGCCTAAGAACGATTCTTATGCTACGGATCCAATCCATAAAGTTAGTACCATTCTCTTCGAGCTTATCCTTCTCAAGGATAGATCACAACGACATTGACTGAGTGTTATTAGTCATTATCTACAAATATGCAAAATTTCCAAAATTTAATAAGTACCAATTTTTCATTAAAGAAATAAATAATGTATTTTTCAAATGAAAATACTCCCATTAAATTATATAACCTTCATATACATCCAATGCATAATATAATTTAATTGGGCTAAGATCCAACTTTAATTTAACTTTGAGTCCACGGAGGCGGACCGCTCAAAACTAAATTAATTAGGTAGACAATCATGTCAATCATA
Organism: Campanula takesimana; assembly: GCA_026119855.1. NCBI lineage: Eukaryota > Viridiplantae > Streptophyta > Magnoliopsida > Asterales > Campanulaceae > Campanula > Campanula takesimana. The sequence goes on along the minus strand of JAOWBW010001556.1, from coordinate 210,755 downwards.
TCCTATATGATTCTTAGATCCTTTTATGAGATTCTTTGAGAAATCCAATTTCAAAAAGCATGTTTAATCTCATCTTTTGCCTAGGCCCAAAACTGTTTTGATGCCTAATTAAGTCCAACCATTTTAAACGCATAGGAACCATTCAATTTAATGTACCTTGCGGAGGCAAGCCCACATTAAATTAATGAACCTCATCTTGCTCATACATGAATAAGATTAATGCACCTCGCGGAGGCGAACCCACATCAAGATTACCCATGCATAAACAAGTGTTTTAATCATGGCATGGCAAAGAAGGACTTAAAACTTTATTTGAAGGTTCATCACATATAGCATATAACACATTTATGAGCACATAATATAAACATGTTACACATCAAGATTAGCCACTAATTTAATCTCCATTAATTTAAGCATGATATTTATGTGTCATTAGTTTCTCTATAATTGTGAGGATGAGACTATTTCAACTTTGGTTATTATCTCCAAATCAAGACAACAAGAAGTGCGGTCGAACTAAGCCATTAGGCAACCACAATCCCGCACTAATTCAAGAAACCAAGAAAGTAGTCCATGTGGCCGAAACTAAGCAATAGATGGTCTCGATGAACGTAGGCCAATTGCATTCACAATTCCACATGGATCTCCAAACTTTGAATCAAGAACTTTGTTTCTCAATTTTAGCAATTATGAACTCTTCATAATTCTAACTTCGTTTTATCTTTGAAACTTTGATTGCGATCAATTTTGTGAAACACAATCTCGATGAACGCAGATTAGCCATCCAAAACTTGAACCAATCTAGGAATCACAAGACTAAAACAAATAGGGAAATCAAACCCCAAAATCCACACACAAACCAACTACCCAAAACCCATTCCAGATCAGCAAGTCTGGACTGGTTCTGTTACTGGTTTTGTTGAATTTTTCGAAAAATTCCAGATTCTGGTTTTCAACCAAAATCTGACTTTCTGATGCTGGTGTGCGGCCGCCCAAAAAGATCTGTGTGGTCGCCCAAAAGTGTGCGTCCGCCCAGACTCTTATGTGCGGTCGCCCATGGCCATCAGAAGGTGCAGAATTTTCAAGTTCGAAAATTTTGTCTCAAAATTGTTTTTCCCCGATTATTAAAACTTTGATCTAATCAAAAATTAATAACCAACAATTCTGAATCCACCATAATTTATTTATTGCGATTGAATCGTGCGATTAAAGTTGCAAAACAATAAACCACATAAAATCACAAAACACATAAGCATCATATATTCCAATATTCATATCATGCAAGACACATAAACAATTTATATACACATAACATGATCTAGGTATTGAAATAATCAACATGAACGGGGCTCTGATACCACTGTAGGGTTTCCAAGTAACATGCGCAGCGGAATATAGCAATTAAAATTTTAAGAAACCCAAAGCCATGGATCCGTTCATATGATTAAATCAAATACAACATAATGAATAAAGGAAAAACTAACCCTTGATGGCTATCAAATTTCTCTTGGTCTTTGGTGGAGATTTGAAGACTTGATCACGATCACAAAGATTGAACACGAACTTTGAAGATGATGATTTTCACCCTCTAGCGGTATCCACACTTCGAACGAATATCAAAGGAGCTTCTTTGATCTTGGTTGCTAGACCAATATTATGAAACACACTTTCACAATTTAATAAAGAACTATATGGAATTTATTTGTGAATTATTTTGTTCCTCAATCAAGGATATCTTAGAACAAAACAAATTCTCTCTCAAACACTTTGGAGACTCACAAAAGGCTATTACTGAGGTTCTGGCCGAAATCATCCTTTTATACACAAGCAAGACCTATTCCAAATAGGAACCTTGTGTCAAAAGACATTCCAAATCGAATTAGGAAAGTGCCAGCCGACAGTACTGTGCGGCCGCCCAGAATACACTGTGCGGTCGCACATTTATCTGAAACAAACTGGTACAAAATTTGGGCTAAGTGTGCGGCCGCCCAGTCCACACTGTGCGGTCGCCCACTTCCCCAGAATGTCCAGAATTTCCAAAATTCCAATTTAGTCCTTTTAAAGATTCGTTCTATTGTGTGTGACCCTCTAGGATTATACTAAGTTGGCAATGGGTTCAAACATGAAACCATAAGATATGATTAGGTTCTAGCAAACCGTCACACCTACCCAAATAGTATAACTAGATACAAGTTCGCATTCCTTTAGAATATGTCACAATCCCTTTGTCCACGATGTCATTGAACACAAGTCATGGTCAAACAGTCAACTTGTTTTGTTCAATACTTTCTCGATTCCGAATATGTTGATAATTCAAATGCTATTGATCCAATCAATCCATTTGAGTCCGGCCGAACATTTCATCAACATCATTCATTCGAGGGGCCCAAGCTTGACATCTCTCCGTGGAGGGACAAATCCATTTAGCTTATTATTCTTCCCAACGGGAATCCGATTATGCCAATCATACCATTTATAACTACCGTGTTAAGGTAGCGTTTGAATATGTCAAACACAATGTTCATCAAGTGGAAGACTATAATAACTTCATGTTTAAGGATTCAAATGACATGACTAATATGAGATATATGTTCGACATAGACCATGACATAAATCTCATACAGCGGGTCATGTCCAGTACCTTGTTCCAAACAAGTACCCATAAATCTAACATGATCATCCCATGATCATTTAGCCTTTATACTAGTGCTTAATAAGTACTAGGGACGGAGATTATTATAAGTAAACATGAACAACAATAATAATCAAAACATCTCTTTATTGATATGAAATAAATGATAACAATTACAACGTTTATTAAACGTGCCTAGGGCACCACTGCCAACACGAGGAAGAGAGTGAGGAAGTTATATAAGGTCTCGAAGCTTTGTCGGCGTTTGATTGTTCGAGTCGCAACATTCGTGTGATTTCATTGTTCGAGTTTTACAAAATTCATGTGATTTCATATTTGATTTAAGAAGTGACTAAAGCAACACCTTGTATATATACTAAATCAACACTGTATATATATACTCGCTTCCTCTCAAAATGATGTTCACATATTTAAAAACGAACTTTGAGCTTAGTTCTGAAACTCTAAGATATTGATGGAATTCGTAATGGTGTATTAAAAGTATATTTTATATTCTCATTAGAATAGTTAAACAAAATTAAAATAATTAATCAAAATTTATTTGTATAAATATAAAAGAAATAAAATACTCCCTCCGTCCTGCTCGAATTAGGATTCTTGGTCAAATAATTTATACTTTGACCAACAATTTGAAGAAAAATAATTAGCTTAATAAAAATTTAAAAATAGTTATTTAGTTTATTATTAATCGTGATACAATAACAATTTTTAATTTTTTATTATCATCATTATTTTTCTTTAAATTATTGGTTAAAGTATAAACTACTTGACCAAGAATCTTAATTCGAGCGGGACGGAGGGAGTATCATTTTATGAGGGAATTAGTAATACATGGAGGATGTAAAAAAGAGGCCCTTTAGATTTGGGGGCCCTGTGCAAGAGGGCTTCTTGCACAGGCTCATCACCGCCCCTGGGTAGGAGATGTAGTAATTAATTATTTTATAGCAAAAAATTTACAAAAGAAAGAGAAAAGAAGAAATAACAAAAGATAAATTGCTTATTGGGCTAGTTGTTTTAGCTTGCTTCCTAACATTGCTTTGTAACAAAAGGATTGTTACTAAAACAGAAATGGGAAAATACATTTTTTGTTGACAAAGACCGGGAACCCAAAATGTATTAGGCCTCAAGTGATTCATGCACCTAGCGAGAACACGTTGAAAGCTTCCCTCTCAACTCATTAGCGGAGGAAAGTTACTTAAATGGTATCCCAAAAATAATTCATGAGTATAAACCATTGAAATTCAAATGGATGGTCGAGATTTGTGTGAACATGTCATACAGCGTGGCCATGCTGGCTCCGATCAGTGGCGGACCCATGATTTTTTTACAAAAGGGGTGAAATTGCATAACACATTTAAAGGGGACAAAAATAAATATTAATGCATTTATATTTTTACATAAAGATGGGCAAAATCTAATATATTGCACTAAACACTCCAATTTTTTTTTTTAAAATAAATGCACTAGTAATGTTTTTATTAAAAAAAAAACGAAGGGGGGCAATGGCCCCCATCCATTACACCTAACTCCACCAGTGGCTCCGATGCCAGTTCGAATCTAATTTTATTTCTCGAGTTAATCAATATATACTCCTCTGTCTTATTTTAAAGATTCACTTTGAACGATCCTTTAAAGGTTCACACGTAACATGTAAAATTTAACTACTGGCTTTGTATTGGAAAGTTTGTTCCATTTTGATTTTTTTTTTGTCAATACATATTGATTTTGACTATACAAGTATCAATATAATGATCACCAAAAATTATAATAATTGTTATTATTAAATCACTTAATGATTTATCAATTACAATTTATTAAATTTTACTAGGATAATTTAATCGCATTAATGTTTGGTCAAAATTTATTTGTGTTAACCATAAAAAATCAAAATAAGACAGACTTTCCAAATTATTAGAAAAAATATAACACTCTTATATCAAAGGGCCCATTCATGATATACCGCAATCACTATTTCTACATTTGTGGGAATGTCAAGAGTGGTAGGAGAAATGGAAAGACAAAATCTGAATGGTTTTTATCATCATGTGTCTATTCCACTATATAACATCCTCCTCCACATTAGTCGAATCAAACGGCCCTTGCTCTTTCCAGCCTATTTCATTCAGTTCAGTAATATAATCTCAATGGAGCTTTTCCGTTACACTCCACAATGTATAGTCTCGTGCACACGAATGCGGGCGCTAAACGGAAGCCACAACAGGTGACGGCCATAACTGCGAAATCGACGGCGTCAACTATGACTATGGCGGTGGAGACTCCGACAAAAATGGCGCGGTCGTGGACTCCCCGGGCATTGCTTGTAGTGTCTCCAGATACACTGCAATATGAAGAGGGGAAGGTGGGAGCTGAACCGGACCACTTGGTAACAAACGGTCCACTTACTCCAATGGAGTATTTGACCAATACTTTGATGTCAAAGGTGTACGATGTTGCAGTGGAGTCCCCTTTGGTTCGTGCTCAGGGCTGTTCCTAGCTTTTTTGGGGCCCTGGGCGAGATCCAATGAAGGGCCCTTTCTCTTTTTGAAACAATGAACGGCTTTTTATAAAAAAAAAAAATTCTCCTTCAAAACTCCTGTTTTTTACTAGCAGAATTATTTTTTGTGTTAACTTGTACTTTGAATTTGTATTTAAGTATAAAATAATTGTAAGATCAAATGATTGAAATTAGCATAATAACAGATAAATTAAATGTTATAATCAAACCTATAAATTTTTATCATAAAAAATAGTAAGAAAATATATAAAACCCAGTAAAATTATTAAAAAAAAAATATGTACAACAAAAACATGATGAAAAAAATATACATATAACATCCCAAAATTTGCAAAAGAACATATTAAATAAATATATAAAAGTGTCTTAAAAACTCTTGCAAATGATAAGATTAAATTATGTTCACCAAAAATAAAATTATATAATAAGAATATGAGGACTAAAAAAATTACTCCAAAGAAGATTATACATATCTATGTCTTACAAAGATGTTTTCATTTCTACTTAAATTTGTCACAAGAAAAAAAATAATTTTCTTTAAGTTATTAAAATAAGGGAATATGAAGGCCCCAAAAGTATGAGGGCTCAAATATAATATTATGAATGAGGGAATATGAAGGCCCCAAAAGTTATATATGTAGTTGTCCTTGGTTGATTTTTTTTCTCAAATAAAATAGGCCTTTTTTGTGTATTTTTTTTTCTTGGGGCCTCTTTTGCTTAAAAATGAACTAATAAAATGTGTCAGCTGATTTTTTTTTATTTCTTTAAGAAATAATTAGTGATAATTTTGTTTTTTCCATAATAAATATATATATATATATATATATACACACACATATATATATATACATGCTATAAAAAAATTGGGCCCCTCTCCCAGCAAGGGCCCTGGGCGGGCGCCCCACCTGCCTCTCTTGGGCCGGCCCTGTTCGTGCTGAAAAACTGTCGGAGAGGCTCGCCGTTAATTTGTTGCTTAAGCGAGAGGACTTACAACCTGTAAGTCAATTTAAACAATGGTTCTCAACACTTTTATGAATATAAATAGAAATTATGAAAATGCATCATAATTCTGTTTTTTTTTTTTTTTTTTTTTTTTTTTTTTTTTGGCAGGGCCAACTAAAATCATATGATCCATAAATTTAGGATATGCACAGCAATTTTTGTTTTATTATAATTTGAATTAAGTATCAAGTAAAATAATGAAGGGAAGAGATGGACGAGTCGGGACTGATTATCTTTTAAACAACATTATGACAACAGTCCAGTCCCAATTTTGCTCCTTCCGTCTCATAATAATGTTACCTAATTTTTTATTTTATTTTTTCGTTACAAATTGCTATGATTAATACTAAGGTAAAAAGAAACATTTAACTCTCTGTGTCTGAAAATGCATAGTTCATTCGTCACAGCACAAACAAGACTAGAGGAGTGGGCAAAATAATTAATACAACAGTTGCGAATATGTGGTAAAAAAATGAGGGGGTAAATAGTAGTGTGGTTGAATAAAATGAGTTGTGAAAAATGAAAGAGAGAATGAGTGGTGTTAAATGGTGTGGTTGGTTGAATATAAATATATTATCACATTTTTATTTTGAGCAGTTTCAAAGTTTTTTTTATTGTATACCAATTATACCTTTATAATTATGGTATTATCTCTGCACAAGCATTCAATTACTTAGGTAATTGAATTATTTTAAGGGTATATGATATTTTTTCACCTGCATTAATTACATGTTTTAAGAAATGTGCAAATGATCAAGTACAAAATTTGGTTTACAAATATAGTTAATTAAATAATTGAATTTTGTGTTTATAGGCCCCAATTTTCATTAATGAAATATCCAATCATGAACTGCAAACTATATTTGTAACCCAAATTTTATACTCACTCTGTTCCTGTTTAATGTTCTTAGTTTGATTTTGCACGCTTGTTAAGGAATCAAGGCAAAACTGAGTTAAGATTAGAAGTGGGTGGAGGATATAATTGTCCATTCATAAGCATTCATAAAGCAAGTGTGTGAAAAATAAATGGGTAAGTAATGGTTTTTTGTAATATATGAACTTTATGAGTATGAGGACAAAAATGTCAAAAACATTATTTCATCCGTCATTTAAAGAGTAAAGCAACTAATAGCTTTAGACTGGGACATACCAAAACTGGGACGGATGGAGTAATAAGTTTTGTAACTCTTAACAGTTACAGCTATAGTTGTGTCAAACAAAAAAAAAAACATTTTTTTTTTAAATTGAGTTTTTTATTTCATTAATGATAGATAAATTGCCTTTAAGCTACATCAAATGATCATGACGGCTACAACTGGCCCTATAAATAGGCTGACTAAAAAAAAAAAAAAAAACACGCCCCTCCGTATTTGTATGCATCATTACTTGGAAATTGGAATGAGTACCAAATTAATCCCTTACAGTCTTACACAATCTTTCCTCCGCCCCAACGGCGGTTTCAATGAAAATAACACGTCGCCGCCGATTTATAATCGCCGCCAAGATCATGCAAACGACGGCGTGGACGTCGAAAACGGCCTCCGCCACCCCTTGAAGCCGGTTCGCCGGGTCTCTGAGTTCGTTGCAATACGAATCGGGTAAAGCTCGAGGCGGAGCTGGATGGTGAGGTGGTGGAAGGGAACGCTTTGACTCGTCGTCTATGTTGAATGACGTCGCTATTGCTCCACTAGCTTGTAAGTTATGAAATGGATTTACAAACACGCACACACACACACTGTGTGAGACCTATTCGCCATCTACGCGATTAGCTTGTTTTCTATTGTTGATTTAAGGGTTCACAATTGTAATGTGGATATGGCTTGTGTTTCAAATTTGAAGGCCTGATTAAATTTCTATTCTTAAACATGAATTGATAATTATGTTGTTACAAGATTAATTATTCAATTTGATTCTGCTTTTCAGACTATTAGTGCATTACTAATTTTTCATTTAGATGTGGGATTGGGTTATCAGTGATTTTTGAACTTAAGCTATGGGCATCCTTCATTAGTTCGTTCTATAGGTTCCAGATCAACAAACGTAGTCTCCCCCGGTTTGCTCTGCATCCATACGTAACACAAAAAGGCCGAGAAAGAGTGACTTCCCTCGGTAGGAAGCTTGTAAAATGGAGAACAAGAAGTCTTGGAACGGCTTATTGGCTCTTATCAAACTGTTCGAATGCTCCACTGCAATGTCGTACACCTACGGCATCAATTTATTAAACCAAGGAAGTCATTCCATGCTTACCTTCTTTTTCTTTTAGCCGTTGGTAATAGGGATGTTCTTGTTTTGGTGCATTCTAGTTCAAGAATTAGGCATCACTAAATCCTTACTGGTTTATTTGCTAATCCTTGTAACTTTTCTTATGTTACATGTTTTTTTGTATGTGGTCTAGCTGTGATAACTTTTTGGTCTATGTTATGCCGGTTTTCTCAATTTACTATCTCTTCACGTTGTAGGTTTTCTCATTCAAGCTTCGTGGTGCATATAATATGATGGCAAAACTACCAAAGGAACATTTGATAAAAGGTGTGATATGTTCGTCTGCTGGTAATCATGCCCAAGGAGTTGCATTGGCTGCAAAAAAATTGGGGTGTGATGCTGTGATTGCCATGCCTGTTTCTACGCCGGAGATTAAGGTTTGTATTAGTTTGGTGTTGCTTTTCGTTTTTGTTACTTTTGAGCATGCTTTTTTTAGTTGTATATTTTGGGATCTTTTTACGTAGCTGATATTCTGACTTTCTGTTATCAACAATACAATTTTTTTAGTGGAGGTCAGTTCAAAGGATTGGGGGAACTGTTGTTCTTATAGGTGACTCGTATGATGAGGCTCAGGCGTATGCAAAAAGAAGGGCATTGGAGGAAGGTCGCACCTTTGTGCCTCCTTTTGATCACCCGGACGTGATAATGGGGCAGGGTACGGTCGGAGTGGAGATTATTCGTCAGATGAATGACCCATTGCATGCCATATTTGTGCCCGTGGGTGGTGGTGGACTAATTGCAGGTATTGCTGCCTATGTGAAGAGGGTTTCACCCAAGGTTCATTTCTTATTCCCTTGGAAAGTTCTTGCTAACTTATTTCCTTCTTTTGATGTGGAATATAAAGGAAATACTTTTGGGATTAGAGTATTGTTTTCTACCTTTTGTTAAAATAATATAATCTACTTTAACATATTAGAACTACATTTCCAGTTTCTTAAACCTGATACCATGGCTGTTTTGAGCTTTAAATCATTGTACCTTGTGATTGATGATACAACGGGGATTACCTTATGAAAAAAATTAACAGGTGAAAATAATTGGAGTGGAGCCGGCTGATGCGAATGCAATGGCCTTGTCATTACATCATGGTCAAAGAGTAGTTCTGGACCAGGTGGGGGGTTTTGCAGATGGTGTTGCTGTTAAGGAGGTCGGTGTAGAACCTTTCCGTCTTTGCAGGGAATTGCTTGATGGAATTGTTCTTGTAGGCCGTGCTGCCATTTGCACATCAATAAAGGTGAGCCCCTTCTTCTGAGCACACTGAGCCCTTTCTTTCACTTTGAATACTCATTGCGTTCATGCTGGTGACATGTTCTCTACGTTGGTAATTCTGTTGTACGGAGTATTAATTTAGGAACTAAGGAGTTGTTGTTGTTGTTGTTATTGCTAATAATTAATTTTTGACTGATTTTAATTTCTGTTTCTTGTTTAGTTCCAAACCCATCTGCTAATTAAGTATCACCTATATATATATATATATATGCGCTCGTGTTTTCAGGACATGTTTGAGGAAAAAAGGAACATCCTAGAGCCTGCAGGGGCACTTGCCCTTGCTGGAGCTGAAGCGTACTGTAAATACTACAACGTTAAGGGTGTCAACATAGTGGCAATTACCAGCGGGGCAAACATGAACTTCATTAAATTGAGATTGGTAACTGAACTCGCAGATGTTGGTAGACAGAAGGAGGCTGTGCAAAAGCCTGGAAGCGTTAAACGGTAACTTAGATGCTCAAACTGACTAGTTTAGTTCAGGTTGATGCTTTGCTTCTCAACATGAGTGTTATTCAGACGCAGTTTAGGTTCTTTACATATCTTCAACTGACATAGAGATGGCAGAAGGGTTGGGTCCTGTTTGTAGTCGAGTTTTTTTTATTGGAAAAGTCAAGTATTTCGTTGTTATGATTGCGTTTTGTGATGGGCATAGGCATGGAAATGTTAAATCTTGCACAGTTACATTCCCTCTGCCCGGAAAGATAGTCTTGTCTTTTTATGGTAGACTTTGTCTAATCATTTATTGAAATTCTATAAATTTTAGTGATAAATCATTATGTGATTTATACATAAAATTTAGAATTTATGTTGACAATTAGATTGTTTATTGATGTTTGGTCAAAAACTATGTTGTTTTGAACTGTCTCAACTTTTTTGTTGTGCTGCTTTGACCCTATAAAGGGTCATTTCAAATGTTGTGACTCAACTAAATATTTTTTTTTTTGATTGTCCTCACTATACTATTGCACTATATAAAATGTCAACTTTCCGTCAATAGTTTCATTACAAACTTGATCAAATCATCAAAAAAGTAACAAAAGTTAGTCAAGTGACCTCACAGGACTAACGTTTGTTATGTATTATAACAGATTTACTCCCAAAAAAGTTGCTGCCCATGAAACATAATATTCCCTCAAATCGAAGTTCAGTACCAAAATATAACACCTCTATGTTTTATCTTCTTTGTTTAGATCCACCAAAAATCAGTTTCACTCTATCTAGTAACCCCTAATTCACTACCTTTCTGCAAAAATTTACTCCCAAAAAATTTGTTGCCCATGAAACATAGCAAGTCAGGCTTTCAACATACTCCCTCCGTCCCGTTCTTTTTTTTTGAACTTAATTCTCATATACCTTTCGACTTTTCAAGTGACCGTGACTCCGTCCGCATAAGCTAAAGCTTCGGGTTGATCATGTTCTCAGAGGCAAACCCTCCCATTTCTCCAATTTCTCTCTAAATTTCCTTCTAGTTTTCCAGTTTTTTCATTATTCCTCCTAGAGAGCTCTTGCCTTAAGCATGCCTTACACCAACAACAACAACGGCTAAGCCTTAATCTCAGAATTAGTATGGAGTCATGACATTTGGCAATTTTTGTATAGTTGACTACTGACACTTTACTAAAAAAATAAATTTTAGTAGTGACATTTAACTTTGCCTAAAGTATAGAAGATAGGTTTTAGAGAGAAAATCATACTACCTCCGTTCCAGTTTAAGGTTCTTAGTTTTTTTTTTGTTGTTTGTCTCAAGGATCATTGAGCAATAATTGAAGGTTAATCTAACTATCCAGATGAAAATCTAAAACTAGTTATTGATAGACCATCATTTATACTATCAATAACAAGTTTTAGATTTTCATTTGGATAGTTAGATTAGCATTTAATTATTGCTCAAAGATCTTTCAGACAAACAACAAAAAAACTAAAAACCTTAACTTAAACTGGGACGGAGGGAGTAATAATATTATTGATGAATTACACTCAATATATACATAACTATCTTGCTGTCCAAGACTCTATATTTAAGGAAAGGATTATTTCTAATCTAAAGGATATTTACAAATCTATATAATATATAATATTAGCTAATAATATTAGTAACTATAAAGGGTAACTATTACAGTTAACTATTATAATAACCTGTCGCGACCCCGAACCCCGCGGGCCCGAGATCGCGAGCTGGACGTCGACTTAAACAATAAACTCTAAAATAATGGAGATAAAAATTTCCTTTTATACACAAAAGATGATAACACAAGGTTTTGTAAATTAACTTGAACAACAAAGTAAAACTAGTATAAACTCCATAAGCTTATACACCAGAGTTACAAAATACACAAATCCTAGTGACGTCAATGTTTGGTACAAATATCCCCAAAATGTTACACATTGATATAATGTAAATCAACCTATAACAACTTTCCCCAAAAGAATGTATCCACACTCGACGTCCTCTTTCTCGTGATCAGCGAGACTAATCCGTAGCACCTGGGGGGGTTAAGGAAAAACAAAGATAAAAGAAAGGGGGTGAGATAAATCTCAATAAGTTACTAATGCAACTACATGACATGCTAAGATGCAATATACAATAATAAATCATAGCTAGCACATAGCATTTATCACATAACAGATAGCAGCGGAAATAAACACATAACAAAGGATATTAGCCAAGGTTTCCAAACCGATACATCCAAATAAAGGATCGCTGCGCAGCTTCAATAATCAACAAATCATCATCTTCATAATAGCATGAAAGCTGAAGAGAAATCCCCGGTACCGGAACAATAACCATAAGAGTGTCACAAAGGACAAGAGCCATGCCACAAAGTCATGCTCGGTAGCTAGATACATTCACAAAGGAAGCTAACTTATCTTTTCCAAGGCCAATCTGGAAAAGGGGGGTATAATATGGGCAAAACAATGGTCAACATTATAATGGACTTGGCTTTGCCATTATAATCTTTCCCATCGCCCGATGCAACAAATATGCCAGCTGGGCTTCCAAATAAATGATAAGTAATAAATACTAGCTTAAATAAACAACTTAAGGTTCCAAAGTAGGGAACCAATCCAAATAAATTACCACAAAGGTAAACCAATCCAAACAACACATCAAGGATGAACCACATTCCCAAAATGGTACTTAATCAAATTCTATATCATATTTATTCACATAAGAATCAATTCCACTTAATAAAGTGTTCCACGGTGTTATCTTAAGTTAATTAGAAGAAGGGAACCTAAACTAGGTAAGCCATTAGCCTTAAACCAAGCAAAAAGGTCAAAATCCTGGAACAGAGGGCGGGCGGGCGCCTGGCAGGGGGCGAGCGCGCGCTTGAATGACCAGAAGGTCTGTCCATCAAAAAAAGGTATGTAGGCGGGTGCCTGGTCCAACCCAGGCGGGCGCCTGGTCTACGGGCTGGGAGGAATTCCTAGCTGGGTTCATCAATTTTCCTTACCATTTTCACAACTCTCTTAATCAAACACAACCAATAAGATCCTCAAGGTACCCAAACCATAACTAACCAACAAGGGGACCTTAACAACACCATTTATTAATCAAAACCAAGAATCAAACCCAACATTCATCAATTCACCATTATTAACCAAAAACTCAAATAAATTTCAAATCAATTCCAAACTCAACCAAACTTCAAATATAACAATTAAAGCATTGTAGAAACATGTTATGAGCATTTTAGCATAAAAATGGGGGAAAAGCAACTTACATGAAAATTCTCAAGGATGACGAAATTCAATTCTTTTTTGTTCTACGCGATCCTATCGACGATCTAAACACATTTCGTGATTTAAGAAATGAGAGATAACAAGAGGAAGATGGAGAAAATGAAGAGAGAAGAGAGAAAGAAAAACTTACCATAACAAGGAGAGAGAGAGGAGGGAGTTGCTGGGAGATGGAGTGGAGAGGGTGATAGGGTGAGGGAGGTGAGTAGGGAGAAGATGAAGAAAATGAAATGTTACACCTAGCCCCTTTCCCCCACTAACTAGCTCAACTAAGATACTCCCACTAATTTATTAAGATTCAACACTTCTACACTAGCACAAATGACCCAATTAAGATGCTAGGCATAAACTAATATAACGCATAAAATGCACACATAATTATTTAAATAAATAATAAATTAAATAATTAAATAAGCAAATAAATAAATAATAATTATTTATTACCAATAAAATAGAGCCTAGATTTCGGGTCGTGACATTCACTCCCCCTTAAAGAAAATTCGACCCGAATTTTAACGAGACTTACCCGAATTAAAAAGCCACGGAAATTTCCTCTCTATCTCATCACGAAGCTCCCACGTCGACTCCTCAACATTGTGATTCCTCCAAAGAACTCGAACCAACTCAATGCTTTTGTTCCTCAACTCTTGAACTTTAGAATCCAGGATCCGAACCGGTCGTTCCTCGTAAGTCATATTGGGCTCAATATCCTCCGGTATCCTCGGTAACACGTGAGATGGATCATGAACATACTTCCGAAGCATAGAAACGTGGAACACGTGATGTAACCGGTCCAAAGATGGCGGTAACGCAAGACGATACGCTAGAAGTCCAACCTTTCCCAAAATCTCAAACGGACCTATAAACCTCTGAGCCAATTTACCTTTCTTCCCAAACCTACGAATACCCACCTTCGGAGACACTTTCAAGAACACAAAATCACCGGTCTGAAAACTGAGATCTCGCCTTCGGTTGTCTGCGTAGCTCTTATGTCGACTCTGGGCTGTTTTCAATCGATCCCGGATAACCCTAACTTTCTCAACCGAATCCTGAAGCAAATCAATACCCAAAACTTTCGCTTCACCAATCTCGTTCCAACAAATAGGCGATCTACACTTTCTTCCATACAAGGCCTCAAACGGTGCCATCTCGATACTAGCCTGGTAACTGTTGTTGTAAGAGAACTCCACTAACGGTAATTGTCTATCCCAAGAATCGGAAAAGTCTATCGAACACGCTCGCAACATATCCTCCAAAATCTGAATAGTCCTCTCGGATTGACCGTCGGTCTGGGGGTGAAAAGCTGTACTAAAACGCAAATCCGAACCCAAATCTTCCTGAAACGCCTTCCAGAATCTAGAAGTAAACCTCGGGTCTCGATCTGACACAATGCTAACCGGAACCCCATGCAATCTAACGATCTCATCAATGTAAAGGGTCGCAAGCTTCTCCATCGAATATCTGATATCAATAGGCAAGAAATGGGCACTCTTGGTCAATCTATCCACTATTACCCAAACACTGTCATACTTCCTACGGGTACGAGGTAGTCCCGTAACGAAATCCATAGTCATATGCTCCCATTTCCACTCGGGAATCTCTAACGGCTGAAGTAGTCCCGCGGGTCTCTGATGCTCGGCTTTGACCTGCTGACAAGTTAAACACTTCGAAATATACTCCGCTATTTCCCTCTTCATATTAATCCACCAAAATTGTTGCTTCAAATCCTGATACATCTTCGTACTACCCGGATGAATAGTATACCTCGATTTATGACCCTCATCTAAAACTTGCCTCTTTATTCCACCAACATCGGGTACGCACAAACGACCACGGAAAGTCAACACTCCACTCGAACTCAATGAAAAATCCTCGAAATTATTTTCCTTCAATTTACCCATTATCTTCACCAACTCGGGATCTTCTTTCTGAGCTTCCTTTATTCTCTGAACTAGGGTCGGAGATACCCTAATATTCGCAAAAATAGCCCCATGTCTCGATTCACGAGGAGACCAATCTCGCACATCCTCAAGCATTTTCCACTCTCGAACCATCATCGAAGCCACATAAGATTTTCTACTAATCGCATCGGCGACCACATTCGCCTTCCCCGGGTGATAGGAAATTGTACAATCATAATCCTTCAACAATTCCATCCATCGGCGCTGCCTATTATTCAACTCTTTCTGAGAGAATAGGTACTTCAAACTCTTGTGATCCGTAAAAATTTCAAACTTCGCTCCATAAAGGTAATGCTTCCACTTGTGTAACGCAAAGACTATCGCCGCCAACTCCATATCATGAGTGGGGTAATTCTGTTCACTAGGGGTCAACTTCCTCGAAGCATAAGCAATTACTTTCCCATTCTGCATCAACACACAACCCAAACCCTCTTTCGAAGCATCACTGTAAATCACTAGGCCATCGCTCCTATTAGGCAAGGTCAAGATCGGTGCGGTAGTCAACCCCTTCTTTAATTCCTCGAAACTCTTGTCACATTTCTCGGTCCACACAAACGGGACATTCTTCCGGGTCAACTGAGTCATTGGAGTAGCAATCCTCGAAAACCCTTCTATAAATCTTCTGTAATAACCGGCTAAACCAAGAAAGCTTCTAATCTCTGTCACTGATTCGGGTCTCTTCCAATCCACTATTGCCTCTATCTTTGAAGGATCCACTGAAATTCCATCTTTTGAAATAACATGACCCAGAAATGACACCTTCTCGAGCCAAAATTCGCATTTACTAAACTTCGCAAACAATTTCTCCCTCGCAAGAACGGATAAAACTGTCCTCAAGTGTTGCTCGTGCTCCTCTCGAGATTTAGAGTAGACGAGTATATCATCAATAAAGACCACCACGAACGAATCAAGATAAGGATGGAAAACTCGGTTCATCAAATCCATAAATACTGCAGGCGCGTTAGTCAACCCAAACGGCATAACCAAGAACTCATAATGACCATAACGAGTGCGAAAGGCAGTCCTCGGAATATCCTCAGATCGAATCTTCAACTGATGGTACCCACTCCTCAAGTCAAGTTTAGAAAACACAACGGACCGTTGAAGCTGATCAAACAAATCATCGATGTGAGGTAGAGGATACTTGTTCTTCACTGTAACCTGATTCAACTTCCGGTAATCTATACACAATCTCAAGGAACCGTCTTTCTTCCGCACAAATAAAACCGGTGCTCCCCACGGGGAAACACTAGGGCGGATAAACCCTCGATCAAGCAACTCTTGCAATTGAACCTTTAATTCCTTCAACTCTGCGGGAGCCAATCTATACGGTGCTTTCGAAATTGGAGTCGTACCCGGCAAAAGGTCTATACAAAACTCAATCTCACGATCGGGAGGCATATCATACTCGGTAGAGAAAACATCGGGAAATTCCCGAACTACCCGAACACTATCCAAACTAGGGGATTCCTTCCTAGTATCAAGAACACTAGCCAAATACCCCTCACAACCACTATGCAATAATTTTCTCGCTTTCATATAAGAAATTAAGCGAACCTTTCTACTCAGAGGACTAGCCTCAAACACAAATTTAGGCACATAGGGAATAGAAAAAGTAACAGTTTTCTTACGGCAATCAACAGAAGCATGAAACTTGCTCAACCAATCCATACCCAAAATGACATCAAAGTCTTGAATAGGAAGAACTACCAAATCCGCACAAAGGACATGACCACAAATAACCACATCACAAGCACGAAAGACTCGATCAGAAATCAAGCATTCTCCTATAGGGGTCGACACCTCTAGCACGTACGGTAAAGACTCGAATGCAGCATTTAACATGGAAGCAAATTGCACAGAAATGTATGAATGAGATGATCCTGGATCTACTAACGCTCGTGCGCTCACATTAGACACAGAAACAATACCTCCAATAACCGAAGGATCATCGGTCGCCTGTTGTTGATTCATGGCATATATCTTTCCTTGAACTTTGGGCTTCCCAGCGGCATCCCTTTTCTGACCCTGATTAGCACCAACCCCTGACCCGGATGACTGACCTCGGTACTTCGTGCAATCTCTCGCAAAGTGCCCCATTTCACCACAATTGGTACACTTGCCTTGCTTTTTCCAACACCTATCCTCCGAATGGCCTACCCTCTGACAAAAGGTACAAGGCTTCCTATTCTGAATCCCCGGAGTAGTACCCGGATTCCTCGGTAAGGTTTGCCCCTTAAACTGAAATGATGCTCCCGGGTTACCTCGGTTGTCGGAACGGTGTTGAGGTTGAGATTTAGCATGGCTTCCCGGTTTACCCGTACCCGCAACCTCGGTTTTCCTTTTGTGCTCCCCAATATCTTGCTCTATTAAGTAGGCTCGGTCTACCGCATCTTGGAAGGTCACAATCCGTTGGGAAATAAGTTGAGTACGGATGGAGGTCTTCAATCCCCGAATGAATCTCATAGCTTTTTGTTCCTCGGTCCTCACCAAATAGTCACAATACCGGGCTAATTCTATGAACTTAGCCGAGTACTGGGCTATAGACAACAAACCTTGCTCCAAGTTGAGAAGCTCGATCTCCTTTCGGTTTTGATCAACAACCGGAATGAAATGCTCTTTAAACTTACGCACAAACAACTCCCACGCATACACCGTGTGAGTGTCATCCCAACTAGCTTTGACACCTTTCCACCAATGCTCGGCGGCTCCCACAAGTTTGTAAGCCGCGAACCGGACCTTGTCCTCATCCGTGCAACCAAATACCTCAAAAATCTTCTCCATCGACTCAATCAACAACTCAGCTTTCCGAACATCGGGTTCCCCATTGAATTCAACCGGTTTCAATTTGAGAAATTGCTCCAATCCATAGCGGGGTGGTGCTTGTTCTACCCTCGGACCTTGATCATGTATGGCCTTCATGGCCGCCTCGAACATGCCTTGAAACATAGCACGTGCTTCTTCCCTTGTATCATTCTGATTCTGTGCCCCATTAGTACCTTCACCTGTTCTTCTTCTAGCCATTGTAAACAAGTACCTGCATAAAACATCAACCGTTACTCACTCCGAACACAACTACCCACCTAGGTCATACTAGTCCACCTAGACTTATACCTAGAGCCAATGCCATAGATCTGATACCAACTGTCGCGACCCCGAACCCCGCGGGCCCGAGATCGCGAGCTGGACGTCGACTTAAACAATAAACTCTAAAATAATGGAGATAAAAATTTCCTTTTATACACAAAAGATGATAACACAAGGTTTTGTAAATTAACTTGAACAAAAAACTAAAACTAGTATAAACTCCATAAGCTTATACACCAGAGTTACAAAATACACAAATCCTAGTGACGTCAATGTTTGGTACAAATATCCCCAAAAGGTTACACATTGATACAATGTAAACCAACCTATAACAACTTTCCCCAAAAGAATGTATCCACACTCGACGTCCTCTTTCTCGTGATCAGCGAGACTAATCCGTAGCACCTGGGGGGGGGGGGGTTAAGGAAAAACAAAGATAAAAGAAAGGGGGTGAGATAAATCTCAATAAGTTACTAATTGTTAGTACCCGAACTGAAAATGAGTTTATTAGGGCTTTCCCAAATATACAAGGACTTTATAGGAATTAGAAACCTTGCAAAGACTTGTCCCGGATTCCCAAAAATAGCTCAATGTTCTAGAAAACATTAAATATGGACATTTAGGGTTGCCTTGTATGAACAGCAAAACCCTAGCTTGAATTTCAAGTCAGCGCGCAACGATGGCCACGCGGCCACTTTCGCCGCCGCCCTCAATATTGGCCACGCGGCCACTTTCGCCGCCGCCCTCAATATTGGCCACGCGGCCACATCCGCCCCGGATGATCTAGACCATCAGATCTTCCCCTCAGTTTACTTTATAAACCAATCTCATGCTATTGGTTTAGGGGGATCCGAATTTGAGAGTTCTTAAACACAATTTTGCTCTCTAATTAGCATTCAAACCTCCAAGAAGATCAAGGTTTATTTCTTGCCAACATAGGTAAGTTTTCTAACTTATTTCTTCACGTTCTTGCATTATTTCTAATGTAGATCTTTAATATTCATGTTCTTGCATGTTTATTCATATTTTCTTTATGAGCTTTGCATGTTCATTCATATGTCATATATGTTCTTCGCATGTTCTTCGTGTTCATAGATTAAAACCTTATTTATGCTATATTTAGGGTTGCGATCTTCATGTTTGCATGTTATTTCATAGCCGATGATGATCGAGGGTTCATCAACCCGAGGATGATCTAGGAACTACTTCTAAACCCTAATTTTTAGGTAATTCCCCCTCATTATGCATGATCCTGATTCTTCTGCCTATTCTAAATTCTCCCGAACTACGCTGACCTGAGCTTCTCACATTGAGAGGAACGTAGGCAATCTTCGGATCCGGTCTCAAACACTAACACACTACTAACACATTCATCATGATAGAAAGACCGATCATTCGGGCAATAGGAGTGATAACGTTCAATATTCTTCTCTTGTTGTAATTTGACCCCCGAACCCACTAAAAATGCTTTTTCTCAAAGTTTTGGCTATAATTAAAACGGCGTGGCGACTCTCATAATTTTAATGTTACTATGAATATCCCAAATTCAAACACACGTATTCACACTAATGCAACTACATGACATGCTAAGATGCAATATACAATAATAAATCATAGCTAGCACATAGCATTTATCACATAACAGATAGCAGCGGAAATAAACACACAACAAAGGATATTAGCCAAGGTTTCCAAACCGATACATCCAAATAAAGGATCGCTGCGCAGCTTCAATAATCAACAAATCATCATCTTCATAATAGCATGAAAGCTGAAGAGAAATCCCCGGTACCGGAACAATAACCATAAGAGTGTCACAAAGGACAAGAGCCATGCCACAAAGTCATGCTCGGTAGCTAGATACATTCACAAAGGAAGCTAACTTATCTTTTCCAAGGCCAATCTGGAAAAGGGGGTATAATATGGGCAAAACAATGGTCAACATTATAATGGACTTGGCTTTGCCATTATAATCTTTCCCATTGCCCGATGCAACAAATATGCCAGCTGGGCTTCCAAATAAATGCTAAGTAATAAATACTAGCTTAAATAAATAACTTAAGGTTCCAAAGTAGGGAACCAATCCAAATAAATTACCACAAAGGTAAACCAATCCAAACAACACATCAAGGATGAACCACATTCCCAAAATGGTACTTAATCAAATTCCATATCATATTTATTCACATAAGAATCAATTCCACTTAATAAAGTGTTCCACGGTGTTATCTTAAGTTAATTAGAAGAAGGGAACCTAAACTAGGTAAGCCATTAGCCTTAAACCAAGCAAAAAGGTCAAAATCCTGGAACAGAGGGCGGGCGGGCGCCTGGCAGGGGGAGAGCGCGCGCTTGAATGACCAGAAGGTCTGGCCATCAAAAAAAGGTATGTAGGCGGGCGCCTGGTCCAACCCAGGAGGGCGCATGGTCTACGGGCTGGGAGGAATTCCCAGCTGGGTTCATCAATTTTCCTTACCATTTTCACAACTCTCTTAATCAAACACAACCAATAAGATCCTCAAGGTACCCAAACCATAACTAACCAACAAGGGGACCTTAACAACACCATTTATTAACCAAAACCAAGAATCAAACCCAACATTCATCAATTCACCATTTCACCATTTTTAACAAAAAACTCAAATAAATTCCAAATCAATTCCAAACTCAACCAAACTTCAAATATAACAATTAAAGCATTGTAGAAACATGTTATGAGCATTTTAGTATAAAAATGGGGGAAAAGCAACTTACATGAAAATTCTCAAGGATGACGGAATTCAATTCTTTTTGGTTCTACGCGATCCTATCGACGATCTAAACACATTTCGTGATTTAAGAAATGAGAGATAACAAGAGGAAGATGGAGAAAATGAAGAGAGAAGAGAGAAAGAAAAACTTACCATAACAAGGAGAGAGAGAGGAGGGAGTTGCTGGGAGATGGAGTGGAGAGGGTGATAGGGTGAGGGAGGTGTGTTGGGTTTCGATGTAACATGCGCAGCAGAATTTAGCATTTAAAATTTTGAAACCCAAAGCCATGGATCCGTTCATACGATTAAGTCAAATACGACATAAGAATAAAGGAATAAACTAACCCTTGATGGCTATCAAATTCTCTTGGTCTTTGGTGGAGGTTTGAAGACTTGATCACGATCACAAAGCTTGAACACAAACTTTGAAGATGATGATTTTCACCTCTAGCGGTATCCACACTTCGAACGAATATCAAAGGAGCTTCTTTGATCTTAGTTGCTAGACCAAATTGTGAAACACTTTTTCACAATCAAAAGAACTATATGGAATTTATTTTGTGTATTATTTAGTTCCTCAACCAAGAATGTCTTGGAACAAAATAAACCCTCTCTCAAACTCTTTGAGACTCACAAAATCATTAGCCTAGAGTGCTGGCCGAATTTGGTCTTTATACACAAGTATGACCTATTCCAAATAGGAAACTTGTGTCAAAATCCTTCCAAAATTCGTTTCCAAATCAAATTAGGAATCTGCCACCCGACAGCACTGTGCGGCCGCCCAAAATCATCTGTGCGGTCGCACAACTATCTGAAGCAAAACTGGTACAAAACTGTCCTAAGTGTGCGGCCGCCCAGTCAATACTGTGCGGTCGCCCACTCTTCAGAATGTCCAAAATTTCCAAAATTCCAATATAGTCCCTTTTAAAGATTCGTTCTATTGTGTGTGACCCTCTAGGATTATACTAAGTTGGCAATGAGCTCAAACATGATCCCATAAGATATGATTAGGTTCTAGCAAACCGTCATACCTACCCAAATAGTATAACTAGATACAAGTTCGCATTCCTTTAGAATATGTCATAATCCTTTTGTCCACGATATCATTGAACATAAGTCATGGTCAAAGAGTCAACTTGTTTTGTTCAATACTTTCTCGATTCCGAATATGTTGATAATCCAAATGACATTGATCCAATCAATTCATTTGAGTCCGGCCGAACATTTCATCAACATCATTCCTACGGGAGGCCCAAGCTTGATATCTCTCCGAAGAGGGACAAATCCATTTAGCTTATTATTCTTCCCTACGTGAATCCGATTATGCCAATCATACCCTTTATAACCACTCGGTTAAAAGTAGCGTTTGAATATGTCAAACATAATGTTCATCAAGTGGAAGACTATGATAACTTCATGTCTAAGGATTCAAATGACATAACTAATATGAGATATATGTATGACATAGACCATGACATAAATCTCATAGAGCGGGTCATGTCCAGTACCTTGTTCCAAACAAGTACCCATAAATCTAACATGATCATCCTATGATCATTTAGCCTTTATACTAGTGCTTAACAAGTACTAGGGACGGAGATTATTATAAGTAAACATGAACAACAATAATAATCAAAACATCTCTTTATTGATATGAAATAAATGATAACAATTACAACGTTTATTAAACGTGCCTAGGGCACCACTACCAACAATCTCCCACTTGCCCTAGGCCCAATCTCCCATGTATCTAATACCCATGGACCTAACATGACCATCATGTTTAGCTTGTGGAAGTCCCTTTGTTAGAGGGTCCGCAACATTGTCATCAGTAGGTACTCTGCATATATTTACGTCTCCCCTATCAACGATCTCTCGAATGATATGAAAACGCCTAAGCATGTGTTTGGATTTTTGATGTGCTCTTGGTTCCTTTGCTTGAGCAATAGCACCATTATTATCGCAATAAAGGTCTATTGGATTAGCAATACTAGGAACCACTTCAAGTTCAGTTATGAACTTCTTAATCCAAACAGCTTCTTTTGCAGCATCCGATGCAGCAATATACTCAGCTTCTGTTGTAGAATCAGCGGTTGTACTTTGCTTGGAACTCTTCCAGCTTACAGCTCCACCATTTAACATAAACACAAAACCCGATTGCGATCGGCTATCATCTTTGTCGGTTTGGAAGCTTGCATCCGTGTAAGCATTTACAACGAGATCATCTTCCATTCCTCCATAGACCAAAAACGAGTCTTTAGTCCTTCTCAAGTACTTAAGAATCGCTTTTACAGCTATCCAGTGATTTTCGCCAGGGTCGGATTGGTATCTACTTGTCATGCTCAAAGCATAAGATACATCCGGCCTAGTACAAATCATGGCATACATGATGGACCCAATTGCCGAAGCATATGGAACATCATTCATTTTCTCACGCTCATCTTTTGTCTTAGGACTTTGAGTCTTGCTTAGAGAAACTCCATGTAACACGGGCAAGGTTCCTCTCTTAGAATTTTCCATACGGAATCTTCTAATGACCTTGTCAATGTATGTACTTTGGCTTAAACCAAGTAGCCTCCTTGATCTATCTCTATAGATCTTAATGCCAAGAATATATGCGGCTTCACCCATATCTTTCATTGCGAAGCACTTTCCTAACCAAGTCTTCAGAGACTGAAGTGTAGGAATGTCGTTTCCAATGAGCAATATGTCATCCACATATAAAATAAGGAATAGCACTATGCTCCCACTAATCTTCTTGTATACACAAGGCTCATCTTCGTTCTTGATGAAACCAAACTCTTTGACCGATTCATCAAAACGGAGATTCCAACTCCTAGAAGCTTGCTTCAATCCATAGATGGATCTCTGCAATTTGCATACCTTAGAATCTTGTTCAAAACCTTCTGGTTGTGTCATATACACATCCTCTTGGAGTTTTCCATTCAGGAAAGCGGTTTTGACGTCCATCTGCCATATTTCATAGTCATGATATGTGGCAATGGCAAGCAAAATTCTTATAGACTTGATCATTGCTACGGGTGAAAAGGTCTCATCATAGTCAATACCATGAACTTGCCTATAACCCTTCGCTACAAGCCTAGCTTTGTAAGTATGCACCTTCCCATCCATGTCAGTCTTCTTCTTGAAGACCCATTTGCATCCTATGGTTTTTACACCTTCGGGCGCATCAATCAAATTCCAAACTTGATTGTCTTGCATGGATTGCAATTCGGATTCCATGGCTCCAAGCCACTTGTCCGAATCAGGAGAAGACATCGCCTCTTGGTAGGTTGACGGTTCATCATTCTCAATGATCTCTACCTCATTACTATCCGTTACGAGAAATCCATATCTCTCGGGCTCGGATCGTAACCTACTAGATCTGCGAGTTGCTTGTGTACATTGAACAGGTTCCACAACTCCTTGTGGTTCTTGTTCTTGCTCCACCATTGGTTCAATGTTATTTTCTGGGTCTCAAATTTCTTTAAGATTTATTTTACTCCTACTGATTTCTTTGGAGA
This sequence comes from Campanula takesimana, assembly GCA_026119855.1. Classification (NCBI taxonomy): domain Eukaryota; kingdom Viridiplantae; phylum Streptophyta; class Magnoliopsida; order Asterales; family Campanulaceae; genus Campanula; species Campanula takesimana. The sequence goes on along the minus strand of JAOWBW010001556.1, from coordinate 185,994 downwards.
GAAACTCTTTCTCTAGAAAGACACCAGTTCGGGCAATAAACACTTTGTTGTCCTCTCGGTTGTAAAAGTAATATCCTTTAGTTTCCTTAGGATATCCCACGAAAATACATTTATCAGATTTGTGTGCAAGTTTGTCTGAGATAAGTCTTTTGACAAAAACTTCACAACCCCAAATCTTCATGAAAGATAGACAAGGCTTCTTTCCGCTCCACATCTCATATGGAGTCTTTTGAACCGATTTAGTTGGAACACGATTTAGTGTGAAAGCAGCGGTTTCTAGAGCGTAACCCCAAAAGGATATTGGAAGATCAACTTGACTCATCATTGATCGAACCATGTCTAACAAAGTCCGATTCCTCCTCTCGGACACACCATTCCATTGTGGTGTTCCGGGTGGAGTCAATTGTGAAACTATTCCACAATTCCTTAGATGATCATCAAATTCTTGACTTAAGTATTCACCACCATGATCTGATCGAAGTGCTTTAATACTTTTGCCAAGTTGTTTTTCTACTTCATTTTGAAATATTCTAAATATCTCAAATGCTTCACTCTTATGTTTCATTAGGTAAACATACCCAAATCTACTATAATCATCAGTGAAGGTTATGAAGTATTGAAATCCTCCCCTAGCATTGCTACTTAATGGTCCGCATACATCGGAATGTATCAACCCCAATAAGTCGCTTGCCCTTTCACCCAACTTGGTAAAAGGTGTCTTAGTCATTTTTCCAAGAAGACACGACTCACAAGTATCATATGACTCTAAGTCACATGAACCCAAAAGTCCGTCCCCATGGAGTTTTGAGATACGCTTCTCATTAATATGACCAAGACGGCAATGCCACAAATAAGTATGATTTACATCATTAGGTTTAGATTTCTTATTTACATGATAGACATTATTTTCATTCTTGACATCCAAGATATAAAGGCCATTAAATGAATTAGCAATACCATAAAGCACATCATTTAAATAAATAGAAAATTTCTTATTCTCAATAAGAAACTTAAAACCTTCATTATCCAAACAAGAAATTGAAATAATATTTCTGCTTAAATCCGGAACATAATAACAATTGTTCAAAACAAGAATTAATCCGGAAGGTAAAGTGACTTCATAAGTCCCTACGGCTAATGCAGCAACTCTTGCTCCATTCCCCACACGTAGATCTACTTCACCTTCTTTAAGCAGTCTCCTATTCTTTAGTTCCTGCACATTTAGACAAATGTGAGAACCACATCCGGTATCCAATACCCAAGAATCAGTGGTAGAAAGGAGAATATCTATCATATAGATACCTGAAGTCGACGCAGCCTTGCTGCTCTTCTTCTTCTTTTGCTCTTCCAAGAAAGCCTTGCAATTACGTTTCCAATGACCAATTTCTTGACAATGGAAACAGATTGCATCCTTTTGTGAATCAGGTTTTGCCTCAGAAGCCTTGGCAACCTTTGCCTTGCTTATTTTGGGTTTGACAACTTTTGCCTTACCCTTTCCTTTGGCACCAGCCTTCTTCCCATCATGAACCAAGAGCACGGGAGAACCTTTCTCCACAATTTTCATCTCTGCAGTTTTGAGCATCCCATGCAACTCAGAGAGATTCTTATCCATTCCATGCATGTTATAATTCATTACAAACTGATTATAACTTTTAGGCAATGAATTAAGAATGAGATCCGTGGCTAGCTCCAATGGGATTGGATAGCCAAGTTTCTCAAGGTGCTCTACATAACCTGTCATTTTAAGAAAGTGAGGACTCACTTGTTGCCCTTCATTCATTTTACTAGTAGTGAATGCAACAATGGTCTTGTACCTCTCTTGCCTAGCTTGCTCTTGAAACATGGTTCTCAACTCCACGCCTATCTCATAGGCTTCCAAATGTTCCAAACTTTGTTGGAGTTTTGAACACATAGCAGCAAGCATGAGACAACTTACATCTCTAGAATCATTACGATGTTTCTTGTAATTGTCTCTTTCTACCCTAGGGGCAGTAGGCGGTGGTTCAGCAGGGAGAGGCCCATCGAGAATGTACAACTTATCTTCTTGCCTAAGAACAATTCTTATGCTACGGATCCAATCCATAAAGTTGGTACCATTCTCTTCGAGCTTATCCTTCTCAAGGATTGATCGCAACGACATTGATTGAGTGTTATTAGTCATTATCTACAAATATGCAAAAATTTCCAAAATTTAATAAGTACCGGTTTTCATTAAAGAGATAAATAATGTATTTTAAAACAAAATACTCCCACCAAATTATACAACCTTCTTTATACATCCAATGTATAGTATAATTTAAATGGGTTGAGATCCCGCTTTAATCTAATTTTGAGTACGCTTTGGCGCACCGCTCAGAATTAAATCAATTAGGTAGACAACTCTTGTCAATCATATCTCATATGACTCTCAGTTATTTTCATGAGATTCTTTAAGAAATCCAATTTCAAAAAGCATGTTAAATCTCATCTTTGCCTTAAGCCCAAAACTGTTTTGACGCTTAATTAAGTCCAACCATTTTAAACGCATAGGAAACTCTTATTCACTCATCTTGCTCAAACATGAATAAAATCAATTCACCTCGCTTTGGCGAGCCCACATAAAATTACTCATGTATAAACAAGTGTTTTAATCATGGCATGGCAAAAGGACTTAAAACTTTCTTTGAAGGTTCATCACATATAGCATATAACACATTTATGAGCACATAATATAAACATGTTACACATCAAGTTTAGCCATTAAATTAATCTCCATTAATTTAAGCATGGTATTTATGTGTCATTAGTTTCTCTCTAATTATGAGGATGAGACTATTTCAACTTTGGTCATTATCTCCAAATCAAGACAACAAGAAGTGCGGTCGAACTAAGCCATTAGGCAACCACAATCCCGCACTAATTCAAGAAACCAAGAAAGTAGTCCATGTGGCCGAAACTAAGCAATAGATGGTCTCGATGAACGTAGGCCAATTGCATTCACAATTCCACATGGATCTCCAATCATTGAATCAAGAACTTTGTTTCTCAATTTTAGCAATTATGAACTCTTCATAATTCTAACTTCGTTTTATCTTTGAAACTTTGATTGCGATCAAGTTTGGGAAACACAATCTCGATGAACACAGATTAGCCATCCAAACCTTGAACCAATCTTAGAATCACAAGACTAAAACAAATAGGAAAATCAAACCCCAAGATCCTCACACAAACCAACTACCCAAAACCCATTCCAGATCAGCAAGTCTGGACTGGTTCTGTTACTGGTTTTGTTGGATCTCTCGAAAATTCCAAATTCTGATTTCAACCAAAAATCAGACAATCTGATCCTCATGTGCGGCCGCCCAAAACTCACTGTGCGGTCGCCCAAACATGTGCGGCCGCCCAAGTGATTTTGTGCGGTCGCCCAAAATGATCAGAATGTACAGAATTTTGAAGTTCGAAAATTTTGTCTCAAAATCGTTTTTCCCCGATTATTAAAACTTTGATCCAATCAAAAATTAATAATCAACAATTCTGAATCCACCATAATTTATTTATTGCGATTGAATCGTGCGATTAAAGTTGTAAAACAATAAACCACAAAAAATCACATAACACATAAACATCACATATTCCAATATTCATATCATGCAAGGCACATAAACAATTTATATACACATGACATGATCTAGGTATTGAAATAATCAACATGAACGGGGCTCTGATACCACTGTTGGGTTTCGATGTAACATTCGCAGCGGAATTTAGCATTTAAAATTTTGAAACCCAAAGCCATGGATCCGTTCATACGATTAAGTCAAATACGACATAAGAATAAAGGAATAAACTAACCCTTGATGGCTATCAAATTCTCTTGGTCTTTGGTGGAGGTTTGAAGACTTGATCACGATCACAAAGCTTGAACACAAACTTTGAAGATGATGATTTTCACCCTCTAGCGGTATCCACACTTCGAACGAATATCAAAGGAGCTTCTTTGATCTTGGTTGCTAGACCAAATTGTGAAACACTTTTTCACAATCAAAAGAACTATATGGAATTTATTTTGTGTATTATTTTGTTCCTCAACCAAGAATGTCTTGGAACAAAATAAACCCTCTCTCAAACTCTTTGAGACTCACAAAATCATTAGCCTAGAGTGCTGGCCGAATTTGATCTTTTATACACAAGTATGACCTATTCCAAATAGGAAACTTGTGTCAAAATCCTTCCAAAATTCGTTTCCAAATCAAATTAGGAATCTGCCACCCGACAGCACTGTGCGGCCGCCCAAAATCATCTGTGCGGTCGCACAACTATCTGAAGCAAAACTGGTACAAAACTGTCCTAAGTGTGCGGCCGTCCAGTCAATACTGTGCGGTCGCCCACTCTTCAGAATGTCCAGAATTTCCAAAATTCCAATATAGTCCCTTTTAAAGATTCGTTCTATTGTGTGTGACCCTCTAGGATTATACTAAGTTGGCAATGAGCTCAAATATGATCCCATAAAATATGATTAGGTTCTAGCAAACCGTCATACCTACCCAAATAGTATAACTAGATACAAGTTCGCATTCCTTTAGAATATGTCATAATCCTTTTGTCCACGATATCATTGAACATAAGTCATGGTCAAAGAGTCAACTTGTTTTGTTCAATACTTTCTCGATTCCGAATATGTTGATAATCCAAATGACATTGATCCAATCAATTCATTTGAGTCCGGCCGAACATTTCATCAACATCATTCCTACGGGAGGCCCAAGCTTGATATCTCTCCGAAGAGGGACAAATCCATTTAGCTTATTATTCTTCCCTACGTGAATCCGATTATGCCAATCATACCCTTTATAACCACTCGGTTAAAAGTAGCGTTTGAATATGTCAAACATAATGTTCATCAAGTGGAAGACTATGATAACTTCATGTCTAAGGATTCAAATGACATAACTAATATGAGATATATGTATGACATAGACCATGACATAAATCTCATAGAGCGGGTCATGTCCAGTACCTTGTTCCAAACAAGTACCCATAAATCTAACATGATCATCCTATGATCATTTAGCCTTTATACTAGTGCTTAACAAGTACTAGGGACGGAGATTATTATAAGTAAACATGAACAACAATAATAATCAAAACATCTCTTTATTGATATGAAATAAATGATAACAATTACAACGTTTATTAAACGTGCCTAGGGCACCACTACCAACAAGGTGAGTAGGGAGAAGATGAAGAAAATGAAATGTTACACCTAGCCCCCTTCCCCCACTAACTAGCTCAACTAAGATACTCCCACTAATTTATTAAGATTCAACACTTCTACACTAGCACAAATGACCCAATTAAGATGCTAGGCATAAACTAATATAACGCATAAAATGCACACATAATTATTTTAATAAATAATAACTTAAATAATTAAATAAGCAAATAAATAAATAATAATTATTTATTACCAATAAAATAGAGCCTAGATTTCGGGTCGTGACATAACCAATACTTAAAATACTAATACTTACTATTATAGTTAACTATTACTTATAATAGTAATAGTTAATATTAACAGTTAACTATTAGTTAACTACTACTTATAATAGTAATAGATACGAGTTTATTGCAAAACTGACATGCGTACTTTCATTTATTTTCAATTTGACTTGCAAACTTTGGAAACATCAAATGTGGTTTGCGTACTTTCATTTTCAAAATTTTGAGACGACTTTTTTAACACCCATTAAAAATATAACGAGACATTCCAAAATATTGTTCATCCGTTATGTTTTTGTAACATATGTTATTCTTTTTTAACGGACATAACTTAAAATAACTTAAAGACCAACTTTGACTCATTAACAATTACCACAAACTAAACACCCTCCACTGTTTTCTCTCTGAGTAAAGACCCAGCAAGACACTTGACGAAATTCACGACCCTTGACCATTCAACATCGTCGCCGGCTACCTCATCCCATCTCCGGCCGTCCCTCTCAAGGCCGTGCACATAGAACCAAATGCCGACCTCCTGTTCTCAAATCTGGGCCTACACCATCCACTCTGAATCTTCTCTCTCATCACCGGCCACCATCATCAGTCAACGCCGCCCCCTGTCGTCTTCTTCGATTTGCCGGTGAAAAGCCTAGGCCCTATATCCTCTCCGACGGTCGACGCTCTCAAAGTGAGGGTTTAGATCTCAATGAAATTTGTGAGACCCACCGGAAAATCGAAGAAGAGAAAAATAAAACTGAAGACATTTACCCACCAAATCGGGTCAAATCCAAGTAGAAATTGTTGGGTTGTGGTCGGAATCCCAAATAAAACAGACTGGTGGGTCTAATAGGGTAAAAAGTGGCCGAATCCTTCGTCTCCGGCGGCTCTCAACTTCTCCGGCAACGACTCCACCGCTATAAATCTTAGGTTCGATTGCTTTTCTCCGGCGAACCTCAAATCTGCTGAAAACTGTGGGGATTTGTCTAAAATTGATGGGTCTTCAAAATCTAAGACATATTTCGTTAGAAAATAGGAGAAATCGTGAGATTAAGGCTCGCCGGAGTGGAAGGAGCCGGACGGAGTACAAGGGGGAGTCCGGCGGTTCTTGGAGAGGGTAAAGAAGAAATAGAAAGTTTAAAAGGGTGAAAATGATATTTATCTTTATCAGAGGTGGGTTAAAAAAATAACGTCTGTTACAAAAAATTGACGGATGATTAGTTTTTTGGAGTGTCTCGTTATATTTTTAATGGGTGTTAAAAAAGTCGTCTCAAAATTTTGAAAATGAAAGTACGCAAACCACATTTGATGTTTCCAAAGTTTGCAAGTCAAATTGAAATAAATGAAAGTACGCATGTCAGTTTTGCAATAAACTCTAATAGATACTATAATAGTTAACTATTATAGTTGCTATATTAGTTAACTATTATAGTTAACACTAGTGGGTAACCCGTGCCATGTACGGGTAACTAATTATTAATTTTATTATATTTTGTTCGTTTATATTTTTATTTAATAATATTAGTTAATTATCAATCATAATAATGGAGTATATAATTTTAATTATAATAGTTAACTATTAATAGTTAAATATAATTATTAAATAAATAATTAATTATTAATAGTTAGATATAATAGTTGATTTATATAATAACTATTATAATAAATAGTAATTATAATAATAATAGTTACTATAATAAGTAACTATTACTTATAATAGTAATAGTTACAATAATAGTTAACAATAATAGTAACTATTACTTATAATAGTAATAGTTAATTATAATAGTTACTATAATAGTTAACAATAATAGTAACTATTACTTATAATAGTAATAGTTAACTATAATAGTTAACAATAATAGTAACTATTACTTATAATAGTAATAGTTAACTATAATAGTTAACTTTTATAGTTACTATTACTATTATAAGTAATAGTTACTTATTATAGTAACTATTACTAATATATGTATTATTTATTATAATAGTTAACTATAATAGATACCTCATTTAGTAACTAATATTATTAGCTAATACTATTAGCTAATAGAAAAAAAATGAAAAGTCACTTATTTATTAGGGTAGATTTGATGTGGCATCACCAAATTCATCCTTCCTCCATGACTTGTACACATGGCAACACCACATCCCTCTTCACCAACTTTAATATATATATATATAAGATTTGTATTTAACTATTAATAGTTAAATATTATAGTTAACTATTATATCTACTTATTAATTAAACTATTATAGTTAATAATTATATTTAAATATTTATAGTTAATTAATATAATTACCTATTATAGTTAAATATATGCAACTATTATGATTTATGATTAACTAATACTATCAAGAGTATTAAGTAATTATAATAATTATTCACTCCGTCCCAGAGTAAGAGTCATACTTTCCATTTTGGTACGTCCCAGAGTAAGGGTCCTATTCCTAAAATGGCAAATAATCTTTACTATTCACCCCACTCATTCTCTCTCCTATTTTCCTTTTATACTCACAACACCAATCAATTCACTATTCTCTCTCCTACTTTACTTTTCACAACATTTACATCACTTCTAATATTTATTAATAAGCGTGCAAATGAGGGGTAAGACTCTTACTCCGGGACGGAGGGAGTACTATATATTTGAATTATTGCTATTGACAATATTATATAATCATAATAGTTACTATATAAGTTAATTACTAATATTATTATTACTTAACTATAATAGTTATAATATAAGTTAATTATTACTATGAACAGTATTAGTTAATTATAATAGATACTATATAGATTAACTATTACTATTAATAGTATAAGTTAATTGTAATAGTTAACTATAAATGATAACTATTACTATTAATAGTATTATTTAAGTGTAATAGTTATATATGATAACTATTACTATTAATAGCAATTGTTAATTGTAATAGCTAACTATATAAGATAATTATAGTTACTATATAAATTATTATTTATTAATAATAATAATGTTAGCTAATCATAATAGTTACTCTATTCATTGTAAATAATAAGTTAAAAGTAATAGTTACTATATATAGTGGAGTAACTAATACTAATAATAGTAATTTATATAAAAACTAATAATAGTAATAGTTATAATATATTAAAACTATTATAATTAATTAATATTATTGTTATTATTAGTATTAGTTACTTCACTTGGACAAGTTTTTATAAAATCTTATGTTTCATGAAGCCACGTCATCATGGGTCATGCGAATTTCGTGAGACTTTTCATATTTCTTCAAATAGCTAATAGTATTAGCATACTATATTAGTTACTATATTGGAATAATGTGCCTCTTAGTCAATAATATTCTATTATTGTAATAGATAATCACATTCTACTATTAGAGTATACTATGTTAGTATGTATATAATATGTAATATAGGTGAAGAGTCTACATTAATTTAAAATTATTACATCAATTATTATGAGTTTATTAACTAATATTACAAATTTGTTCAATATGAAATTTCTATCTACATTCATTTGTGAAGAAAATAATTATATGCTTTCATTTAAGTGCAATGGTTACTCAAATATGAAAAGTCTCAAGATAACTTAATACATTAATAATAATCATGATAAAATGACTTTAACATCTCCGTTATAAGAAATGAAAAGTCATAAAAATTTAATACAATATTTACTTTGAAATATTAAGTCACAAAACTAAATATTTGATTTATCTTTTGAAACACACAAAAAGTCTTTAAACAAATTAATTGGTTTAACTAAGTCTTTAAAGAATTATGTTGAGCCAACTTATAACTAATCCGGTAAACAAATGAAAAGTCACAAAAAACTATCATCTTAGTTTTAAACCAAAAGTTAGAAAATAAATTTCTCTTTAATTTATCCCCTCGATTTATCCAATTGAGATTATTTTACATGTCTTTTCTTTTGATTGTACTTTTATGATACTTAAAACTTCAATTATTTTCTTGATTATAGTAAAATTTTACTTATTATGATTAATTTTGCTTGACTATTTAACATAAAAAAAATAATTGTAAACAACTTTCCATGCGTAGCACGGGTTTTTCCCTAGTAATAATAAAAGGGAAACTAAATCAAGTATATACACAAAAGATGGCTAGATATTTTGGTGTATCTTATCAGGCCCCCGCAAGATGGACGTTCCATCGAATAGGCCAATCTTGGAGAGAAGTGAAGTAAACTGAGCACGGGGAAGTGGTTTAGTTAACACATCCGCAAGTTGATCATCACCCGAGATGTGTTCAACTCAAAGACTGCCATTGCTGACTTGTTCACGAACAAAGTGGAAAGCTAGTGAAAGATGTTTCATGGGAGAGTGAAACACTGGGTTGGCTAAGTAGTGAGTAGCGCCAAGGTTATCACAATAAATAACAGGAGCAGTGGATGGAGTGATACCAAGTTCTCGAAGAAGATTGCCAACCCAAATGATTTCGACAGTAGCATCAACAACGACCCGAAATTCAGCCTCGGTGGAGGATCGGGCAAGGGCGCGTGAGGCAATAGGGTTACGACCAAGGTAAAATAGGAAGCCAGTTGGGGAGATGTAGTCGTCTTTGTCACCGGCTCAGTCGGCATCATAAAATGCATGAAGTGACAAAGGAGCGTTTCGATAGAGTTGAATGCCAAGGTGAAGGGTGCCATGAAGATAGAAGAGGAGACGTTTGAGAGAGGCTCAGTGGGAATCTTGAGGGTGTTGCATGAATTGAGCTAATTTGTTGACAGAAAAGGCTATGTCGGTGTTGGGTATGCTTACTTCTTAACCCTCCTATTTTTGTTAGAATTGATTGATACCATCACCTATTAATATTTTATGGACTTTAGGACCCTATGTAAGAAGTTTTATAACTTCAATTTTTAGCTTAGTCCATTTTATAGTATAGGCTTAGAACATAGGGCTCGGAGCGAATTGGAATGAAGATCTAAGCAAGACTGTGGACCTTGCGCAGGACAACTCTGCGCAGTACACCACTGCGCAGGTCTCTCCTGCGCAGCATTCTATGTTGCTCAGCTTTCGATACATTCAGATCACCTAACTTGGAAAACGCTTTGAAGATGTACGCTTTTAAAAGTGCTGAGGTGTGCAGAAATGACAAAACAAGCACACTTAGCAGATCCAACGGTGGAGACGCGCTCAAGAGATATATTTCAAATGAAGACAGCTGTCAACCTTCTAGAAGAAGCTTTTGAATTTGGTCTTCATGCTCAGTCTCCAACGGCTCTATATACCTGCGCACCAATCATATTGTGCCAGGTCATCAACTTTGATTAGAGCCCCAACGGCTATAAAGGACACCTGCGCACCAATCATATCGTGCCAGCTCATCGTCCTTGCTCAAAGCTCCAAGGGCTATATTCAAGCTCTCAGCTATAAATAGCCAGCTCATCTTCATTTCCAAGTCGCTAGAGTTTGTGCTTTCTAATATCCTTGAAGTTCTGAAGATTGCTGCTTACTATCCACAGATTCAAGATCAACCTTCAAACCTTTATACCTTCAAACTCCTGCCCATATCCTAAGCCTTAAATCACCAGAATTCTTCGTGCTCTTCATCTCATAGATCCATAGAGCCCAGAATTTCTGAACACACACACACACACCTCTTGAAGCTTTGATCATTTAGATCTTTCTTCTTGAGATACACCGGTTTAGTCTAGGATTTGTTTTTCATAGATTATAGATCTTTGAGATAGTTGTGTTTCATTGTTGTATCTTGTAACTCTCTTATTTAATAAGATCTCCATTAGAAAATCCAAGACTAACCATCTTGGTAGAGGACGTAGATCTTTCATTGATCGAACCTCTCCAAATAGCTTGCTCTTTAATCTCGCTATTTACTTCCTGCTTAATCATTTCTGAATTACTGCTTTGTTTGATCTTATCAGATTGCTATTATTGCTGCTGTGTTTGTTATTGCTTATTGCCTTAGAACATTTTATCCAACTCTTTAAGCCAAAACTTAGCGCGTGCGTTTTTATCCTTGCGCAGCTTTTTACTGCGCAGGTGCTGCTTAAACTTCCGCTGTGCATTTCACACTCTCACTGCGCGCTATACTTAGCTTATTTGAGAACTGTGCGCATAAGCCATCGATTTGCAAAAGGGTTTGAAAAGAATTTTAAAACGCTATTCACCCCCCCTCTAGCATTTTTCATACCCATGTTGCCCCTTTGGGACCAACAAGTGGTATCAGAGCAAACACCTTCATAAAACTTGTTTTGTTTTTCAAGCTTAACAGCTTGGGTGCCGATTCAAGATGGATTCAAAATCTTGGGCAATGGCTAACTATTCACATGTCCCAGTGCTGAATGAAGATCACTTCGAAATCTTGAAGCACTGCATGCTCACTCATTTTTCTTCTATCGACGAGATCCTCCACGACATCGTTCTTGAAGGACCCTACATTCCAATGAAGGCTAATCCTGATGCTGCTACAAATAAGGAAAACCCTACCATCAAGAAGAACAAGGAGGAATGGACCGATGAAGAAAAGAAATGGGTTGGCTATGATGGAAGAGCAAGGAACATCATTCTTAGCACTCTAGACCTCTCCACGCACAATCAAATTGTGAGCGGTGGAACTGCAAAGGAACTATGGGATGCTATTGAAGGATATGTGAATGGAGACAAAGTAAGCAAGGAAAACAAAAGATTTGTGGTGCAAATAAAATTCAACTGCTTCATGAGAAAAGATGGTGAAACCTTGAGACAAACATATGATCGCTTTTGTGCTGTTGTAAACTCTTGTAAATCTCTTGGAACTACTTTCACTAATAAAGAAGTCAATTCTCAATTCTTAGATGCGCTAGGTTCCAGATATGTGCACAAAGCAAGTCATCTGGAAGATTCTGGATTTCTAGATACTTGGCCTCTGCGTAGCTTATACGCTAACTTAAAAGTGTATGAGCTAAAGCTTGATCGAATCGATGAAACTGAAGGCAAAGGAAAGCTTGTTTCCTATGTTGCGCAAAAGGAACCTGCGCCTGCTCAATCCTCAGACAAAGTCTCTACTTCCTCCCTACTTGAAATGGATGATGATGATTTCGCTATGTTCATTAAGCGATTCCAAAAATTCAGGAAATTCTCTAAACCTGGATCCTCGAGCAAACCACCTGCTAAATTCTCTCGTGGCAGAGACTCAAAGAATGATGAAGAGTTAGTCTGCTACAACTGCAGAAAGCCCGGTCATTTTGCTTCAAAATGTCCCACTCCAAAATATGAGTACATGAAGAGGAATAATGCGCAGAGATCATCAAGGCAGCGCGGAATGATTGCTGAAGAAGACTGCGCAGAAAAGGAACTGAAGACTTGGATAGAGACTGACACTGAAGACAGTGATGATGATGACTTTGAGGATGGGCTGCTCTGCTTGATGGCAAATGCTGATGCTGATAGCGATTCAGACAATGATCCCGATGCAGACACAAAGGCTGCGCCAAGGACAAAGAAAAAGGTCCCACTATCACAGAACTGGTGGAAATGGGACATCTGACTCCAAGCAGACAGAATGGCAAGTACTTGTTTGCCAGAGCAGACCTATCAAAGAAATTTGTAGCTGCACCTCCATGCAAAGAATCTCTTGAAATTCCTGCTGACATTGTAATAGAAAAGAATGACTCTGCTGCTGAGCGCGAGTCTATTTTTCAGCAAGCTGAAAAGGTAATCAAGAAATTTAACTCTATGAAAGAAGCAGTGGACTTATCAATTGGAGAAATTTCACAGCTTAAGACGGAGAAAACTCTTTTAAAATCTGAGATCACCCTCCTTAAGGAGCAGATTAAGAGCATGACTCCTCTTACTGAAAAGAACCGTTTTCTCACAGATCAAAATGAGCTATTTAAAGTAAGAAACGAAGAATTGGCTGCTCAAGTAGCTGATCTCACAAAGATCACTGATGAGTGGACCAAATCTCGTGTCACTATGGACCAAATTCTAGAACCCCAAAAAGCTAGTGGAGACAAGGAAGGCTTGGGGTTCTCAACTAGTGATAACTTTAAATGCGCAGTTTGCTCTGAAAAGGAAAAGGAATTTACACCACAGCAAACTATTGAAATTCCTAAAGAAAAGCATTCTGCCTCAATGGGTATAGGACAGGAGAAAGTCCAGAGACAAAATTTCCATTATGTCTACCCAAAGAAGCAAATTGGAAAAGCCAAGGGTAAGGCTAAATTTAAACCTGCGCATGACAACTCATATTCTGACTATGGTTGCGCTTCAACTTCAAATGTCAAATCTGCGCAAAAGGGTCATGCGCATGAAAGCCATGCGCCCCAACGCCAGATGCGCATTCTTAAGAAAAGCGCACCCAAACCTCAGAAAATGATATTTGTCAAAGCAAGTTCATCCACTCCAGTAAAGAATGTTGCGCCAAAGAAAAGTAAAGAGTTTGTAAAAACCCAATCTATAAGTGGCTTTCATCATTGTGTTATGTGTGATGGTTTAGGTCATAAGGCTGCAGAATGCGTTTTGCGATTTGCTCCTAATGCCAAGGGACATAAAAATCCTAAGGTCAGACAGGAGTGGGTTGTCAAAAGTTGCTAACTCTAGGACCCAAGAATAAAGGGGACCTGCGTTCTTAATGTCTATCTTTCAGGTCTCCTGCTTCACTGCGCACTCTTCACAAGCTAAAGCGCATATATGGTACCTCGACAGTGGATGCTCTAGACACATGACTGGAGATGTCACCGCTCTTGAAGATGTGCATGAAGGAAGAGGTCCCTCTGTAACTTTTGGAGATAACAACAAAGGGCACATTGTTGGATATGGAAAAATCAGAAAAGATAAAGTGTGCATTGAGAAAGTTGCACTCGTAGAAGGTCTCAAACACAACCTGCTCTCCATATCACAATTCTGCGATAAAGGTTTGGAATGTCACTTCACTGCAACGCACTGTTACATCAAAGATGGCATATCCGGACTAACTTTGCTCACAGGGACTCGTAAGACAAATGTTTACATTATTGATCTTACTGCTATAGATTCTATCACTAATCTCTGTTTTGTAGCAAAGAATGTAAGTGAAAGCAGCTAGCTATGGCATAAGAGCTTAAGTCATTTGAACTTCAAGTATTTGGCTAAGCTAGGAAGGGAAAATCTTGTCAAAGGACTTCCCAAAGTAGCTGACCATCATGACAGAAAATGCGCAGCATGCCAGCTCGGTAAACAACCTAAGCAGTCTTTCTCCAGCAAGATTACCTCCTCAACTTCCAAATGTTTACAACTGCTTCACATGGACTTGTTTGGACCGGTCACCACTGCGGGCATTGGAGGAAACAAATATACTTTAGTCGTGGTGGATGACTACTCAAGATACACATGGGTCGAAATGATGATATCCAAAGATGACTGCTATGATATCTTAACTGCGCTATTTCGAAACTCCAAACTCAAAAAGAAGACGACATCGTAAGTGTTAGATCAGACAATGGAACTGAATTCAAGAATAACGGTGTTGCTCAATACTGCGATGACCATGGAATTGATCACAATTTCTCTGCTGCTGGAGTTCCTCAACAAAATGGCGTTGTGGAAAGAAAGAATCGCACGTTGATTGAGGCTGGAAAAACAATGATAGCAGAAGCTAAGCTTCCAAAGTATTTCTGGGGAGAAGCTGTCAACACCGCTTGCTTTACTCAGAAAATAGATCCCTCATCAACAAAGCCTACAACAAGACTCCATATGAGCTATGGAGAGGAAGAGCGCCCAACATTGCTTTCTTAAAAAATTTTGGCTGCAAATGCTATATCCTCTACAACGGAAAAGATCACAGAGGAAAATTCGACGCCAAAGCAGATGAAGGTACGCAGCATCAAACTGCACCTACGCAAAATGATTATCAAAATCAGAATCATGCAAGTCCATCTCATGCGCATACACCAGATGCTGCGCCAGAAGTGACGACTCCTGATGCGCAAACTCCTCCTCCTGCGCATGATGTTTCTCCACTTCAGCAAATCACTTTTGATGATCTTGATGCTGGAACAAATGAGTACCCATTGAAGATATTCGTATTCCTACCACTCAACCTAACTTACCTCCCGAGGTTCGTGAAGTTAGAGATCATCCAACTTCAAACATCATTGGTGATCTCAATGTAGGGGTTCGTACTAGGAGAGCATAAAACTTTGATGATGAATATCACTCCTTTATCTCTCAAATCGAACCAAAGAAGATTGACGAAGCGCTCCAAGATTCAAGCTGAGTTACTGCTATGCAAGAAGAGCTTAACCAATTTGAGCGCTGCAAGGTTTGGACTTTAGTACCCAGACCTCATGATCAAGGCGTTATTGGTACAAAATGGGTATTCAGAAACAAGATGGATGAGAATGGAAGAATCACAAGAAACAAAGCAAGGTTGGTTGCGCAAGGCTATAGGCAAGAGGAAGGAATCGACTACGATGAAACATTTGCGCCTGTAGCAAGACTTGAAGCTATAAGAATTTTCTTAGCCTATGCCTCTCACAAGAAATTCAAGCTTTATCAAATGGATGTGAAGAGCGCATTTCTCAACGGTGAACTCCAAGAGACGGTCTACGTAGCACAACCACCTGGATTTGAAGATAGCATATTTCCAAATCACATCTTCAAGCTTCAAAAAGCTTTGTATGGACTTAAGCAGGCTCCAAGAGCATGGTACGATACGCTATCCAAATTCCTACTAGAGAAAGGCTTAAAGCATGGTAAAATCGATACAACTCTTTTTATTGCTAAATATAATGATCATTCTTTACTTGTTTAAATTTATGTTGATGATATTATATTTGGTTTTACTAATGAGTTACTTTGTAAGCGCTTTGAGAAGCTCATGAAAAGCAAGTTTGAAATGAGCATGATGGGAGAACTCACATTCTTCCTCGGCCTTCAAATCAAGCAATTGAATGATGGTATCTTCATAAATCAAGACAAGTACACAAGGGACTTAATCAAGAAATTTGGACTTGAGAATGCTAAAGCATACGACACTCCAATGGCCACGGGCAACAAACTTGACAAAGACTTGAAAGGTAAGAAAGTTGATCAAACTTTATATCGAGGTATGATTGGCTCTCTCCTTTATCTTACTGCAAGTAGGCCAGATATTATGTTTAGTGTTTGTGTCTGTGCGCGCTATCAAGCGGACCCTAGAGAAGCGCACTTAACTGCTGTTAAACGCATTATTCGTTATCTTTCTAGAACTGTTAACCTTGGACTTTGGTACACCAAAGATTCGAATTTCGATTTGCTAGGTTATTCAGATGCAGATTACGCAGCATGCACTATTGACAGGAAGAGCACAAGTGGAACTTGTCATTTCCTTGGAAATCGACTTGTTGCGTGGGCAAGCAAGAAGCAAGCTGCGGTGTCCATCTCCACTACAGAAGCTGAATACATTGATGCTGGGAGCTGCTGCTGCCAAATCCTATGGATGAAGCAACAATTGGTGGACTATGGAATTCATGAAGCAAACTGTCCAATATTCTGCGATAATATGTCCACCATAGCTGTCTCCAACAATCCTGTCATGCATTCAAAGACAAAGCACATCGACATCAAATATCACTTTCTCAAGGACCACGTGGAAAAAGGAAACATTCATTTAGAGCACGTGGGCACAGATACTCAAATTGCTGATATCCTTACAAAGGCTCTTGACGCAAAGAGATTTGTATTCTTGAGAGGAGAAATGGATATGCTTGAACTTAGCTAACCTGTCCATATGATTTGTTAATACTAATAATCTTGTGTTTCCTTGATAAAATAATCATCATAGGTCAAGATCCATGCTTCTGCGCAACCCCTGCGCAGTACTCCATTTGCGCATGACTCTAATGTTAATCTATTTTAAGAATCTATTGCGCTATTTACAGCTCTGCACATAATTTTAACATCCGCACACTTCGTGGATCGCAGGTAAGTCTTCTATCTATTAGAAATTGCACTTAGGCCCCTGACTGAAAAGTCAACGCTTAGTTCACAAGGATACTTGTGCAATTAAAATTTTCCCTCGCCTTATTTTTGAAATTTCTTGGGAAATTACGCTTTTTCCCCTGCGCATGTCCCATTATCATTAAATGCAAACGGCCATTAATGATAGCGCCTGTTAGAATTCCTGATCAACATTTATGAGGGAGTTGATATGACTGTGACCTGCCTAGACCTACTCACTCACTCGCGCGTCAGGTCTGCACACGCGCGTTCCCTATTCGGCCACGTCGCTTTGCTATCGTGCGCCTCTGCGTTTTTCACCAAATTCGCCATCTTTTACCAAACCGCCTCGCTGACTTCATGCGCCTTTTCCCTTTTCGGTATAAAACATTTTGACTCTTCTCCTTTTCTCTCTTTCCTGCT
Source organism: Campanula takesimana (assembly GCA_026119855.1). NCBI lineage: Eukaryota > Viridiplantae > Streptophyta > Magnoliopsida > Asterales > Campanulaceae > Campanula > Campanula takesimana. The sequence goes on along the minus strand of JAOWBW010001556.1, from coordinate 168,165 downwards.
CTCTCTCTCTTTCACAAATTCATCTTTTTCTCTCCTCTGTAACCTACTCTCCATCTCCCAATCATTTCCTTTTCTTCTCTCCTTGACTTTTCTCTCAATCTCTGCAAAACTCTTCTCTCTCTTCCCTTTTCAAAACCCTAGTTTCTTTTAAAATGGCTCCCCGAAAATCGAAAGCCAAGGTAGTTGGTGAGGTCCATGAACCTGTTGAAGAGGTTCCTCCTCCAGAAGCTAAAACCGTCGACGACATGGCAACAATTTCTGGCCCTTGAACTCATTTTCTGTTTATCCGCCATTGTTATGTCTCGAGCTCTTAAAACTCCCTTTTTCGATTTTACTCTTATCTGTTAATCATTTTTGAAATCGTCTGTTGTTTTGAGTTCGTCTCTCTCTGATCTACCTTTGTATGTACTTTATTTCACGATCAGTCCTGTTTTCATAAGTTTTCTGCAAAATTTTTCGTTCGAAAACCTCCGAGGCAGACGAACAGTTGTTCTCGATTTCTGGGCTAAATGTTTTGTTTTTGGAAATCTTGTTTTCTTAGTTGTTTTTCGTCTCTGAAATGCGGTCATTTCGATATCATTTTTGTCCTTTTTGGTCAAACTTTGATTTTTAGTGTTCTTGGTGTTCTTGGTGTTCATATTTTATTATTCCGTGTTCATCAAGTTCTTATTTTTTTTTTTTAATTTGGGTTGCCTAATATCTCTAAGTATTTGCATTTTTGCGCATATCTTTTTCATTTGTTTCCTATGGAGATGCTGCGCATACGTGTATCTGCGCATGCGCTTCGCTCCATGTGTAATTCTTGACTAAACTATTTTTATTTTGCGCAGAATTCTTTCTATTTCCTACAAGACTGGGAACTGGATCTTGCTGCGCTACACAAAGATGCTGTCGGACGCAGAATTGTTCATCTTATGGATTCTTCCGGCATCTTACCTCTCTTTACACTGGCTCGGGACTTCTATGTCCCGTCTCTTGTAGACGAGTTCTTTGAGAATGCAGAGAGAGTCACCATGACGCACAAGCAGACTCAAGAAAAGATTGATGTTATCCGCTTAGTCGTTCGGAATTTTTCAGTGCGCATTGTTCCTGCGTCACTTAAAAATCTTTGCGGATTTAAGGTTGATGATGCGCCAGAAGCCTATTCTGAAGCTAAACAAAACAAGCTTGCGCAGAAACTGGTTGGGGAACCTTCTCTGGTTAAGAAGTGGAGCGTTCATGATCGCAAGGAATTTGGTGAGGTGATGTATTACCTTTGCACCATTATTGGCGACTCCGTAAACTGCAAAAATGGAAATAAGGGCAAGCTCATTTCCAAGCAGTGGGCTTATTGTGCTGCGGTCTATAATGGTGTAGACACCCCGATCTCGCACCCCTAAAACCAACCTTTGATTCGGTCTAAGCGCGATAATTGACCTAAAACCCCAGATTTGGCCGTTCGGGACTACCGTACGCCTTATCGGTGCATCAGATGGGAAAACCGAGTCCGAATTTGTGATCAGGACTCAAAACCGAGTAAATAGGCACATTCTAAAAAAATAGCGCGCGCGGACCTCGGAGCAGGTCCTGCACCCTACAAAGCCTTTTACCGACCATTCTTTGCATTTAAAATTAATTTATGTTATTCCTTGCTTATTAAAATATTTCAGATATACCGGCATGAGCAGAAAAATATTCCGAGCAACTCTCATGTTGGGCCCGCAGACAACTGGGACACCAAAGCGCGCAAGACGGAGCAGTTGCGGAGCGAAAAGCCGGAGACGGAAGAAAAGTGTCTATGGCCAGCCACACACGCCAAACACCATTATTTTCCATCCATTCCATCAAAATGGATTGGACAATGTTGACTTTGGGTAGCCAATCAAGTATGGACACATGGAAAGATGTTTCCTCTTTTTCCCAAACACTCTCAATTAATCCTAAAATTCCTATATAGGACCTTACCTTCCATGGAGGGTTTGTTATTTAATTCCCAAAAAGGTCCTCATCTTACCTATACAAAAGCCTCACTTCTCTCATTCACCTCATTACATTACAACTCATTCACCACACATTCCCCTCTTTTAATTTCTCTCTCCATTGTTCTTGCTACCTTCATAGCTCCACCACATCTCCACCATCAAACCACCACTCCACCACCATCAAACCACCACTCCACAACCACTACACCACCACTCAATCACCACTAAAACACCACTCCACCACTCCTACACCTCAAACAATCCACTCAAAACACTTCAAGAAACCCTCAAACAAACAAGCAAACAACAAGCAACAACAACAAGAACAACATCAACAACAACAACAACAACAACTTCAACTTCAATCAAAACAAACAAAAAGAAGTCTTCCCTTGGTAGACAAAGGAAGCACAACCTCACCCCTTAAGCTAGGTAAGTCTCTAGGTAAGCTTGAACTCATTAGCAATGTAAATAGTTATGTAACTTGGTTTGGGACCTAGTCAACTAATGGCTAGGTCTCCCTCATTTTTATGCTTTCATCCATGTAAAAACTCATGATATGGCCATGTAAATGATGGATCTTTGTTGTTAATATTTAAGTCATCAAGTTTGCATGCTTTCATTAAAGTCAATATGCTCATTTCTCCAAGTTATGCATGCAAATTCTCATCTTTCCATGAATCTGTCCTCTTCTCCCATTCTTGTGTATATTCATGTTTAGATTAGCTTTTAATGTAAAATAATCCTTTGATAATTATCTTAACATGTTAAATAATAAATTCCATGAGTTTCATAACTTGGTTTTAAGTTTTGGTCACGTTTTGAAACCCCTCTTTGTGACTTAAACAAGCAGTTTTCATACTATGTCTGAACTAATGTTTTTCATGCTCATGGAACTCCATCTTAAATTGGTTTCTAGGCTTAAGTCAAAGCATGAAAGTTGCTCATAATGTGTTTAAGTTCATTCTCGTGGAGTTTCATGTTCATATTACATGTTTAGCTTAGGTTTCCATGCTTATCTTTGAGTTCCAGATGTGCTGTCCAGTGTATCTTTCTCTGTACCATGCTGCCTTCTTGTATTTAAAACTCTGTCAAAACCTGGTTTTTTGGCTTAAGTCAAAACACAAATTTTGTTCCCAACGAACCCAGAAAAGTGTACATATTTTTTTACATATTTTTTAGATCTCCAAAAGTTCCCTTTTTCGTCCCTCCTGCAGACTTTCAAATTCCAGAATTGGCATTCTCAGCTTCTGACACCAAAATGTCAGAGCTTATTTGAACCATTTAAACTCATCATATGAACCTAATATTTGGATTAATTCATGTATAGAATGTGGTGCTCAACTTTCATTCTTTGTGTTTTCCAAGATTCATGAGTCTCGATGCAGTAAATTGGTTCTGAATGTATGAAGGTCATGACTTTCCTGTGCTGAATGCTTTTTGTGATTAGTGTTCTTATTATCATTTGAGCTCAAAGAACTAAATAATGATCTCTAACAATCTGGGATTAAATCCCAATTTCTAGTTTTGGATTTGAATAAGTCTAAGCCAGGTACATAAGCTCGGGGACGGAGAATGGTGTCGTATCCAATGGTCGAAACCGCGACGTGGACATTTATTCTTTCATGGGACTTATCCCATTCTTTTCATATACATGTATTGTACAATATTCCCCCTTTCCCCTTTAATTGTCTTGCTTGTCTATTTGATTCAAAACCCTTTTCGAAAACCAATCGGGAATCCACCCAAACCGATTCCCGGTTGCGATCAAGTAAATCGACCTAGACTAGGAAGACTCCTTGTACATATAAAACACATTTTTCTCAACGTTAGGATATAAAATACATTTTAAAAAGGCAAACTAAAGTGAAGCGTAGGCGGAAGCATGCTAGAGACCGTAAGGGCGAGCGGAGTGCTGCTAATCACCTTCTCCTCTCGTAACATAGCCCCCGAACCCACTTCTTTTCAATCAAAAAGGTTTTATCTCTATTTTCCTAAATAAAATGAGGTGGAGACTCTTCTTTTCAAAACCAAAGTAGGGTAACCATTATGAGAAACCGAGCGGATTCCAGCCGCGTTTCGCACGGATCCCTACGCGGGTACGGGCGCGGGCTCTCACAAATGGCGATGCTCTAGACTGGTCCTCTGTTCTTTTTGACGAGCTATGGGACGTATCGGAGAGCTATGACAAGCGCATGGACAAGAAAGTAGCCAAGTACAGAACTCACTGTAGGCTATTATCCAAGTTTCTGATGAATGTCTCTGAGTTGCGCACCTTCGTGCAGAAGCGTCCTGATCTCAAAGTTCCGTGCACCAAGACCTATTCCATCTCTCACCTCTACTCTCCGCGCAATGAAATTGGTCGCAGTGATTATCGCAAGATCTGGAACAAGGACACCAGCCCAGACAAAGAAGATTGGGTTGATAGTGATGATGATGAAGCCCCTCAACCCAAAGCAAAGAACACTGCCTCGCAGCCTTCGAAGGCCACTGCGCCTACTGAGCCTGAAACTGCTGCTGCGCAGGCAAAGCGCAAAGGCAAAGGTATTGCAGAACCTGCGCCAGAAAAGGTGAAGGAAATCCCAAATGTCAGATCAACTGCTGGGATTAAAATTGGATCTGACTTACCGCCCCCTGCTCCCAAACCTTCAAAGAAGCGCAAAGATCCTCATGCGCCTGCCCCCTCTCTTGCCAAAACCAAGAAAAAGCCTGCCTTTACTAGACTTCATCCTGCGGCGGCTATGGTTGAAGAAGACAGCGAGTCTCAAATGGATGAGACTGCTGCGGATGATACCGCGCAGGGGGAGCAAGATCCAAAGGCTGCTGAAGCCCCTCCTGCTCAGGGTACAGGAGATAGTGATGATTGGATGGATGAAGCTTTTCCCGTCTCCGGTACGCCTGCCAAGGCCGCTGCTGCTACACCTGCTAAGGAAGATCCTCCTCGAACTCCGCGCAAGAAACAGGTTGTGCGCAGCACTGCGAAAGGACAGCCGAAAGCTGCGGCTCCTCCTTGTCCTGAACCATCATCAAGTACCTTTCAACGCCTAAATATTCCGGTTGGAAATACTCAACCTGGAACCTCTGTCCTTCATGATGATTTGGACTTGGAAGATGAGGATGCGGATGAGGTTACCAAGTCTGTGCAGGGCGATGATGCTGCGCAGCAAGCTGCTGTTGATCCTCCTGAAGGAGAAAAGGAAGGAGATGTGCGCACAACTGATACAGATAGCAGCAGCACGCACTCATCTACGTATAGGTCTCCTGCTGCTGATCCTATTCATCTCTCTCCCAAACAACCTTCTCCGACGCACTCTCCTCCCAAAGTCTCTCCTCCTCCAGCTCAAGCTATTCCTTCCGTTCCTACAGTATCTACTTCCTCTCTATCTTCCTCCGCTGATCTACGCCAAATTCTCCAGGCTCTCAATACTATTCAAGTCAACCAGGTTGCTACGCAGTCCCAAATGACTCAGCTCATTACTGCGCAGACAGCTATCCAAGAGCAACTTGATGCGCAGCGTTTAGAGATTGCTGCCATTAAGGGGGAGAATATATCAAAGGCAAGTACCTCCCCCTCCGCCGGCCCCTCTGCGCAGCGCGTCCCTGATGCTTTAGACCAAATGGTCCTGGACTCATTAAAGTCAATAGCTGGGATGCTTGAAAACGTCTGCACCTATACCGCTATCAATGATGGGTTTATAGGACTGCTTAAGCGTCTGCGCAAGAGCCTGGCCGATGGGTTGCATGAAGGGTTTGCTGGGATGGAAGCGATGATGTTGGAGAGATTGGAACAAGGTGGTCCCGGTCCTGCGCATGCCAATACGCTTAATATGGAAAGTGTCAGGGAGTGCATAACTCAAGCTATGACTGATTTCTCTGATGGGTTCAACGCTAGGATGGATCAAGCCATGTTCGACATTCAAGCCAGTGTGAACACTCAGCGCCTCCACACTGACCAAAGACTCGAAGCAACGCAGGCCACCGTCATCAACACTAATGAAGCTGCTGAGCAGTCTTATTTTAATCAGATGACGGGACATCAAATGCAGTACAGAGCCAACTTCCTAGAGCTGCGAGAAGATAACGCAGATATGCGCAGAGGAATGGCTACCTATGTCGGTGAGGCTGTAGCGTTCAGAGAAAGTTTTCAAGAACTGAAGATTGAACTTATGAATAAGTTCAACAGTCTGCAGAATGAGCTGCGTGAAGCCTTGCACCGGATCAACATAGACTAGGTTCTATGTATTTTTTTGTTTTTGCGCAAAGTATTTCTTTTTGTGCGCATTTTGTTTTTCTTATTCAAACTTGTAATCTGCAACTCTTTACACTTCAAGTTTTAATGAGAAAAATCGCATCATGTGTTTCCAAAACCTTGTTCAATTCAAACTCTTTGTTTGTGGAACAATGACTGCATTATTTCAACCCATGCGCATAATCTTAACTGTTCACATTTTTATCGCATAATGTTTAAACATTCAGTTTAAACGCATACTTAAAACTAAAACTCATATTATTTGTATGCGCTGAATGATATTTCTGTCTTTCCCTTTTCGTTAGCTAATCTTTTGGATAGACTAGAAATCTATGACATTGGCTAGTGTGTGCATTGACTTGAGGCATGATTTGCTATTCACATCTTTATGGACATGTTATTATCAAGTACAATGAATTGCCTTTGTTATAGTAGGTAATGGCATCAATCATTTAGGGGGAGATTGTTGGGTATGCTTACTTCTTAACCCTCCTATTTTTGTTAGAATTGATTGATACCATCACCTATTAATATTTTATGGACTTTAGGACCCTATGTAAGAAGTTTTATAACTTCAATTTTTAGCTTAGTCTATTTTATAGTATAGGCTTAGAACATAGGGATCGGAGCGAATTGGAATGAAGATCTAAGCAAGACTGTGGACCTTGCGCAGGACAACTCTGCGCAGTACACCACTGCGCAGGTCTCTCCTGCGCAGCATTCTATCTTGCTCAGCTTTCGATACATTCAGATCACCTAACTTGGAAAACGCTTTGAAGATGTACGCTTTTAAAAGTGCTGAGGTGTGAACAAACGACAAAACAAGCACACTTAGCAAATCCAACGGTGGAGACGCGCTCAAGAGATATATTTCAAATGAAGACAGCTGTCAACCTTCTAGAAGAAGCTTTTGAATTTGGTCTTCATGCTCAGTCTCCAACGGCTCTATATACCTGCGCACCAATCATATTGTGCCAGTTCATCAACTTTGATTAGAGCCCCAACGGCTATAAAGGACACCTGCGCACCAATCATATCATGCCAGCTCATCGTCCTTGCTCAGAGCTCCAACGGCTATATTCAAACTCTCAGCTATAAATAGGCAGCTCATCTTCATTTCCAAGTCGCTAGAGTTTGTGCTTTCTAATATCCTTGAAGTTCTGAAGATTGCTGCTTACTATCCACAGATTCAAAATCAACTTTCAAACCTTCATACCTTCAAACTCTTGCCCAGATCCTAAGCCTTAAATCACCAGAATTCTTCGTGCTCTTCATCTCATAGATCCATAGAGCCCAGAATTTATGAACACACACACACACACACCTCTTGAAGCTTTGATCATTTAGATCTTTCTTCTTGAGATACACCGGTTTAGTCTAGGATTTGTTCTTCATAGATTATAGATCTTTGAGATAGTTGTGTTTCATTGTTTTATCTTGTAACTCTCTCATTTAATAAGATCTCCATTAGAAAATCCAAGACTAACCATCTTGGTAGAGGACGTAGATCTTTCATTGATCGAACCTCTCCAAATAGCTTGCTCTTTAATCTCGCTATTTACTTCCTGCTTAATCATTTCTGAATTACTGCTTTGTTTGATCTTATCAGATTGCTACTATTGCTGTTGTGTTTGTTATTGCTTATTGCCTTAGAACATTTTATCCAACTCTTTAAGCCAAAACTTAGCGCGTGCGTTTTTATCCTTGCGCAACTTTTTACTGCGCAGGTGCTGCTTAAACTTCCGCTGTGCATTTCACACTTTCACTGCGCGCTATACTTAGCTTATTTGAGAACTATGCGCATAAGCCATCGATTTGCAAAAGGGTTTGAAAAGAATTTTAAAACGATATTCACCCCCCCCCCCTCTAGCATTTTTCATACCCTTGTTGCCCCTTTGGGACCAACAGTCGGGACATGTAATAGATAGGTATTGAAGGGAACAAACAATAGATATGTACTTGGTGGGTTGACATATAGGGGTGGGCGGATGGTGAGTTAGAGAAGGAGATGTGGCCATTGGCATGGGTGATGGTTTAGAGTTGAGCATGTTATGCCGGGTTAAAAGATCATGGGCATACTTGGATTGTGTGAGTAGAAAGCATTTGGCATTGGGTGTAACCTCAACACCTAGGAAATAAGAAAGAGGACATAAGTCTTTGAGAGAAAAATGAGAGGCAAGATGATTAATGAAATCGGTAATGAAAGTGGAGAGGAGCCCGCGACAATAATATCATCGACATAGACTAAAAGAAGGAGACGATAAGAGGAGGTGGTATAACTGAATAGGGACGGGTCGGCCAATGAGGTTTTGAAGCCATAAGAGAGAAGGTAGGTTTTTAGTTAATACTAATAATCTTGTGTTTCCTTGATAAAATAATCATCATAGGTCAAGATCCATGCTTCTGCGCAACCCCTGCGCAGTACTCCATTTGCGCATGACTCTAATGTTAATCTATTTTAAGAATCTATTGCGCTATTTACAGCTCTGCACATAATTTTAACATCCGCACACTTCGTGGATCGCAGGTAAGTCTTCTATCTATTAGAAATTGCACTTAGGCCCCTGACTGAAAAGTCAACGCTTAGTTCACAAGGATACTTGTGCAATTAAAATTTTCCCTCGCCTTATTTTTGAAATTTCTTGGGAAATTACGCTTTTTCCCCTGCGCATGTCCCATTATCATTAAATGCAAACGGCCATTAATGATAGCGCCTGTTAGAATTCCTGATCAACATTTATGAGGGAGTTGATATGACTGTGACCTGCCTAGACCTACTCACTCACTCGCGCGTCAGGTCTGCACACGCGCGTTCCCTATTCGGCCACGTCGCTTTGCTATCGTGCGCCTCTGCGTTTTTCACCAAATTCGCCATCTTTTACCAAACCGCCTCGCTGACGTCATGCGCCTTTTCCCTTTTCGGTATAAAACATTTTGACTCTTCTCCTTTTCTCTCTTTCCTGCTCTCTCTCTCTTTCACAAATTCATCTTTTTTCTCTCCTCTGTAACCTACTCTCCATCTCCCAATCATTTCCTTTTCTTCTCTCCTTGACTTTTCTCTCAATCTCTGCAAAACTCTTCTCTCTCTTCCCTTTTCAAAAACCCTAGTTTCTTTTAAAATGGCTCCCCGAAAATCGAAAGCCAAGGTAGTTGGTGAGGTCCATGAACCTGTTGAAGAGGTTCCTCCTCCAGAAGCTAAAACCGTCGACGACATGGCAACAATTTCTGGCCCTTGAACTCATTTTCTGTTTATCCGCCATTGTTATGTCTCGAGCTCTTAAAACTCCCTTTTTCGATTTTACTCTTATCTGTTAATCATTTTTGAAATCGTCTGTTGTTTTGAGTTCGTCTCTCTCTGATCTACCTTTGTATGTACTTTATTTCACGATCAGTCCTGTTTTCATAAGTTTTCTGCAAAATTTTTCGTTCGAAAACCTCCGAGGCAGACGAACAGTTGTTCTCGATTTCTGGGCTAAATGTTTTGTTTTTGGAAATCTTGTTTTCTTAGTTGTTTTTCGTCTCTGAAATGCGGTCATTTCGATATCATTTTTGTCCTTTTTGGTCAAACTTTGATTTTTAGTGTTCTTGGTGTTCTTGGTGTTCATATTTTATTATTCCGTGTTCATCAAGTTCTTATTTTTTTTTTTTAATTTGGGTTGCCTAATATCTCTAAGTATTTGCATTTTTGCGCATATCTTTTTCATTTGTTTCCTATGGAGATGCTGCGCATACGTGTATCTGCGCATGCGCTTCGCTCCATGTGTAATTCTTGACTAAACTATTTTTATTTTGCGCAGAATTCTTTCTATTTCCTACAAGACTGGGAACTGGATCTTGCTGCGCTACACAAAGATGCTGTCGGACGCAGAATTGTTCATCTTATGGATTCTTCCGGCATCTTACCTCTCTTTACACTGGCTCGGGACTTCTATGTCCCGTCTCTTGTAGACGAGTTCTTTGAGAATGCAGAGAGAATCACCATGACGCACAAGCAGACTCAAGAAAAGATTGATGTTATCCGCTCAGTCGTTCGGAATTTTTCAGTGCGCATTGTTCCTGCGTCACTTAAAAATCTTTGCGGATTTAAGGTTGATGATGCGCCAGAAGCCTATTCTGAAGCTAAACAAAACAAGCTTGCGCAGAAACTGGTTGGGGAACCTTCTCTGGTTAAGAAGTGGAGCGTTCATGATCGCAAGGAATTTGGTGAGGTGATGTATTACCTTTGCACCATTATTGGCGACTCCGTAAACTGCAAAAATGGAAATAAGGGCAAGCTCATTTCCAAGCAGTGGGCTTATTGTGCTGCGGTCTATAATGGTGTAGACACCCCGATCTCGCACCCCTAAAACCAACCTTTGATTCGGTCTAAGCGCGATAATTGACCTAAAACCCCAGATTTGGCCGTTCGGGACTACCGTACGCCTTATCGGTGCATCAGATGGGAAAACCGAGTCCGAATTTGTGATCAGGACTCAAAACCGAGTAAATAGGCACATTCTAAAAAAATAGCGCGCGCGGACCTCGGAGCAGGTCCTGCACCCTACAAAGCCTTTTACCGACCATTCTTTGCATTTAAAATTAATTTATGTTATTCCTTGCTTATTAAAATATTTCAGATATACCGGCATGAGCAGAAAAATATTCCGAGCAACTCTCATGTTGGGCCCGCAGACAACTGGGACACCAAAGCGCGCAAGACGGAGCAGTTGCGGAGCGAAAAGCCGGAGCCGGAAGAAAAGTGTCTATGGCCAGCCACACAGGCCAAACACCATTATTTTCCATCCATTCCATCAAAATGGATTGGACAATGTTGACTTTGGGTAGCCAATCAAGTATGGACACATGGAAAGATGTTTCCTCTTTTTCCCAAACACTCTCAATTAATCCTAAAATTCCTATATAGGACCTTACCTTCCATGGAGGGTTTGTTATTTAATTCCCAAAAAGGTCCTCATCTTACCTATACAAAAGCCTCACTTCTCTCATTCACCTCATTACATTACAACTCATTCACCACACATTCCCCTCTTTTAATTTCTCTCTCCATTGTTCTTGCTACCTTCATAGCTCCACCACATCTCCACCATCAAACCACCACTCCACCACCATCAAACCACCACTCCACAACCACTACACCACCACTCAATCACCACTAAACCACCACTCCACCACTCCTACACCTCAAACAATCCACTCAAAACACTTCAAGAAACCCTCAAACAAACAAGCAAACAACAAGCAACAACAACAAGAACAACATCAACAACAACAACAACAACAACTTCAACTTCAATCAAAACAAACAAAAAGAAGTCTTCCCTTGGTAGACAAAGGAAGCACAACCTCACCCCTTAAGCTAGGTAAGTCTCTAGGTAAGCTTGAACTCATTAGCAATGTAAATAGTTATGTAACTTGGTTTGGGACCTAGTCAACTAATGGCTAGGTCTCCCTCATTTTTATGCTTTCATCCATGTAAAAACTCATGATATGGCCATGTAAATGATGGATCTTTGTTGTTAATATTTAAGTCATCAAGTTTGCATGCTTTCATTAAAGTCAATATGCTCATTTCTCCAAGTTATGCATGCAAATTCTCATCTTTCCATGAATCTGTCCTCTTCTCCCATTCTTGTGTATATTCATGTTTAGATTAGCTTTTAATGTAAAATAATCCTTTGATAATTATCTTAACATGTTAAATAATAAATTCCATGAGTTTCATAACTTGGTTTTAAGTTTTGGTCACGTTTTGAAACCCCTCTTTGTGACTTAAACAAGCAGTTTTCATACTATGTCTGAACTAATGTTTTTCATGCTCATGGAACTCCATCTTAAATTGGTTTCTAGGCTTAAGTCAAAGCATGAAAGTTGCTCATAATGTGTTTAAGTTCATTCTCGTGGAGTTTCATGTTCATATTACATGTTTAGCTTAGGTTTCCATGCTTATCTTTGAGTTCCAGATGTGCTGTCCAGTGTATCTTTCTCTGTACCATGCTGCCTTCTTGTATTTAAAACTCTGTCAAAACCTGGTTTTTTGGCTTAAGTCAAAACACAAATTTTGTTCCTAACGAACCCAGAAAAGTGTACATATTTTTTTACATATTTTTTAGATCTCCAAAAGTTCCCTTTTTCGTCCCTCCTGCAGACTTTCAAATTCCAGAATTGGCATTCTCAGCTTCTGACACCAAAATGTCAGAGCTTATTTGAACCACTTAAACTCATCATCTGAACCTAATATTTGGATTAATTCATGTATCGAATGTGGTGCTCAACTTTCATTCTTTGTGTTTTCCAAGATTCATGAGTCTCGATGCAGTAAATTGGTTCTGAATGTATGAAGGTCATGACTTTCCTGTGCTGAATGCTTTTTGTGATTAGTGTTCTTATTATCATTTGAGCTCAAAGAACTAAATAATGATCTCTAACAATCTGGGATTAAATCCCAATTTCTAGTTTTGGATTTGAATAAGTCTAAGCCAGGTACATAAGCTCGGGGACGGAGAATGGTGTCGTATCCAATGGTCGAAACCGCGACGTGGACATTTATTCTTTCATGGGACTTATCCCATTCTTTTCATATACATGTATTGTACAATATTCCCCCTTTCCCCTTTAATTGTCTTGCTTGTCTATTTGATTCAAAACCCTTTTCGAAAACCAATCGGGAATCCACCCAAACCGATTCCCGGTTGCGATCAAGTAAATCGACCTAGACTAGGAAGACTCCTTGTACATATAAAACACATTTTTCTCAACGTTAGGATATAAAATACATTTTAAAAAGGCAAACTAAAGTGAAGCGTAGGAGGAAGCATGCTAGAGACCGTAAGGGCGAGCGGAGTGCTGCTAATCACCTTCTCCTCTCGTAACATAGCCCCCGAACCCACTTCTTTTCAATCAAAAAGGTTTTATCTCTATTTTCCTAAATAAAATGAGGTGGCGACTCTTCTTTTCAAAACCAAAGTAGGGTAACCATTATGAGAAACCGAGCGGATTCCAGCCGTGTTTAGCACGGATCCCTACGCGGGTACGGGCGCGGGCTCTCACAGTGGCGACTCTGCTGGGGATTTTTTTTCAAAAGTGGGCTAGACTCAAATGCTTGTTTTCCGCCATTATTTGCTTTTGCCTTGTATATACATGTCCTAACTTTGTTTTGCAGGTTTTTACCTTCTCTTTTGTTTGTGTAAATAAAAAGAAAACAAAAACAAAAAAAATACGTGCTTTTCTTTCTTTTCTCAAAAAATCATTTTTCAAAAAAATAGAGACCTCACACACATGTGCACGTTTTCGAACTTGCGACTTAGCAACCGTACAAACCTTAGGGGGTGCAGCCAGGTGAGTGAAGGGGGGTCACCGATCCTCCGATAGGGCTCCCGGTTGACATTCTCGCCCCAAAGCGCGGCTACTAGTCGTCGCTGCGGGTGTAAGCACATGCAAGCCATCCATCAAAAGCCTCGATGTCCGAATTTTCAAAATGACACGTCCTCGACTTTAAGCTGGTTTTTGTCTAATAATTTCTCTTCAACCCTATGCATTCCTAAAAGGTTATAAACAACCTAAAGTGTGGATATTTTGGAACGATTGGGTTGACCCGAAATTATCAAGACCTTCACATAGACCGTAACTCGAATGGTGGATCCCAGAAAGAGTATAGGCCCTTCGCTAGGGGCTTCGGACGGCCATTAGTACAGGTGAAAAACGTTGGTCCTATACTTTGGAGACGGTATCCACTGTTCCAGGATTTAATCATCGAACGTGTCAAAACAAAGCACAGTGCTTGTCCGACTTCTTAGGTTTTTGTGCGTTGCTTGCGCTTCAACCTTTCTCAAAAATGATTTTGTTCCTTATACTTTTCTTCTCTTTGTGCTTTACTCTTGTACATAAAAGAAAGCCCATTTCAAAAATTTAAAACATTCTTTTTCCAATCCATTTTTGTAGAGGGAGAATCTCACTTCGTTTTCTAGCGCGATATTCAAGGTCAGTTCCAGATATCACTTTGATCAAGGTCTACTCCGGGTTCTTTCATCAAGCATGGCCAATAACGGACAAAAATCTGGAAATGGAACTAGGGGCTCACTCAACTTTGAGCCAAGGGATGCGATGAAACAATTGTTGGAGAGGCAATTGGAAGCCCAAACAAAGTACATGAAGAGTATTCCCCAGGAACACCGAGAGGAAATGCTAGACTATGAGAGGCTCAAAGACCCCGAATCATATGTTGTCCCGGGCATTATGCCGCCCCCAGTTCAGTCACAAGAAATGGTTCCAACATTCACGAATGCCTCTTTTCAACAAGTACCATATGCTTGCCCAGATTCAACTCAAAACACTGTACCAACTTTTACTTCCTTTATCGAGATGATGCAATATGTAGGGGTCGGGACAAATTTCTCATATCATGGGTTTGGAAAAGGGAAAGCTCCATTTGGGTCTGATGTTTCTGTAAATGAATTTGAGTGTGAAATGAGACCGTTGTTTTCCAAATTCCGTAATCAGAACCTGTCTTCAAGAAATACTTCTAGTGATCAAGTGTCTGTTCCATGGAAAATGAAGATCGGTTCAAGGAGCTTCATTCCCTATGATAGGCACTTTGACGAACTGGATGCTCCTATGTCTGTGGTCTTTAATGACCTCGTGGATCAAGGTGTGATGAAACCAATTGAAGGATACAAGCCACCAGCCAAGCTATGGGATCCTACTGCCTACTGCCAGTATCACCAATCAATTGGCCATGACACTGATAACTGCTTCTACCTCCGACATGCTATCCAAAGCCTCATTGATGAGGAGGTTATCAAGAAACCCACTGTTGCCGCAAACAGGTCATTTGATGAACTTGGTGCGCCGATGGCTAAGATCCTGCGTGTTCTAATGAGTCACGGACTCATAAAACCCTTAGAGAAGTACCGATCCCCCCAGCCATTACCTAAAGGTTGGAATCCTCTCGAGTCCTGCCAGTACCACCGATGGCTAGGACATGCCACTGACTCATGCTGGTCTCTCAAAAATGCAATTCAGGACCTCATCGACAGCGGGGTGATTGAGAAGTCCCAAGCTTGACTTCAATACAAGAATGGTTATCCTATGGGCTCACCGAGCCCCAAGGAAGGAGTTGTCTTTTGTTTGATGATGACCGCAGTTTATCGACTCGAGAAAATGTTTTGCTAATGATGGAAGTTTGTCGACCCGAGGGATTATGTCTCATTTTGCTGTGAATAGGGCACACCGCCCAACTCTAATCCCTTTTGCTTTCGGGCCCGTCCTAAAATGCGCTCACATTTCTTTTGCTTTCCAAATCCATGCTTGCGTGTCATCTTTTCTGTAATATATTTATTTGCTTGCTTGTCTTGTAAATACGTTTTCAGTCGATGAACTCGCGTTATAATCAAGTGCCTTCATAATCACATATTTTGTAAATTTGGTCCCACAAATGATTAATCTCACTTAATTAAAAGGAAACGATAATAAACGGGACTAATTTTAGATTGCGATTAATTGAGATGAGAACTAGGGTCGAGAGTGCTCAACGGGATTCACAAACGAAGGCAACCAACGAAGTTCACGAAGGCGATCGACAAAGTCATCCGACGAACGAAGATTTCAGGATGCAATCAAGGGCATAATCAAAGAGGCCAATCAAATGGTAAAGGCCGAAGATTATCACAGTCATGCCAACGCAAGTGTCGGCGATTTTCCTTTAATGTATGATGCATTGTAAATTCTCGCATATTGTATGTTTACGTTTTTATAAAAATTGTTGTATTCCGCGCGCTATGATGTTTCTTCTTGAGTGCAAAAAAAAAAAAAAAAAAAAAATTGAAAGAGAAAAAAAAAGGGGAGGTCAAAAAAAAAAAAAAAAAAAAAAAAAAAATCGAAAGAGAGCAAAAAAGGGGAGGTCGAAAAAAAAAAAAAAAAAAAAAGGGAAGAAGAAGCATTATTCACTTATTTTGGTACATATTCCATTTGCTTTATTGTTTAAATCAATTGTTTTAGAAAGGATATCGCGACACTTCAAGTTTATGTGTATGCCTTCAACGATGGCAAATGGCATTTCATTCTGAAGACTTCATCGCTCGTATCAAAGTCAAGACAGGGACCGAGGGTCAGACCATTTCATGTGACACAGTTTCAAGGAGCCCCGCGCATGCGAAGCCAATCTGCACTAAGGAGATCTCGCTCCATCAACTTTGGGCAAAGCACCATCAACGACGACAACGGGTGCCTTTTGTTGGAGACCAACGTGCTCTACCAATTCCTTACACTGAGGGAGCCCAAGAACCAAAAAATCGTGCAGCCACCAATGGTGTGATCAATATCAAGAAAAGGAGACAACGAAGACGACATGGAGAGCACCGCGCATATGAGGCTAATCTAAATTGAAGAAGATCTCGATCTCTCGAATTTGGGCAAGCACCATCAACGACGACAACTGGTGTCTTTTGTTGGAGACCAACATGCTCTGCCAAACCCTTACACTGAGGGAGCCCAGCGGCCAAAGGTCATACAGCCTCTAATCAATCTCAAAAGTGCGACAACGACGACAAGGACCTCCCACCCATGAGGTCAACAGGAGGTGCTAATTACAATTGTTGGACGATGTTCTCATCTCGATTTGTCACGGTCTAATTTGAGTCCAAATAAATCTTTTCTAAAAATAGAAATTAACTTTTTGATTTTGAAGCACTTTACCATTAATGCGAATTCTAATCTTGAGTCATTGATTTCAAAATGTGAGCAATTTCCTCGAGTCTAGGGGCTTCCCCCTACTCTCGTCTTTCCGTCAATTTTTCCTGCGCAAACACGATGTCAAGGATCTCACGGGATCTTTCTTTGCTTTCCCAAAACACTGGCCTTGTGCCTTCCTCTTCCAATTCCTGTAATTTGTCACAACAAGGGAGACGAAGGAATGTGATTCTCTGACTCTCAAAATCCAAAATCGGGAAGTATGCTCAAATGAATGAATGTGAACTGGGGC
This sequence comes from Campanula takesimana, assembly GCA_026119855.1. NCBI lineage: Eukaryota > Viridiplantae > Streptophyta > Magnoliopsida > Asterales > Campanulaceae > Campanula > Campanula takesimana. Next base: position 150,980 of record JAOWBW010001556.1, on the reverse strand, counting down.
TGCGCGTCAGGATTCAGAAATGATAGATGGGTTCCCCGTTAATGCAAAACGTCTCAGGGGTAGAACAACTCTCACATATAGTTGGTCCATTGAAGTTTCAACATCAACAATCATCAGAATTTGTGAGACAACCGTCACAGATGGTTAGGTCCGTTTCAAGAGAATCATCGGAGGGAAGTTTCTCAGATTAGTAGTTTGGGCCACAGGTCACAAAGCTCAATCGCCGGCAATACTGGGGGCTGTGTATAATTGGTTAATTCTTGAAGACATTTGAGTTCCACCATCAAAGCGTCGGATGCAAATATGACTATCACATTGTGTAAGTTACTCCCAGCAGTGGAACATCAAATCTATAACAACTCTCAACGACAGTTAGGTCCCGAAGCAGTATGAGTATCAAGGCATGAATCTGCCTCAAACCGATGAACAGTACAAAAATCACCTTGGGATAGCAGTAGGGGCTTCATAACTTATGACCGCTTTTACAAACAGCGAGGTCCTCAGAAAATGAGTCGTCAAATGTGGGACTGATCCTTGACAAAGTGGGGGCTTTCATGATTAAAGATCTGGGGCTGGTTCTGAAAAGGCACTGGGGCTTCTACAACCAACATATAGGGCAATTCAAAGCAATCCACCAGGAGAGACACCGTCGAGTAAACTTGATCAAATGGGTGTAGGGAATTGACCTTTCGAGTACTCGCGCTAGACATTCACTTCTACTCCACCATATATCTCACCATAACTCCCATTCCTCGCAAAGTTTTCAAAAGAAAAAGGCACAGTTCATTCCTTTCCCGATTTTCCCTCTTTGCACATGACACTTTGTTTCATTTTATAAAAAGAATGATGGCTGAAATGCAAGCAATGCACACGTGTCGAAAGAAAAAAAAAGAGAGTGTTTTCAATTCTGAAAGAAAGATGGTAAGATTTAAATTTCAAAATCATTTGCAAAGGAAATCCTCGTTTGAAGTCCTTCAATCATCAATGACAATGAGAAGTTTTTGAAGTGAAAAATGCGCGCTATGATATTGCATACTTGTGAAAATCTTTTGCAGATGTCCAAATCTAATCCCATGCAGGTACCCCATCGCAAGAAGGGTCATCTCCAACAAATCGTATTTCAAACAAATTGTGTTTTTCGAGTTTTTCACAAACTCGAACTACGTAAGGTCTGATTCCCGAAAGGGATACGTAGGCAGCTTGCTTCGGCGAGTCCGACCACAAACACATCGAAATGATGAAAAGCGAGCAGTTCTCAACGTGATATGTTCTTTATCTCTCGATCTTTTAATCATGATGATTTGGTTGCGTGTATGACACACTCTCTGCACATGAATGTCACGATATATCTGTATGCTTGTGAAAGGTCTTATGCAGGTACTCAAATCCAATCTCCGAGGCCATGTCACGTCTAAGTCCCTCAAGGAATATCTTCTTCAACATCACACCACATCTGTTCTAATCAAATTGTGTTTTTCGAGTTTTTCACAAACTCGAACTACGTAAGGTCTGATTCCCGAAAGGGATACGTAGGCAGCCTGTCACCTCAGGTCCAACCACACACGCATCAAAACGTTGCAATGGAGATCTTGGCACCGCAAGTCCGGCCACAAACGCATCGAAATGTTGAAATGGGGGAGCTTGTCACGTGAAGCCCAACTAAACACATCCAAATATTCCAAGAGCAGCTTCTCCACATCTTGTAGAAACTCGAGATGGCCTCCCGTCAAATCCAAAAGGGTCCCAACATGAAAGAATGGTAATTGGATTGTTCTCCTCAAGCCAAGTATCAAAAATCTCATCACACAACAACTCCAAGGCAAGGATTCAAGCTTCTCTCAAATGCGGCAGCGCACAACGAGCCTTCGATCATCATCAACCTGCAGCGTATCCTTGAACACTTTCATGTTATGCGTCTTCAATGTTTAATTTGTTTTGATGGCAAGAATATTGTTTCGTATTCAAAAATGTTTTCCCAAAAATCACTCTCGTTTTCAAAATCGTTTTAGGCTTGAGACGCCTCTCAAAAGTCTTACCCTTTTCAAAAAATCGTTTTAGGCTTGAGACGCCTCTTAAAAGTCTCACCGTTTTCAAAATCGTTTTAGGCTTGAGACGCCTCTCAAAAGTCTCACCCTTTTCAAAATCATTTTAGGCTTGAGACGCCTCTCAAAAGTCTCACCCTTTTCAAAAAATAGTTTTAGGCTTGAGATGCCTCTCAAAAGTCTTACCTTTTTCAAAAAAAAAAAATCCTTTTAGGCTCGAGACGCCTCTCAAAAGTCTCACCCTTTCTAAAAGCGTTTTCAAAATATGTCAGGTCGGAGCGCCCCTTAAATGTCCCACCCCGTTGAACTACGTGACTGGTCTGATTCCCGAAAGGGATACGTAGGCAGCCTATCACCTCAGGTTAGACCACACCTAATTTTAAAATGTTTGGTTACCCCCGGTCCGTTCGGCCGTCCCCCGAATTTGACCTTTTCAAAATGATTGGTTACTTCCGGTCTGTTCGGCCGTCCCCCGAATTTGACCTTTTCAAAATGTTTGGTTACCCCTGGTCTATTCGGCCGTCCCCCGAATTTGACCTTCTCAAAATGCTTGGTTACCCTGGTCTATTCGGCCGTCCCCCGAATTTGACCCCCCTCGAATGTTTGGTTACTCTCTGGTCCACTCGAGCGCTCGGGTTGGACCTCCCTCAGAACTACGCCCCGACTTGATTCCCGAAAGGGATACGTAGGCAGCTCGATAACAAGAGTCTCAGTCGCCCGTTCTCTCAATCAAATTTGTTACCTCAACCCTCGGCTCAGAGATGTATGTGATCTCACCAACCCATAAGCCGTTCACCCATTCCAATCCCCAGCAAAGAGAATTCGGTTTCTCAATGCATCCCCAGCATCCAGCCGAACTACGATTGGTCTGATTCTCGCAGGAGATACGTAGGAAACTCGGGCACCCGAGTTCGACCATATGATTGTGTTTGCTTGCTTGCTTGAGTAGAACTACGGAGGCTTGATTCCCGCAAGGGATACGTAGGAAGCCCTACTTTGGGCTCAGCCGTCGAACCCTAGACGAGATCGGTTGTCTATATTGGATCGTCGAATCCCCTTTACATCACAAGTGAATTCGACGAGGGGCTCTGTAGACACCCCGATCTCGCACCCCTAAAACCAACCTTTGATTCGGTCTAAGCGCGATAATTGACCTAAAACCCCAGATTTGGCCGTTCGGGACTACCGTACGCCTTATCGGTGCATCAGATGGGAAAACCGAGTCCGAATTTGTGATCAGGACTCAAAACCGAGTAAATAGACACATTCTAAAAAAATAGCGCGCGCGGACCTCGGAGCAGGTCCTGCACCCTACAAAGCCTTTTACCGACCATTCTTTGCATTTAAAATTAATTTATGTTATTCCTTGCTTATTAAAATATTTCAGATATACCGGCATGAGCAGAAAAATATTCCGAGCAACTCTCATGTTGGGCCCGCAGACAACTGGGACACCAAAGCGCGCAAGACGGAGCAGTTGCGGAGCGAAAAGCCGGAGACGGAAGAAAAGTGTCTATGGCCAGCCACACACGCCAAACACCATTATTTTCCATCCATTCCATCAAAATGGATTGGACAATGTTGACTTTGGGTAGCCAATCAAGTATGGACACATGGAAAGATGTTTCCTCTTTTTCCCAAACACTCTCAATTAATCCTAAAATTCCTATATAGGACCTTACCTTCCATGGAGGGTTTGTTATTTAATTCCCAAAAAGGTCCTCATCTTACCTATACAAAAGCCTCACTTCTCTCATTCACCTCATTACATTACAACTCATTCACCACACATTCCCCTCTTTTAATTTCTCTCTCCATTGTTCTTGCTACCTTCATAGCTCCACCACATCTCCACCATCAAACCACCACTCCACCACCATCAAACCACCACTCCACAACCACTACACCACCACTCAATCACCACTAAAACACCACTCCACCACTCCTACACCTCAAACAATCCACTCAAAACACTTCAAGAAACCCTCAAACAAACAAGCAAACAACAAGCAACAACAACAAGAACAACATCAACAACAACAACAACAACAACTTCAACTTCAATCAAAACAAACAAAAAGAAGTCTTCCCTTGGTAGACAAAGGAAGCACAACCTCACCCCTTAAGCTAGGTAAGTCTCTAGGTAAGCTTGAACTCATTAGCAATGTAAATAGTTATGTAACTTGGTTTGGGACCTAGTCAACTAATGGCTAGGTCTCCCTCATTTTTATGCTTTCATCCATGTAAAAACTCATGATATGGCCATGTAAATGATGGATCTTTGTTGTTAATATTTAAGTCATCAAGTTTGCATGCTTTCATTAAAGTCAATATGCTCATTTCTCCAAGTTATGCATGCAAATTCTCATCTTTCCATGAATCTGTCCTCTTCTCCCATTCTTGTGTATATTCATGTTTAGATTAGCTTTTAATGTAAAATAATCCTTTGATAATTATCTTAACATGTTAAATAATAAATTCCATGAGTTTCATAACTTGGTTTTAAGTTTTGGTCACGTTTTGAAACCCCTCTTTGTGACTTAAACAAGCAGTTTTCATACTATGTCTGAACTAATGTTTTTCATGCTCATGGAACTCCATCTTAAATTGGTTTCTAGGCTTAAGTCAAAGCATGAAAGTTGCTCATAATGTGTTTAAGTTCATTCTCGTGGAGTTTCATGTTCATATTACATGTTTAGCTTAGGTTTCCATGCTTATCTTTGAGTTCCAGATGTGCTGTCCAGTGTATCTTTCTCTGTACCATGCTGCCTTCTTGTATTTAAAACTCTGTCAAAACCTGGTTTTTTGGCTTAAGTCAAAACACAAATTTTGTTCCCAACGAACCCAGAAAAGTGTACATATTTTTTTACATATTTTTTAGATCTCCAAAAGTTCCCTTTTTCGTCCCTCCTGCAGACTTTCAAATTCCAGAATTGGCATTCTCAGCTTCTGACACCAAAATGTCAGAGCTTATTTGAACCATTTAAACTCATCATATGAACCTAATATTTGGATTAATTCATGTATAGAATGTGGTGCTCAACTTTCATTCTTTGTGTTTTCCAAGATTCATGAGTCTCGATGCAGTAAATTGGTTCTGAATGTATGAAGGTCATGACTTTCCTGTGCTGAATGCTTTTTGTGATTAGTGTTCTTATTATCATTTGAGCTCAAAGAACTAAATAATGATCTCTAACAATCTGGGATTAAATCCCAATTTCTAGTTTTGGATTTGAATAAGTCTAAGCCAGGTACATAAGCTCGGGGACGGAGAATGGTGTCGTATCCAATGGTCGAAACCGCGACGTGGACATTTATTCTTTCATGGGACTTATCCCATTCTTTTCATATACATGTATTGTACAATATTCCCCCTTTCCCCTTTAATTGTCTTGCTTGTCTATTTGATTCAAAACCCTTTTCGAAAACCAATCGGGAATCCACCCAAACCGATTCCCGGTTGCGATCAAGTAAATCGACCTAGACTAGGAAGACTCCTTGTACATATAAAACACATTTTTCTCAACGTTAGGATATAAAATACATTTTAAAAAGGCAAACTAAAGTGAAGCGTAGGCGGAAGCATGCTAGAGACCGTAAGGGCGAGCGGAGTGCTGCTAATCACCTTCTCCTCTCGTAACATAGCCCCCGAACCCACTTCTTTTCAATCAAAAAGGTTTTATCTCTATTTTCCTAAATAAAATGAGGTGGAGACTCTTCTTTTCAAAACCAAAGTAGGGTAACCATTATGAGAAACCGAGCGGATTCCAGCCGCGTTTCGCACGGATCCCTACGCGGGTACGGGCGCGGGCTCTCACAAATGGCGATGCTCTAGACTGGTCCTCTGTTCTTTTTGACGAGCTATGGGACGTATCGGAGAGCTATGACAAGCGCATGGACAAGAAAGTAGCCAAGTACAGAACTCACTGTAGGCTATTATCCAAGTTTCTGATGAATGTCTCTGAGTTGCGCACCTTCGTGCAGAAGCGTCCTGATCTCAAAGTTCCGTGCACCAAGACCTATTCCATCTCTCACCTCTACTCTCCGCGCAATGAAATTGGTCGCAGTGATTATCGCAAGATCTGGAACAAGGACACCAGCCCAGACAAAGAAGATTGGGTTGATAGTGATGATGATGAAGCCCCTCAACCCAAAGCAAAGAACACTGCCTCGCAGCCTTCGAAGGCCACTGCGCCTACTGAGCCTGAAACTGCTGCTGCGCAGGCAAAGCGCAAAGGCAAAGGTATTGCAGAACCTGCGCCAGAAAAGGTGAAGGAAATCCCAAATGTCAGATCAACTGCTGGGATTAAAATTGGATCTGACTTACCGCCCCCTGCTCCCAAACCTTCAAAGAAGCGCAAAGATCCTCATGCGCCTGCCCCCTCTCTTGCCAAAACCAAGAAAAAGCCTGCCTTTACTAGACTTCATCCTGCGGCGGCTATGGTTGAAGAAGACAGCGAGTCTCAAATGGATGAGACTGCTGCGGATGATACCGCGCAGGGGGAGCAAGATCCAAAGGCTGCTGAAGCCCCTCCTGCTCAGGGTACAGGAGATAGTGATGATTGGATGGATGAAGCTTTTCCCGTCTCCGGTACGCCTGCCAAGGCCGCTGCTGCTACACCTGCTAAGGAAGATCCTCCTCGAACTCCGCGCAAGAAACAGGTTGTGCGCAGCACTGCGAAAGGACAGCCGAAAGCTGCGGCTCCTCCTTGTCCTGAACCATCATCAAGTACCTTTCAACGCCTAAATATTCCGGTTGGAAATACTCAACCTGGAACCTCTGTCCTTCATGATGATTTGGACTTGGAAGATGAGGATGCGGATGAGGTTACCAAGTCTGTGCAGGGCGATGATGCTGCGCAGCAAGCTGCTGTTGATCCTCCTGAAGGAGAAAAGGAAGGAGATGTGCGCACAACTGATACAGATAGCAGCAGCACGCACTCATCTACGTATAGGTCTCCTGCTGCTGATCCTATTCATCTCTCTCCCAAACAACCTTCTCCGACGCACTCTCCTCCCAAAGTCTCTCCTCCTCCAGCTCAAGCTATTCCTTCCGTTCCTACAGTATCTACTTCCTCTCTATCTTCCTCCGCTGATCTACGCCAAATTCTCCAGGCTCTCAATACTATTCAAGTCAACCAGGTTGCTACGCAGTCCCAAATGACTCAGCTCATTACTGCGCAGACAGCTATCCAAGAGCAACTTGATGCGCAGCGTTTAGAGATTGCTGCCATTAAGGGGGAGAATATATCAAAGGCAAGTACCTCCCCCTCCGCCGGCCCCTCTGCGCAGCGCGTCCCTGATGCTTTAGACCAAATGGTCCTGGACTCATTAAAGTCAATAGCTGGGATGCTTGAAAACGTCTGCACCTATACCGCTATCAATGATGGGTTTATAGGACTGCTTAAGCGTCTGCGCAAGAGCCTGGCCGATGGGTTGCATGAAGGGTTTGCTGGGATGGAAGCGATGATGTTGGAGAGATTGGAACAAGGTGGTCCCGGTCCTGCGCATGCCAATACGCTTAATATGGAAAGTGTCAGGGAGTGCATAACTCAAGCTATGACTGATTTCTCTGATGGGTTCAACGCTAGGATGGATCAAGCCATGTTCGACATTCAAGCCAGTGTGAACACTCAGCGCCTCCACACTGACCAAAGACTCGAAGCAACGCAGGCCACCGTCATCAACACTAATGAAGCTGCTGAGCAGTCTTATTTTAATCAGATGACGGGACATCAAATGCAGTACAGAGCCAACTTCCTAGAGCTGCGAGAAGATAACGCAGATATGCGCAGAGGAATGGCTACCTATGTCGGTGAGGCTGTAGCGTTCAGAGAAAGTTTTCAAGAACTGAAGATTGAACTTATGAATAAGTTCAACAGTCTGCAGAATGAGCTGCGTGAAGCCTTGCACCGGATCAACATAGACTAGGTTCTATGTATTTTTTTGTTTTTGCGCAAAGTATTTCTTTTTGTGCGCATTTTGTTTTTCTTATTCAAACTTGTAATCTGCAACTCTTTACACTTCAAGTTTTAATGAGAAAAATCGCATCATGTGTTTCCAAAACCTTGTTCAATTCAAACTCTTTGTTTGTGGAACAATGACTGCATTATTTCAACCCATGCGCATAATCTTAACTGTTCACATTTTTATCGCATAATGTTTAAACATTCAGTTTAAACGCATACTTAAAACTAAAACTCATATTATTTGTATGCGCTGAATGATATTTCTGTCTTTCCCTTTTCGTTAGCTAATCTTTTGGATAGACTAGAAATCTATGACATTGGCTAGTGTGTGCATTGACTTGAGGCATGATTTGCTATTCACATCTTTATGGACATGTTATTATCAAGTACAATGAATTGCCTTTGTTATAGTAGGTAATGGCATCAATCATTTAGGGGGAGATTGTTGGGTATGCTTACTTCTTAACCCTCCTATTTTTGTTAGAATTGATTGATACCATCACCTATTAATATTTTATGGACTTTAGGACCCTATGTAAGAAGTTTTATAACTTCAATTTTTAGCTTAGTCTATTTTATAGTATAGGCTTAGAACATAGGGATCGGAGCGAATTGGAATGAAGATCTAAGCAAGACTGTGGACCTTGCGCAGGACAACTCTGCGCAGTACACCACTGCGCAGGTCTCTCCTGCGCAGCATTCTATCTTGCTCAGCTTTCGATACATTCAGATCACCTAACTTGGAAAACGCTTTGAAGATGTACGCTTTTAAAAGTGCTGAGGTGTGAACAAACGACAAAACAAGCACACTTAGCAAATCCAACGGTGGAGACGCGCTCAAGAGATATATTTCAAATGAAGACAGCTGTCAACCTTCTAGAAGAAGCTTTTGAATTTGGTCTTCATGCTCAGTCTCCAACGGCTCTATATACCTGCGCACCAATCATATTGTGCCAGTTCATCAACTTTGATTAGAGCCCCAACGGCTATAAAGGACACCTGCGCACCAATCATATCATGCCAGCTCATCGTCCTTGCTCAGAGCTCCAACGGCTATATTCAAACTCTCAGCTATAAATAGGCAGCTCATCTTCATTTCCAAGTCGCTAGAGTTTGTGCTTTCTAATATCCTTGAAGTTCTGAAGATTGCTGCTTACTATCCACAGATTCAAAATCAACTTTCAAACCTTCATACCTTCAAACTCTTGCCCAGATCCTAAGCCTTAAATCACCAGAATTCTTCGTGCTCTTCATCTCATAGATCCATAGAGCCCAGAATTTATGAACACACACACACACACACCTCTTGAAGCTTTGATCATTTAGATCTTTCTTCTTGAGATACACCGGTTTAGTCTAGGATTTGTTCTTCATAGATTATAGATCTTTGAGATAGTTGTGTTTCATTGTTTTATCTTGTAACTCTCTCATTTAATAAGATCTCCATTAGAAAATCCAAGACTAACCATCTTGGTAGAGGACGTAGATCTTTCATTGATCGAACCTCTCCAAATAGCTTGCTCTTTAATCTCGCTATTTACTTCCTGCTTAATCATTTCTGAATTACTGCTTTGTTTGATCTTATCAGATTGCTACTATTGCTGTTGTGTTTGTTATTGCTTATTGCCTTAGAACATTTTATCCAACTCTTTAAGCCAAAACTTAGCGCGTGCGTTTTTATCCTTGCGCAACTTTTTACTGCGCAGGTGCTGCTTAAACTTCCGCTGTGCATTTCACACTTTCACTGCGCGCTATACTTAGCTTATTTGAGAACTATGCGCATAAGCCATCGATTTGCAAAAGGGTTTGAAAAGAATTTTAAAACGATATTCACCCCCCCCCCCTCTAGCATTTTTCATACCCTTGTTGCCCCTTTGGGACCAACAGTCGGGACATGTAATAGATAGGTATTGAAGGGAACAAACAATAGATATGTACTTGGTGGGTTGACATATAGGGGTGGGCGGATGGTGAGTTAGAGAAGGAGATGTGGCCATTGGCATGGGTGATGGTTTAGAGTTGAGCATGTTATGCCGGGTTAAAAGATCATGGGCATACTTGGATTGTGTGAGTAGAAAGCATTTGGCATTGGGTGTAACCTCAACACCTAGGAAATAAGAAAGAGGACATAAGTCTTTGAGAGAAAAATGAGAGGCAAGATGATTAATGAAATCGGTAATGAAAGTGGAGAGGAGCCCGCGACAATAATATCATCGACATAGACTAAAAGAAGGAGACGATAAGAGGAGGTGGTATAACTGAATAGGGACGGGTCGGCCAATGAGGTTTTGAAGCCATAAGAGAGAAGGTAGGTTTTTAGTTCGGTGTACCAGGCACGAGGTTCCTGTTTAAGACCTTAGATGGCTTTATGAAGTTGACACACATGAGAAGGAGAAGTGGGTTCAACAAAACCTGGGGGTTGAGACATGTAGACAGTTTCATGAAGTCGTCCTTGTAAAAAGACATTGTTAATGTGAAGTTGGCGAAGTGACCAACCATTACTGAGAGCAAGAGAGAGAAAGAGACGTACTGTAACGGGTTTGACAACGGGACTAAAAGTGTCAGAATAATCAACACCTGGACGTTGATGAAAGCCTTTGGCAACTAGGCGGGCTTTATATTTTTGAATGGTGTTGTCGGGGTTGTATTTGATACGGAACACCCATTTGCAACCAACAATGTTGGGAGCAGCAGTAGATGGTACGAGGGAACAATGTTCATTAGGGCTGACAAAATTTGTTGATCCGTACCAACCAACTAGTGTACCAACCGTACCAATTATAATTGGTACGGCCAAATCGCTATACCGACATTGTTGGTAGGTACTACCGTAACAATTATGTATAATTGGTTTGTACACAGTACTGATAATTAAAGTTGGTTGGTATACCGAGTACCAATTGTAATTTTTTTTTAAAATAATATTATGTATTAAAAAATAAAGTATCCTTCTGCATATTGGGTATAGTAAGTGAAAATTGTTTATAACTAGTTATTTTGCCATGATGCTGCCATTAGTATGTGTATACTCTTTCCGTTCCAAAATGATATACGCACTTTTTTTCATTATAACAAACGACCATGTGAGCAATAATGTTTAGTTCATCTAACTATCTTAGAGTTTATTCTTATAAACTGCAAAAAAAAAAAAAAAAAAAAAAAAAAGTGTGAAAATTATTTTGAGATGGAGGGTGTATATCAATTACAAGTGCACGCTGACTATGTTAATGTACTGATAGTATCATAAATTTGTGTTGATGATGAACTTTAGTGAATAGCCCATAAGTTGTTACATGCTGGCTATTCATGTCAATGACATAGCTTATATTGAAGTACAGCTCTTATTATTGTAGCCAAAGGGGATAAGAGAATATTAGCCAAATAGTTGTTACAATTATTACTACTACTTTTGTCCCAAATTAATGACAAAACAGTTTTAAAATTTGCATTCATTTTAGGACAGATGGAGAGAGTATAATTTAAACTAAATTTTAATGGTCTTCCTCCTACATGAGACATAACAAGTGGGTTTTTTTGTTTTTGTTGTTGTGTTTTAACTTCATAACCACTAATATTATGGTGAATTGTTATGATCAATTGGTGTCGACATGAGACTCTTGCCTTGTTGACTAGCTTTACGTCAGTGTTGAATTAAGTAATCAATATGTTCTGTTTTGGATTGTCGTTCACCTTTGTTTTACATTCATTTTTGCATTATATTCTACATTTGGTATAGGCTAGTACCAACCGTATCAACTAAGTTGGTATACCGACTTAATTGGTTGGTTATGGTACATATTTTTATGTACCAAGTTAAACTTGGTTGGAACACGGTATAAGCAAAATATAACTGATATACCTACCATTCCAGCCCAATGTTCATCTTAGGTTTGGTCTTTCTCCTTCCCCTACTTCTAGTTTGTTCCGTTGTTGATAGATTCTCCACCACACCAACCCACGACTCGGATGTTCCATGACCACCCCAAATCCGCGGCCACGCGCCACCAATGTTCACCAAGCTTGAACATCTAGTTCTCCCCTCCAATCAACTCACTCCGTTTACCCAACGCAACATTTATTTTCTATAATGTAGTTAGTTTGGCCACTTCTCGTTTGTTTTGTTAAGTTTTATAAACGAAAATTTACTTATTAGATGTCCTTAATTAGTGGGTAAGGTGAAATTGAATGCTCAATATAGTAGGATGGTTAAAACTGGTAAAAACTACATAGATAGCTAAATCTGGAGCTTTATTATAGTGCAGTGACTCAAAAAAATGATAAGCCGAAATGAAAAAAAAAAAAAGAGTACGAGATAGATTTTTTTAAAGGGACTCAAAAGCCCCTATTTTCTCTGGCTTTAGTATGAGGATTTTGTTTACTGATCATAAATCTATATATATATATATATATATATATATATATTAAAGTTGGTGAGGAGGGCTATGGCTTTGACATATAGACAAACATAAGTTAAAGCTTCATTTGTGTGAAGCCACATCATCACTATCCTAAATGTGTGTGACTTTTGATATTCTCATTATTAGCTAATACTATTAGCTCATAATAATAGTTATGATATGAGTTAACTATTACTATTAATAGTAATAGTAAACTATAATAGTTAACTATACAAGTTAACTATTACTATTAATAGTATTACTTAAATATAATAGTTACTATAGTAGTTAACTATTACTATTAATAGTATTAGTCAACTATAATAGTTACTATAATATATAACTATTACTATTAATAGTATAATTAACAATAATAGTTACTATACAAGTTAACTATAATGGTTACTTTATAAATTAACTATTACTATTAATAGTATTAGTTAATCATAACAATTATAATATATTTTAATTTTTACTATTAATAGTATTAGTTAATCATAGTAGTTACTATATAGGTTAACATTATTATTAATAGTATTAGTTAATTATAATAGTTACTATAAATATTAATAAGTATTATTAATAGTATTAGTTATTGATATTATTATATAGATTAATTTTTACTATTAATAGTTTTAGTTAAGATGATGTTTACTATTTTATTTAACTATAATTAAAAAATTATTTTTCATATACAATACATTTATATTATAAAAAAACTGTTATGCTACTTTATTAAATAAAAATATAAAAAGAGTAAAATACAAAAAAAAAAAAAAAAAAAGTAAATTAGTTACCCGTGGGTTACCCACTAGTCATTTTGAAATTAAAGATTTTATTGTTGTTGATTGGACTCTAAACCCCTTGTGTGTGGGTTTTCACTAGCCAATAATCATTGATGAGACCATATCTCGTGTTGGTGCCTAATGGGTGGTACAATGATTTTTGAGCAATAATTAAGGCTCACTGCATCGCAGTCATTCATGTATAATTATATGTTAGACGTGACTTTATTAGTCATAAGCTCTTTTACTATATCAAAACGCAAAACGCAAAATAAAATAATGGTTCCAAATCCAATTTTGAAATGATATACTCCCTCCGTCCTATTTCAAATTGCAAAAGTTGCCAAAAAAAATGTTCCAACTAAAATTGCAAAATCCAAAAATGGCAAGTTTTAACCCACTTGCACACTCACATCCACTAACCCACTAACTATTCTCTACCCCACTTTCTCTCTTCCACTCAACTATCAACACTCACAACACATCACCTTTTTCACTTTTTCCCTTAATCCCCGTGCCAACCTTGTATTTATTTGCAATTTGAAATGAGACGGAAGGAGTATGGGTAAACAAGGGTCCTGAGCTTCTTATTCACCATGAAAGCAATGAGATGGTAATTGCCACTACTAGTACCTTCTCATTCATTATTCACTGACAAATTATATACTATAATGGAGTAAAAGCTTAGCAGGTGTAGCAGGAGGTCAGATTAATTGACCTTGTAAAATTTGAATACATAGGCACCCCTCCCAATGCCACCCTCTCTTTACATAAACCTTCACATTTTGGATCCATTTCATAACTATGATCGCCGTATCAGGAGCGGTCCTATTAGATTTGGTGCCCTAAGCAAATTTTTTACTGAGGCTCCGTAAATTTAGTGTCTTTTAAATAAAAGCTAAAACTGTTGGAACAAGATGGCTTGTAATACAAGTTATTTAGACTTTCATTAATAAAATCATGACTATAATATTAATATAAAGTATAGTCAAACCTAGTCAATGTGTAGAATCCCTGAAATGTAATTTACCTATTTATGATGGGCAAAATGGTAAATTAACATTGCTTAAGAAATGAATAGGTGTGGTCCCTAAATGAAATACCACCAAGTCTACTATATAAAGGGTCTTCCATCAACCCTTTCAAGACTACTTTTTACTTTACTTTCTCTCTTATTATTCTCTTCATTATTGTCTAGAAGTGTTTGAGAAACTAAAGGGCATTCATTATTTAGAAGATCCATTTTCCTACATCTTCTTCTTCATCTTAATTCTCCCTACCAACATCTACCATGGATTCAACAGGTATATTCCTAACGCTTCCGCTTCATTTCTTCCTCAATCTTTTACTAAATATGAGTGTGGCATTCAGGGATATAAAATTGTTCCATTAATTGGTATCAGAGCCCCGTTCATTATTTAGTTTGAGTTTGAGTTCTTTTAAGAAAACCTTTTTGCTTTAATTTGATTCATATTTTCCTGTTGAATCATAAAGATTTGATGTTGATTAGGGACTCTAATTCATTCATAGAGTACTAATAATCATCATCTAAAATTCAGAAAATGGTTTGAAAGTTTTGTTCATTAAACTCAATGGTTCAAGTGTGACTATCCCTTCATAACATGATTTTATGTCTAGTGCATACCATGTGGATCTACTCACTTGATTCCATTAATTTTAAAACAAGATTATCCCTAAATAACATGGTTTTATGTTTTAAGTACATACCATGTGGATCTACTTGTTATTCATGCCTTTTGGGGAAAAAAAATAAAATAAAAAATCAAAATACAGAAAATTTGGTACGGTCGTGCCCTTTGTTTAGCACGGCCGTGCACATTCAATTTTTGAATCGGTGCAACCTGGAAAGGGCTTAATCCGGGCGGACCTCAGATCTGCACGGTCGTGCCCTTTGTTTGGCACGGTCGTGCAGAATGTGTCGAATGAAACAATGATTCTGTGAATTATTGCACGGCCGTGCACTTTTATATGCACGACCGTGCAAACACTGTTCATCAGAATTGGATTTTTTGAAATTTTCTATATAATTTTGTTTTTCCCTTTGGAACAAAACATACATTTTTTCAAACCCTAAGGCCTTGATTAATTATATGCTTTGACAATTTTATTCATTGTTTAAATAATATTGTCGCCTAAGTGATTTACGTTATTTAAACCCTAAAATTGTAAAGTGTTGGATGTTTAAGTTGATATGTGAATGGCTTGAATTTTCCAAAGAAGATCTTGACATTTGACTAAACTTGGGCATTCATGTGGTAACAAGTAAAATGAACATTAGGTTATTTTCTTAGGTACTTATGTCGGCCCAAAGGAAGATTAAGTATTTATTAAAATATAAGTTCAAATTACTTGTTGCCTAAGGCAATCATTTATGAGTCAACTCGCAATCCAAATATTAGTTTTGATGTCATGTTGATTGTCTTGTTGATGGATTTCGTTAATATAATTAATCATTTTTCATTATGTAGTGTCTTATACATGTTTTGTATTCATTCTTGTTCTCGAAATTCCAACAGATTTACTTATAGCTTCATCCGAGATTACTGCTATGACTACCGTACCGATGCTTAATGGAACTAATTTTAAAAACTTGGAAAAATAAATTGATGATGATCTTAGGCTATATGGACATAGATCATGCATTAAGGGAGTCGTTTCCCCTTCCTCTCTCTAACGAAAGCACTCAAGAAGTGTGCTTAAATGAGGAGAAGTGGAAACGCTCCAATCGTGTGAGCCTAATGATCATGAATATAGTTGTCCCGGAGACCATTTTGACCGGTATCTCCAAGGATATTAATGCTAAAATATTCCTTGATATGCTTGAGGAACGTTTTGGAATCTACCTCCTCTCATGGGACAAAGAGAAAAGGGAAGGATGTTGCGGTTGCAAGAAATAAGAAGCGTAAGGTTCTTTTGCAAGGACTTCAATCACATGAAGTACGACTGCCCTAAGTATCACGCTTGGCGTGCTAAGAAAGGTATGTCATTTGGTCTTTGTTTGTGATAAATGGTAATTTGGTTTCATTTCCTACATATACATAGTGGTTGAATATTGGAACGACAACTCACATAAAGGAAGTTTATGTAGGATTGCCTGAAATACCGAAGTGCTGGAGAAGATGAAGGATTCATCTATATGGAAGCTAGGATCCGGTTGAAGTGCAAGTCATCGGGAATTTTTGTTATTGTTAAAGTACTTAGTAATATTTGTATAAATACTACATTTGTTGTACCGTCATTTAGACGGAATTTGATATTTATCACACTATTGAACAAAGAAGGTTATTTTGTTCAATTTTATAAATGTGATTTTTATTTTTATTCTAATGTTGATGGTACTAGTACTTTGTCAAGTAGTCTTTATTCACTTGACCTTATTTACACAATAAATGAATCCCATAAATAATGAAACCAAAACTAGAAAGCAAAAGTTATCAAGTAAATTTTAAGGCATATGCGTTTGGGCCATATTTCCAAGAGGAAAATTGATAACCTTATGTTAAAGGAAATCTTGAACAAACTTGATATTTCGAAAAATACTTTTGCATTAAATGTCTTAAAAGGAAATTTACAAACATTAAAAGAATAAGTATTCTCGAGAGCATCAAGTGTCTCAAAGAACTAATACATTCGGATATTTGTGGGCCATTTATTAATCCTTCATGGAAAGGTCAACAATAGTTATTATGTTTATAAATGACTACTCTCAATATGGATACATTTATTACTTCATGCAAAGAATCAAGTTATGGACGTTTTCAAGTCTTATGAGGTCAAAGTTGGAAATCAACTTTGAAAGACTATTAAGAACATTAAGTCCAATCATGATAGAGTATATCATGGTTGGAATGTTTGTTAAAGGGAACAACGTCTAGGTCCTTTTTACTCGCTATTTTGAAGAGTGTGGGATTGTCTCCATCTACATTAAGCCGGGTACGCCTAGCATAAATGATGTACACAAGAGACATGATAAAAATCCTTAAGGAAATGGTAATAAGCATGTTTTGTGCTTCTTTTACCTCACTCATTATGGGCGATACATTAAAACCGCAGCCCTTATTCTCATTAAAGCTCCCTCTAAGCTACTAATAAAAACCCTTTATAATTTTGGGACGAATAAGGAGCACATCCTTAAATCATCTTCGTTTATGGGGTTGTCTAACATAAGGGTAGACCTTATAAGTCTATTAAGGGCAAGTTAGACATAAGATTGTTAGTAGTTATTCATGAGGTAAGCCGAGAGATCTAGGGAATATATAAACTTTACAACCCAAAAATTTGAACATTTTGAAACGAGAAAAGCTAGGTTCTTTGAGGATGTTGAATTTAGTGGGAGATTAGGTGTAATATTTTGAATTTGGAATAGAAGAGGCATCCATTTCTTCACCACTTCCATAAGTTCCAATTGGATTTCAAATTTTGTACTTGATATTCAAGAAGAACATGCAATTTAAAATAAATATGGGTTCCCTATAAATATTAAACAACATGAAAATGTTGATCATAAGAAGGAAATTCAACAACCTCAAAATTAGGAAGAACCAAGTGCCCTTAAAGAGATACAATAGAGTAAGAAGGATTGCAATACCGGATAATTATGAGATGTATCTTACCGAGAAATAAAGGACACATAGGTTTAGTGGGAGATGAGCCATTCATCTACCATAAAGCCATTAATGGTCCTAATTCTCATAAGTAGATTAATACCATATATAAAGAGTTGAAATCTTTGAAAGATATAAAGACCCATCTAGTTGCTAAAGAATTTTTAACTCATAAGAAAGGCATTAATTATCAAGAAAGAAACATTTCCCGATATCTTCTAAAAACTCTTTTAGAACCATTATGGCACTAGTAGAAATTTGTGTCTTAAGCTTCATCAAATGGATATTAAGAACTTTTCTTAATGGAAACATTGGGGAAACTATCTATATGAAGAAATCCATTTATGGACTTAAGTAAAACTTCTCATTAATGGTATTTAAAGATTAATCAAGTTATTCTTTCATTTGGTTTTGAAATGAATCTTGATAAATATTATATATACCATAAGTTCAGTGGGAGTAAAAATTATAATTTTGGTCTTATATGTGGGTAATATTTGCTTGCTAGTAATGTTTTAAACCTTAATAAGGAAACTAAGAAATTTCTTTGGAATGAAAATTCTTGGTGAGGCATCTTTTTGTATTAGGAATCCAAGTTCACTGTGAGTATTCACGGAGTATTTTGGGATTATCACAAAAGGCCTATATAGAAAAGGTATTACAAAATGTATAGCATGGAAAACTATAAACCACTTGACACCCCTAATTTTAAAGGAGACATGCTTAGTCTCAAACAATGTCCTAAAGTAAATTATGAATCCAAGTATATAGAAATATCCCTTTTTGCATCAGCAGTAAGAAAGCTTAATAAATGCGTAAGTCTTGCATTCAATGTTGGGATGCTTGGTCAATACCAAAGCAATCCAGAAAGAACATTAAGTAGTAGCCAAAAGAATGATATAGTATTTACAAAACACAAAGATCTACATGCCTATTTTTAATCGAATAATCTTGAGATCATTTGGTATTCCGATATTTGTTAAAATTACATGGCTACATAAGTTTTAATGGACTGTGATTTGTTAAAACAAGTGTCGAAAGACCAATTAAGATATGACTATCAGGTAGCAGTTCCGTACTCTAACAAAAGGTTTATGGATTTAGAGATTAAGTATCTTGTTATAAAGAAAAGAGTACAAAATGAACAGAGAAATACAACTTATTAGAACACTCCATAATTTAACGGATCCATTTATGAAACATTATCATCTTTAGTGTTTCACGAGCATGTTGCTCATATGGGTGTAACAATTTGATAACATTTAATTTAGTGGGAGTTTTGTGTTGTACTTCATTAATTGTTCTATTATTTTATCTCATTTGGTAAAGTTGGACTAGTTGGAAGAATATGTATATATTCATTATGATTCCATGCTACACATCTATACTTTTGATCTATGTCATTTTAGTTAGATTTGTATTTGTGATTATAGTGGGTTTAGTTGCGAATCAATTACAACGACTGCCCCTTTAGTCATATACTTAAAAGACTAATGGACGAGATTGTTATAGATGACAACAAAGTGCACATTAGGGTTGTCATTTATGTTATACTTATGATTTAAAAGGAAGAACTTGTTTGCAACCCAAGTGGGAGATTGTTGGAACAAGATGGCTTGCAATACAAGTTATTTAGACTTCCATTAATAAAATCATGACTATAATATTAATATAAAGTATAGTCAAACCTAGTCAATGTGTAGAATCACTGAAATGTAATTTACCTATTTATGATGGGCAAAATGGTAAATTAACATTGCTTAAGAAATGAATAGGTGTGGTCCCTAAATGAAATGCCACCAAGTCTACTATATAAAGGGTCTTCCATCAACCCTTTCAAGACTACTTTTTACTTTACTTTCTCTCTTATTATTCTCTTCATTATTGTCTAGAAGTGTTTGAGAAACTAAAAGGCATTCATTATTTAGAAGATCCATTTTCCTACATCTTCTTCTTCATCTTAATTCTCCCTACCAACATCTACCATGGATTCAACAGGTATATTCCTAACGCTTCCGCTTCATCTCTTCCTCAATCTTTTACTAAATATGAGTGTGGCATTCAGGGATATAAAACTATTCCATTAAAAACATTAAGAAAAAAAAATATGCAAGTAGTTATATGTATATTTTGTTTAAAATAAAATACGGCATTAAAAATCAAACTCATGACCAGAGATCAAAATCAATTCAATTTAAGCATAAAAAACTTACCTCCTAGTGCTAGATGGAAGTATGGAAGGTAAATTTTACCGTCGCCTACTCGCTTCGGTCATCTCGCCTCAGAAAGGTAATAGGTAAAAGTCGGTTTTGAACCAGGTTACAGTACGTTTATAAAGTCGAGTTATGAATTAGTTTTTTCCTTTTCAAAGTCGGATTCTGAATTAGTTTTTTTTTGTTTTCTCAATTAGTTTTTCCCTTTTTGAAAACGGATTTCTTTTAAAAAAAAATAAAAAATAACGAAGTACTGAATTGTGTTGTGTCGATGATTAAATACTCATCCAAAGAGAGTCTTCTGGTGGATTGAGGCTGGATAATTGGGCCTATCACCAATACATTAAGTAAGAATTTTGGGTCCCCAAAAGTTAGCAATTTTTGGGTGCCCTAAACAGGTGTTTCATTTGCTTACTTGATGGTCCACACATGCGCCGTATATACACCTTCTAACATTTTATTTTATTTTATTCTAAAACGAGGTTACTCTTCACATTTAAACCTAAATTTCATTTTCAGTGATAAAAACCAAGGTTCTAAAAAACGCTAGGCGACGCAGGGGCGCCTACCCGCCTAGAATTTAGAAATAACTATAATATCCTAAACGGGACCTAGGCGTTTCATGAACGCCTAGCGACTAGGCGGCCTAGACGAGGTCTTTTAGAACACTGATAAAAACACATATTTTCCATATTGATATGATTTTTATTTATTTTTTATTTTTTTAATAATAGTCACATAAAGATTATCTACAAATGCATGGAAAAAAGTACAGATGTTGGAAACGAATATCTTTGGTTTCCCTCCTCAAAGACATACTAGTTGTTGACATGCATGACAAGATCCTTAAAAGCCAACAAACAAAAGAAGAGAAGTCAAACCCTAGTTAAAGTTTGGGTGTTGCATTGACAACTGTGCCTCTCATTTAAACACCATACTTGATGAATATAATTCCAATCACTACTATTTCTGTCTCTCTGCATGCACATCAATCCAATTCCAAACAGATAATTGATGGTCTTACTTACAATACACCCCTTCCTTAAACTTGTCAATTAATGCAAATATTTAGAGTTCAGTTACACTAGGGTGAGCATGGTACGGGACGGTTCGCTCCCAAGTGACACCCTGGGAAGAAAAAAAAACGTGCTTACAAACACAGACAGATGACACCTGATTTTGAAGGACCAAAGTGGAAGAATAGAAAAAGCCAGGGTGTTAAGTGACTCCTCCTCTTCTTAATATATCCGCTAGTGTCATGACCAAAAAGAATGTGCTCATTTTATGATGAAGGTAACATAACATTTGGTGCAACATCACATGCAGTATTCGTTAAGAATTGTGCAATTTGGACTTGTCCAGGGTGGATATGATAATTTCTATGTATCCACTATATCAGTAGTGGCAGAGCTAGGAATTTTCTTCAACAGGGGCAAAGATTGCACAACATAAAAAATTTAATTGTATTTTAGTTAATGGGGCAAAAAAAAAATCTAGTATATCATTACTTTTATTTCAAAAGGGGCAAATTTCAATAAATTTCGCTAAGCCCCCAAAATTTTATAAATTTTGCACTAGTAAATCTTTATTTTTTTAATAAATCAATGGGAGAAATTGCCCTCTTTGGCCCTCATGTAGCTCCACCACTGCACTATATGTGCTCTAACTAAAACATAATTCATATCACAGGCAGGTTCGAAAAATGCGAAACCCACTCAAAAGCCTACTTGTTGCCTACTACGTAGTACGTACAGTCAACTTTACAATGAAATCACATAGTATAAGTCGATCTTTCTGTCTCATTTAAACTTAACTTTACAATGAAATTGCACCGTACAAGTCGGTATTTTTGTGCTAAAGTTTACATTTTTATTGTTTTTCCAAGCCTACATATGATAAAATCCCACCCTCCCCACAGCCCCTATCATAGTTTAAGCCGATGTTTTGGTGAGCAAAAAGAAAATGTTGCCCATAGATTGCTCCCTGGATTCAATTCCTTTACTTGGCATAAGAAACGTGACTACAGCTGCTTCCCTCCTTCTTCTCAAAAGTTTGTCTCATTCTGATTATTATTATTTTTTTGTCAAACACATGTTAACTTTGACGGTGTCTACCTAGTGAATATAATGAGATTATAAAAATTGTTATTGATATAATGATTTATCAATTACAATTTTTATAATTTCACTAAGATGATTAGATCGGCATCAAAGTTTGGTCAAAATTCATTTGTATTGACCATAAAAAACCAAAATGAGACAAACTTTTCAGGAAATAGAGTATATTGAAAGGGCCTTTTTAGGCTTTTCCATAAAATCCAAATCCTTTAAAGAAACAAAAATAAACAACTACACAAGACATTGCTTGTTAGCCTAAATGATGACATACTCCCTCCGTCGCATCGGGAGTAGTATTCTGATTAAAGAATAATAATCTTCTATTATAAAAAGTGGTTTGAAAAGTAGGTGGGGAGTATGAAGGGAAGAGAAAGTGGGTATGGAGTAATAGATAAAAAGCTGTTGTGAGTATGACTTTTGAAATGTCTTATTTTCAAATGGGACATCCAAAATAACAAAAAATCATATTTCGGATGGGACGGATGGAGCATACAAGATGAACTTGGCGCGGATGCAGGCACTACTTGCTGCACTACAACTCCAATTCAATCTATCAAAAATGCATACCCATGTTAATTGGAGGACTGAGTCAAATGACAATCAACCTTAATGAGTGATCAAAAATCCAAAAAGGGAATGTTGTGCCATTAAACTAGACACACCCCGAATCCTAAACTTGCCCCTCCCCTACCTCAATCGAAATGTGCTCGTTATATAGTTTTTTCGTTTCAAAATGATAATTTTCACTTTTTCTGTCGTTACTACGAATCAACTTTAAGCATTAAGTTTAGGTTGATTTAAGTATCCTAATGAAAGTATAACATTTGTTATTGATAGTATTGTTAATGATGTGTCAATAACAAGTTTTGGATGTTCATTAATACGATTAAATCAACCTAAAATTATTGATCAAAAGTTTAAAAACATTTTGGGACTGAGAGTATTTTTTATTTATTTTCTTTTTTACAAAATGAGTGTTCATGTTTTTTTTAAAAAAAATAACTCAAATGTTAATGAGGGGTAATTCAGATAAATAATCAATTGTCAGCATGCTAGGACAAACCACACCACTTCAACAGGGTAAATATGAATATTTGTCATGGTTAAAAGTGAAAACTGTTTTGAAAATGTACACTTTTTTTTGGGATGAAGGAATAGAACATTGCTCATCCCAACAGTTACTTTTCTTTGACATTACTTCCCTTCCCCATATTTCTCCTTTAAATTTCCCCCCTCCTCTGTTTTCTCTCTCTCTCTCCCTCCCAAGATTTTCCCTTTAAATTCTCTCCTCTACCTTCATTCTCTTAATCATATCTCTCTCTCTCACACACACACACATTCTGAAAATGGGGTTTGCATTTTGCATTTCTATTTCTTGTTGCTGCTACAATTGTGGTTGTGGTTCATGGACAAGCTCTAGTTCCTGCACTATGCATCTTTGGTGACTCAGTTGTTGATGCAGGCAACAATAACAACCT
Organism: Campanula takesimana; assembly: GCA_026119855.1. Classification (NCBI taxonomy): domain Eukaryota; kingdom Viridiplantae; phylum Streptophyta; class Magnoliopsida; order Asterales; family Campanulaceae; genus Campanula; species Campanula takesimana. Next base: position 127,354 of record JAOWBW010001556.1, on the reverse strand, counting down.
CACTACTATCATCAAGGCTAACTTCCCTCCCTACGGAAGAGACTTTGTTAGTCACACTCCCACTGGCAGGTTTTGCAATGGAAAACTAGCCACAGACTACACTGGTATACTCCCCTCCGTCCCAGCTCACTTGACACTCGTATACTTACGTATATACATATATCAATTATATCTAAACCAATCTCTCTCTCTCTCTCTAATGTTTTCTCTTCCACAGCTGAATTTCTTGGGTTCACTTCATACCCACCTCCTTACCTCAGCCCAGATGCCAAAGGCAAGAACCTCCTCACTGGCGTCAACTTCGCCTCTGGTGGTTGTGGCTATTTTGAGAGCACTTCAACTTTCTATGTACGAGTTAGTCTTATAAAAAATCTGTTTTACATTCGCGTTAGTGTAAAACTTGTTTTCATCTCTTAATGTATAACAAGTTTCAAGAGATGAAAACAAGTTTTACACTAAATCGTGTGTAAAACAAGTTTTTCATGAGATTCTCACTTCTTATGTACATCTCTCTCTCTCTATCTCTAAAGATTAGTAATAAGAAAGAAGTAACAATTATAAATATTGTTTTATGGTAAAATTTGCAGCATGCGATTCCGCTGAGCCAGCAGCTGACATATTACAAGGACTGGCAAAACAAGGTTGTTGGGATGGTGGGAAAAGCGAAAGCGCAAACCATATTCTCGGGCGCGATTCACCTTATAAGTGCAGGGAGTAGTGACTTCATCCAGAACTACTACATCAATCCCCTACTCTACCGACAGTACACACCTGATCAGTTCTCAAACATCCTCTTGGCCAACTACAACTCATTTGTCCAGGTTTTTTTTTATATATTTTTCTTCCTCATAGTACACAATTCTTGTACTCATGCATACTCCCCCGTGAAGTTAATCGACAACATGATTGAATTTTTACCAATAATTTACGTCAATTTAATACTCAGTATCTTAAAATCCCATTCGAAGAGTCAAACTTTCAAAATGGTTGTTTTACTTGCTTGTACATCCATAAATTGCACGAAAACTATAATACTCCCTCCGTCCGTCCCAGTGAATGTTCGAATTTGCTCTCGATCAAGAGTAAATTTGGACATTCATTTTGGGACAGAGATAGTGCTAATATTGGGATGGATGGGGGTTAATACAAATAGGGATAAGTTATGAAGATACAGAAGCACTAAATGCTTTGCTCACCTAACTACACAGAACAAGGACAACACTGAAAGATGCAGGTGTCACATACAAATTAATACTCCTACTCAGCTCGTAATAATGCCACTTTTGACTTATCAATGTTTTAAAAAAATATGTTTTACTTGTTTGTATATTTCTTGTACCATGAAAAAATTGTAATAAAATTTATTTACTTAAAAACGCCACACTTGTTTTAGGACGGAGCAAAAGAGATATGGGTTGGAAGGAGTAGTACTTACGGTTTATGCAAGAACTACTCCCTTTGCCAAAATAGTAGTCTGTCCTTTTTTTTTTTTTTTTCCCCTTTAACGAAACTAACTGTAATACTTCTGATATATCTATAATTTTATTTCAATTTCAAGAAGGTATATGAAGAAAAAAAATCTTAAAAAGGTTTTGATTTTGTTGTATACAGAATCTATACGGGCTAGGAGCAAGAAGAATAGGAGTTACAACCTTACCGCCAACTGGATGTTTGCCGGCAGCCATCACTCTGTTTGGCGGAGGAAGCAATCAGTGTGTTCAAAGGCTTAACCAGCACGCCACATCATTCAACATCAAGCTAAACAACACATCTCAGAATCTGGTCTCCAAACTTTCAGGCCTCAAACTCGTCGTTTTTGATATCTACAATCCCCTCTATAATTTGGTCACCAAGCCTGCTGATAATGGTAATACTTTGATCTTTCGCAAAGTAGTTATATCTCACTTAGAATAATAATAATCGGAACATAATTGCAAGCTTGAGTATAGTTCTAAGTAAACCTATCATTTCATTCTTTTTTTTGTTCTTTTTTTTTGGTACAAGTTTACATATCATTTTTAGGACCTTCATAGTATACCCCTGTTTTATGGAGTCTAAATGACTAAATCAGGAGCGCTCCCCCCCCCCCCCCCCAAACTAAAAACCCACAAATACAAAACAAAAATAAATAAATGAATGCATGCATTTAAATACTGAAACTTAAATTCATGTACCCCTCCGTCCCGCTTGAAATTAGACGTATGGTCAACTTTTTTCACTTTGACCAAGAATTAAATGAAAAATAATTATCCTAACGAAAATTCTAAAATTATTACTCCCTCCGTCTCACTATGTTTGGCCATATTTCTATTTTTATTTCTCTAATTTTGTTAGGCCACTTATAAAACCAATGTAAATTTATTCATTATTTTCCTATCATACCCTTATTTAAGTTTAATAATTAATACTAGATGGTATAAAAACAAGGCACATATTCTCATGCACATACATCCTACTAATTAATATTAAAGAAGGGTATAATAGGAAATACTATAAAATTTGAACAAGGAATTAATTGAAGCTTCTTAAACTACGAAATTTTGTCTAGTGGCCAAACATAGTGAGACGGAGGGAGTATTTATAGTATTATTAATGGTGATATTTTAAATTTTCATGAGTATAATTATCTTTTTAATTAATTCTTGGTCAAAGTGCAATTAAGTTGACCATATGTCTAATTTCAAGCAGGACAGAGGGAGTGTTCATTATGACTAATTCAAATCTGATGATGAACCAGGATTCTTCGAGTCAAGGAGAGCTTGCTGTGGAACTGGCACAGTAGAAACCTCGCTGCTTTGCAACGCAAGGTCTGTAGGAACGTGCTCTAATGCTACAGGGTACGTGTTTTGGGATGGATTTCATCCATCTGACGCTGCTAATCAAGTCTTGGCACAATCTCTACTTTCGCAAGGATTTGGTCTCATTGGCTAAAGTAAAACCTCTTGGCTTTTATATCACTCTCCAGTTTCCACAAGTTTCTTCTTCTAGTAATACGTACTTAAATAGAACATTACTCCTATATGAATATGCAAGTGTCTTTTGTGCTTGTAGTAAGATGATATTTGTATTTTGTGCAAAGCGTCTTTAGATATGAATACGTTTGTGTTGATTTGTCAAATAAGATTTCAAATAACATGTCATATAGGACCTGAGGAGCATGTTTGTGATCGATCATGCAATTAAACATTTAAAAGATGTATACAATCATATTTTGTCCAAAAACTTCATGGCTTACTCATGTCATAATATAAACATTCTTCACTTTGTTAAATCAACCTCAAGGAATGAGTCAAACTTTTAAAGACATTGTTCTTGATTGTTTTACATTACCATGTAGGGCCTAGTGAGCTAGTTTGTTACAGATCATGCAATTCGACCCCCGTCTCGAAAAGATAGTTCCATTTGACTTTTGATGGTCAACACATGAACTATGACCAAATATTATGGAAATCTAATCGTTGTAGTGAGATTTGAAAATTTATTGATAAATCATTAAGTGGTTTATTAATAACCATTTTTAGAATTTCAATAGGATGATAGATTGACATTAATGATTGTTCAAAATTCACTTGTGTTGACTTCAAAAGTTCAATGAGACTATATTTGGGAGACGGGGTAGTAGAAAATATATACATTGATATTTGAGTTTTATATTTTTTTTCCGGCTTTTCCGTCGTTTACCAAAAGTAATGGTTACCATAACTTAATGTAATGACTGTATACATATAAAGTAACATTGTTTATAAGTAAACGTAACACCTGTTTTACAAAAACAAAAGCTTGTTTTACCCATTTTTTCAAATGTAATACTAACTATAATTACGTATAACCCAAACAATATCTAAATGTAATTATCATTTATACTGATATGTAATAGTCCTTTTGCAAAAATGTAAAATATTGTGCATTTTGATTTAATTTTTTGAAAGAAAGTAACATTTGAAAAGTAACAACTCATATACATGAATGTAATTGTTTGTACAAGTAAATGTAACACTTTAATAAAAGAAATTATAACATATTTCTATAGATAATGTAATACTTTTATATGTAATACTAATCAAGTGTTTTTAACTCTAAAAATGTAAATGGTTGAATTATTACTTTTTCTATACATATGTGTTACAATTATGTATAAACACTGTTTCATATAAGTAACACATTCGTTACATTTTGGTTGTAATAAGTATTACTTTTGGCAAACGAAGAAAACATAAAAAAAAAAAAAAAAAACACTGTTACTTCTCTGTATATATGTATTACTTTTATGTATACAAACTTTTACATATAAGTAACACGTTTGTTACATTTAGTTATAGTAATCATTACTTTTGACAAACCGAAAAAAAAAAAACCAAAAATAATTATATAAAAATTAAAAAAAATATATGGATCCGGGTCATGGGTCAAAAAGACCCGTCTCTACTATGAGACGGGTCATGATGTTCTCAAACAAGTTTTTGTCCGAAACAATTGACTTGTCAAACTTTTAAAGAAGTGTTATGCTTGCTTGTACATTGTGATTTAGGGTTTGATGAGCTTGTTTGTTGCAGATCAAGGAATTAAATATGTAGAAGATATTCACTCCCTCCATCCCGCTGAAAATTACATTTCTTTCCTTTTTGGTTGTACCACTTAATATTACCTTTGCCCAAAGTAGAAATTTTACGGTACTTATTTATTCAATTGGCCCCCTAATCATACTCAAAACAACCATCCCACTTACTATTCTCTATCTCACCAACAACCCCTGCTAGAGCTGTCAATTCGGGAAAATGAGACGGGACGAAACTATGAAATCAATATTACGGGACGGGATGTCCCAAATTCTTCGCGGGACGGAAAATCCTCATCCCGTCCCATCCTACCTCGGGACCCGGGACAATTCGGGACAAATGTGGGATAAGAAGACGCTAATATTATAAAACTAAAATCCAACTAAGATGATGCCAAAACATTAAATTTAAAACATAGGATTAATCTCTTACGATCCAACAAGATCAAAACTTCTTATTTCATAAAATAGCTTAATCAACACAAAAAGACAATGGATAGTTGAAAGAAAAAACTAAAAATTAAGTGCTAAAATGTCTTTGAGGTTAAAAAAAAATAACATTAAAATGAAAATTAAAAAAAATGCGGGACGTCCCGACGGGACAATCCCAAATTGACGGCTAGCCCTGCCCCACTTTCCATGCAACACCTATTCCGCTACCAATATTATACTATTTCTATTAACTCCAGTGTTTCTCGTTTATGGTGTATTTTCAAATGGGACGGATAGAGTCCAATTTTATTTTATCCAAAAGCTTCATACCTTACTCATCTCATAAAAGAAACGGTCCAACTCTCCTCTTAAGAAAAGCTGCCCCTTAATAGAATAGCAGGTGGATACCGATGGAGGGTGTTTCTTCATCAAGCCTTGGGTCTAGCAATCCAGATCAAGAAGGTGTTCTTGATATCCGTTCGACGTGTGGATACCGATGGAGGGTGTTTGCGTTAGCACCTCAAAGTCCGTGTTTCCTCAGACGTAGTTAATCGAATTGACGAACTGAGTAAACAATTAATTGTGTTGTTTTACTGTTTTTGATTTGTTTCATCGTTCTTGTGCTTGCGAGTGTCCTATTAATATTATATTTTGCGATCTGTTTGGTTCGGAAAGTCAATACCACAACATATTGGCAATGCTATTTCAATAGTTCTCAATAGATAGGTTATGTAGTGGCTCAATGACAATGTTAGTAGTTTCGCCTAGCTGAATATGATAAGTTGCGTTTTAATAATGTATGAAACATTTCATAATTTGGTTTGATTTGAATTTTCTTCTGTTTGGTGACTAGTGATTCGGTTTGTTAATTACCTAAACCGAACCGAACCTTGTACACCTCTAGGAAAAAAAAGTTTTGTGACCAAAAAACAACATGTCTGTCAGTTCGACCACGAGTTCTATTGAGTGATTTAAATGACGAGCCGATGATTTAACTTACAATTGGCAAATTTAAACTCATTATCTAAGACCCCCAATAATAAACACGTCATAAACTGAGGCTCGTTTTACAAGTTAAAATTATAATATCATCAAGAACAACTGACAATTGTCAGATCATCACTTAAAACTCCTATATGAACACATAGTCACATTTTTAAATATTAATTTGGCATATTTAAATCAAGAGTCGTTCTTGTGAAAAACGCGTTTTACACAAAGCTATAGAAAAACGTGTTTTTCACAATTGTCTTCTCTAACATTATCATGTGCCTGTTCTAATATTATAAAGTGCATGTTGTAATATTACACTTATAAATATTCAAGCAGACACTTTTATACACTCAAACATGCACTTTTAGAGGTATTGTTATGATTGTCATATTCAAGCAGACACTTTTATACACTCAAACAGTCACTTTTAGAGGTAGTGTTATGATTGTCCGTTGTAGTGTTAAGACTACCTTTCGTAGTGTTGAAAAGTGTCTCCTGTAGTGTTGAAATATGCCTCTTACATTCTAAACAAATGGTTGGTGAGCTTTTAAAAGTTAAAAAACATGTGTCTGCCTTAATGTTAACAACTGCCTCTTGTAGTATTGAAAACTGCCTCTTGTAGTGTTAAAAAGTGCCTGCTGAGTTTTATAAGTTTCAGTTATTTACAGCAATGCCACTGCATCGTTCAAGTAACGTTCCGCTTATTTACAAAAATGCCACTCCGCGTAGGAAAAACACGTTTTACACTAAAACGTGTCTAAACGCGTTTTTCCTAAGATTTTCTGTTAAATCAATAATAGACTCGTTTTATCCGATGTTAGGAAAAATAGATTTTATATAAGACTTAATGAATCTATATATAATAAGAAAGCAGAAACATTTCCTACTCTCACATTGCGCCACCTCATAATGCCACCTCATAATACCACTTGGCGCCATTCTACCATTCTATTGGTCAGCACATTTTGAGGCTTTCAACATTAAAAAAAAAAAAAAAAAAAAGGAAAAACCTTCTACAGAACTCGTTTGAATCAATTAAGATTTGTAATTTGAAATTCAAAATTTACAAAATTAAAAGATTAGATTTGAAATTTGAATTTATATTTTATTATTCAAAGTGCATGAAAGATTGATCAAATATCTATCTTTGGTAATTATTAAACTCATATTTTAAATATGCTATTTAGAATATTTGACCACACCAAATATAAGGTGGGAAGTTTTGATAACTTTTATTTCTTTTATCCGAAATTTTTGATTCAAATATTTGCAAATATCCTATTCATGAGATCTCCTTTGATTGGTTTATTTGGTAGTAAAAATATAAATAAATGACCATAAATATTTGCAATTTACGTGTTCTGTATTCCGTTTCATTTTTATTCTCACCTAAAAAAAAGATTTTAGTGCTTACATGTTCTGTATTCAGTTTTACCTTTCTTCCACACTTTCTTATGCTATCTAATCAATAGTTATTTCGCCTCTCTTATAAGACAAGTGGATTATACATACTCATTCACTCCTCTGCCTTTGGTTTTTACAGAAAACGCACAGTTTAATTATTGCAATTTCATTCACTATTTTTCTCTCCAATACTTAATTTATACGTGATAAATCGTACTTCCTCCGTCCCATAATATAGTCATGTTAGATTCATTTCATAAAAAGTAATTTTATTGTTGCAAATTCATCTTTTTTCTCTCCAATGCTTAGTTGATACGTGATGAATTGGCTTGATTCCTAATTTAAAAACAAATTTAAAATAGTAATTCACTATATATTACGAATTATTTGATATACATTACGAATTATTCAAACTCAATCCTTCTGTTCAAATCCATGAATGTCACTTTAATAAAAAATCCTACTGACATTTTTCATTTCTTTTATTTTCAGTCATAATGAAGATTGTGAAGATTGAAAATCAGATTATATATGAATATGGCATGAAGAGCATGAAGTGTTGGCAACGAAGTGTACCCGTAAACCCTATATTTTGAGGAAGTCTTATATGAGACGGTCTCACACATGAGACGGGGCTTGATGAAAGGGGAAATTTAAAAGCAGATAATCAATGATTCAAAAAAAAGAACAGATAATTAAAATATTTATAACAACGATCAAGCTTCAAATAATAAGTAACTAATTGAGAAAATTGCACATTGGTACCCTTAAGTTTCATACGAGTTGCAATGTGACACATAATGTACCATTTGTTGCGATTTAGTACTTAATGTTCACACTTTGTTGCAATATGCAGCTTTTTTGGATGGTCGTTAACAAAATAGACGAAAAACTTAACGACCGTCATTAAATTTTACAATGACCACCCTTAAAAAGTTGAATTGAAGTATTCATTCCGTCTCAAAACTATCTTCACATTTAATAGTTAAAAAATGTATGCCCATCAAATTGTGCAAAATCTTGAACTACAAAAGATTGAATTAAAGTACCCCCTCTGTCCCAAAAATAATCTCTTCATATTTTTGTTCGTAAACATCATTTCGAGGCAAAATGAATATCTATACTCATTTTAATTTTCTTACGCATTTGTCTTCGGTAGTGCGTTTGAAATTAATAGACCCCAATTTTCAAAATGTATACCCATCAAATGGGTGAATTAAGCGGGATTATTCCCTCCTAAACATCCCAGTTAATTTTTGTTAACGATCACATTTTCGTTAATTGCATAACAGGGGTTAGTCAAGTGATAACACATGTCATAAAATTGTTAAAAAAGGTGACGGCTCCATGTATAAGGTGAGGACATTAAAAAAAAAATGTACTTGCATGAGAATATTCCAAAACAAAAACCATTGATGAGGACATTACAAAAACACGTATACTTTAGTGACCAATTGTGTATGTAAATATGTAGTAAACAAGGTATGACCCGAAATGGGCTAAACAAATAAATCGAGATACCCAGATATAGAATCATATAAGCTATAGAGTTAGGAATAATCTAGGAACACTAAACAACAATTTAAAATTTGAACAATTTTTATCTTTTTTAACCCAGTTAGGAATAATCTAGGAACACTAAACAACAATTTAAAATTTGAACAATTTTTATCTTTTTTAACCCTTTAATCGAGATCCCAGAGATAAAATTGACTCAAGAAATTCAATGTGAATTTTGAAAATTTTCAAACATTAATTCTATAAATAAAATAGTCGGCTTAGTTGGGAATGTTTCCATAAATACTTCCTTAAATTCTGCCAATAAGGAGATACTTTTCTTGCATAATTTGAAAAGTTTTGCATATATGGCAAATGTAATTGCCATGTTTACAATTTGGTGTAGAAGATATTCTTTATATGGTAAGAAAATTATATAGAAATAAAATACTCTGAGTCCCATTTTTTTTATCGTTATCACGAAGGAACTTTGAGCAACAATTAAAGCTACTGTTACTTATCCTAATGAAATTTTAAAAATTGTTATTGATACATGATTATAAATACTATGAATATCAATTTTTAGATTCTCATTAAGATAATTAAAAATAGCTTTAATTATTACTCAAAGTTCCTTCATGGTAAGGATGAAAAAAATGAGACTCTTTTTCCGGTACGGATGGAGTAAATACTTTGAGGTCTTCAAACGGATCATGATATCACGAGTTTCATGCTAATTGGCTTAAATTTATGCGTTTTGTTGAGTTGTATTTTTAATTATTAGGATTATAGGTCAGATTATCGCTTGGTAAGTTTATTGTGGTGAAAAATGTATTTTAGAGAAAGCAAGAGGAAGTTGATTATTTTCCTCCACATGAACAAGCTTATGGTTAAAGAAATACTCCTGTTTCATTCCATGGACGTGGATTTGCTCCGGGACGAAGAGAGCAATTGTTTATTATCTGATAAACTGTAACACCTGTCGGAAATGATGTACTCAATGTCAAAAAAATATGAAAAATAAATAAATCAACAAAGTAGTATATTTTTTCTTCACGTTGCTGATCAATTAAAATTTAATTTAGTTTTTGTAGGATTTTTTTTGGGACGGGTGGAGTATCATATTTTCATTTTTAGACCTCTTAAAATAAATGTTGCTTTCCTTATGAAAAAAACAATTTCAGTAAAGAATTAGTCTTATGAAAAACATGTTTTATACTAAGAGATATATAAAACATGTTTTACAATAAGAGATTTTATTTTACATTAAGTGATAAAGATATAAACTAAAATGATTAATTAATAATGAAATAATTATGTTGAATTGTTACTTTCAAAAAAAAATTATGTTGAATTGTTGTTGTTATACTTTAATGGCATAGACTTTTGAAATTTAAAAGCAGATAATTAATGATTTAAAAAAAGAACATATAATAAAAATATTTATAACAACTTTCAAGCTTCAAATAATAAGTAACTAATTGAGCAAATTGCACATTGGTACCCTTAAGTTTCATACGAGTTGCAATGTGACACATAATGTACCATTTGTTGCGATTTAATACTTAATGTTCACACTTTGTCGCAATATGTAGCTTTTTTGGATGGTCGATAACAAAATAGACGAAAAACTTAACGAGCGTCATTAAATTTTACAATGACCACCCTTAAATTCATAAATACCTCATTTGTCGTGACAAATAATAAATTTAGTTAATAACAATATTATAAAGAATAAATATTTAATTAATATTCCGTATTTATTAAGGTTCAAATAATAATCTGAACCATAAATTTGGTCATTCACCGACTTTGCATCTTTAGAATAATCTTCGTCTAAAATTGTGACGCCCCGAAAAATCTTTAATTCCATAAATATAAAAATAGTACAATTTTCTTCCAAAAATGATCAATACTGAACCAGGCGCGCCAACTCTTCTATAAAACCAACTCTACGTACAATAAACTGTACGACAAAACCGACTTCAACTCCACGAGATAATAACTCGGAGACTATTTACAAGTGCGGAAGCAAAAACAACCAATAACATAAATACCCAAATGACAACTGAACTTACATAACACTATAATATCACAGCCTCACAACAAGAGTACACAAAATCTCCGTAGAACAACTATCCCAAAAGAGTATAACCAGCTTAGGACATTCCCACAACACCATCAACTCTCACATCTTATTACCTCTAGCTTGCCTGTTGTTAAGGAAAACAACATTGAAAGGAACGGGGTGAGATAAAATCTCAGTAAGTTACTATGCATCTACATGGCATGATATCATACAAATTAACTGAAGAAATAAATCATATAAGAACCAATGAGAAGGCTCCCTATCGCCAACCGTCCCATACCAGTTGGAAATAACGACCAACTCAACATGCAGCACACAAGACTGAAATAAATACGTTACAAAGGATACTGAGCCAAGGTTTTCCCGAAAAGGATATAACAAACTGAACCATATCAACCGGGCCGCATCAAAGAGCAGCATAAAAAACAGCATCGAAGAGCTGGAGCAGGGGTTCCAGAACCAAACAATAACCACAATAACAACAAATGGGGGAAAATGACACAAAGTAATAACCCAAAACGAACTAGCTAGAATGCTCACTCAAAGGAGCTAGCTCATCCCATCCAAGGCCAATCTGGACTGGGGAAAAGAAAAGGTACCAGTGGGAACATTATAATGAACTTGACTCGGGTGCCATTATAATATCCTACCACTGCCTGACTCAACTAAGTATGACCAGCTGGACTTTAAACGAAAGCACAGTGTATGATTCCAAAATAGGGAACCATACCAAGTACATCACAAAGATGATAAACTGCCCATGAAAATCTCAACAATCACGTACGTTAAACACATTTCTCAACCAATGGATTTCAAAGTAGGAAATCCCACACGCCAACATGAACCCCAAACGGTTACTCATTCCAAACTTGATCACAAACGGACCATTCCCTCTAACATAAGATTCCAAGCAGGAAATCCGAATAAATACCACATTAAGGATATTAAACAAAACCATATCATACTTAGTCACAAATACACCCCGTGTATTTACAGTTGATCATTTCCTATGAGTTTCTCATAACTAGTACGATGACTATTACCAAAATGAACCCAAACGATTACTCGCAATTAGTACGATGACTATAATCCAATCATTTCTCTACATTTAGAATTCCCAACTAATGAATCCAATAAATACATCATCAAGATGTTAAACAAATCGTTAGGCACTCAACCCCCGTTTCACGTCTTACATCCGTTCACAATCGAACCAATTCCTAATATACCCTTGTGTTCCATAACGCCTATCTAGGTACCCTAGAATAGGACCCAAAACATAGACAAAGATTGAAACTTAACTAAATCGAATTGGAACATTTAAATCCCACCAGCCAACTGTGCGACCGCAAAAAACCCTACGTGCGGTCGCCCAAAACCACCTGAATCACGACCAAAACCTTCCATAATAATGTGCGGTCGCCGGCCCTATTTAGGCGGCCGCCCAACACACCTCGAAGGCCAAAAACTGAATTCTTTATACTCCTTCTGTTTCGCCGTCTCAAAAGTACCACCCCAAATTCTATCTTACTAATTATAACTCAACACACAACTGAGTTAGACAATACTAAAATAGCATCTTTAACCTAGCTAATGTCAACTTACTCCAACACTCACCACGAAACTAACAACTACCATCACAAGTATCACACTAAATCTATTTCACCGTCTCAAAAGTACTATTACAACTTTTATACTAAATCTATTTTACCGTCTCAAAAGTACTACACATTAACACTTATAAAACTCACATGAAACAACCCAACTCATTATACCCAGTTAAACTCCTTCCAAAACATCCCAAGACAAGTATTTCATAAACCCAAACCAAGTAATGATCCAAACATCAATTATCATAAAAATAACCAAATTACCAATCAACTCCAAATTCATCCATAACACAATATATAACTATCATAGCATCATAGAAGCTAAGGATGAATATTTTTAGCATAAAAAAGGGAAAGCAACTTACTTGGAAAATTATGAAATGAGACGGAAATCGCTCTTAGTTAGCTACAAACGATCCTAACGATAATCTGAGCATTTTATATAAAATGAGTATTAAGAAAAGATGATCAAAAGATGGAAATTAGGAATAAATGGCTCTTCCTTGGAACAAAATGGAGAGAGAGAGAGAACTTGACTTTTTAAAAAATGAGAGAGAGTGAGTTGCTGGGAAGGAGGGGAGGATAATATCTCAATTCCCAAATTACAAAAAGGTAACTCCTAGTTAAAACATTAACAAAAATCCCCAAAGTTCCAAAATACTTCCAAAAGACTCTCAAACTCAAATTTTCACTGCGAACCTTAAAGTTTCAACTTAACAAAACTAACTCAAATAATTCATTAAAATGATTAAATAAATAATAAACAAAGTGCCAAGGTTTCGGGTCATGACATTCACTCCACCTTAAAAGAAAATTCGTCCCGAATTTTAGAAATACTTACCAAGATGATCAAACAACCACGAGCACTTTCGCTCCATTTCTTTCCGAAGTTCCCAAATCTCAATTTCCGTTAATTTATATTAAAGAGACTAACATCTATAAAACACATGCATATCCCAATTGTACCCGTATTAAACATTCTACACTAGCAGAACAGTAGATAAGAATACAAATTTCTTCCTAACAATTTTCTCACTTTTACAAACCCAAAAACTCTCATTCTTAACTAGAGAAAACATGTTCAAGAGTATTCATGAAATCCATCAAACCACTATGGGTGTCTATTTTACACTTCTTGTCTGCTTCCCCTATAATCACTTCAATTCCACGATTTTCCTTAATACTTTCACAAGAGTAAATTTTACTCAAAACTTGATCCTTACATCAACTATCTTTACAAATAATTCCTTCAAGAAACTAATTCCCTCACTTGACCTTAGGATCTCATTTCTGGTTCATCCCTACGTATTGACGATCTAAACATCATCCCAATAGTATTTGAAATCAACTCCACATGCACGTAGTATATCCTTATAAATATGTATCGGTCCTTCCTAATATTATAACAAGACCCAAATAGATATCCATAACACTCTGAGAAGTCTATTAACATATCACTTCAAACTTAGTTCCATAAAACAAAAATATAATCTGCTAACGCAATATCCATAGAGTTACCATCAATCCTGAGTCATAGATAGTTCTATTTATCGAGAGTTAATCTTCAAAACCTATACAAATACTTTATCATATTGAGTCAATATATTCCTCAATCTCTATTTGAAAATACTACTATAAATAATAAACTTGACATGTTCCCAAAAAACCATTAACACTGGTTCTATCCTTTATCAATTCACTACTAAAATAAAATTATGATTTGATAATAACATTCCTTGATACCACTAAACCATTTATCCATTTAAATGCCATAACCACGAATTCATGATGAGCATACCTAATATGAGAAATTGTCTTCGATTTCTCTCCATATTTGACCTAGTTGAGCTATCTGTATTCCATATAGAATCGTAAAGTAGAATCTCTATTTATACCAAACAATAACGATGCACCACACTTAGGTATACTAGCTTAATGAATCCTTTATTAAATAGTCTCTCGGGTTGAATCTTCAACTCTTCTATCTCAACCGATACTATAAGTTCACTGATTCACCTATCAGTATTGTTGCCTATATCGACTTATCATATAACTCAAGTTCCCCATCAATCAAGCGACATATTGTACCCAGTATAAAGTATACCCAAGATTTCACAATTAATGCTTACATCTCTCAGATTTGGTGTAAACGTTCTATCGTCAACTAAATAGGCTAAATTCCCAACACAACCTTATAATAATACTTTTCGGATTTCCAATACAGAACATGAGCGCTGTATATACATCTAGTATGCTCCTAAACAAAGTCAAACATACTAATATAGAAATATTCACCACCAATCGATGGCACACGAGAAGTTCGTGACACAAAGAATGCCAGGCCATACCACTTAACTCATCAATATCCCATATAGGTGACACAACTAAATCCCCTTATATACATCAGTAACATTCACGTAGTTTCGTATTCGAGAATACTCCTCAACATAAATCACAGAATGAGGACAAACATGCGTACATCGCACGAAACATTATACACTTTACAAAATAGATACGCCTAAGTCTTCAAAGACTCGCACTCTCGATTTTCAAACCAACTAACCACAATGGAACCAATACTATTAACACCAGTCCTATGTTTGATATACCACAAGAGAAGAACACTCGACGTCTATATCACACCCATAACCCAACTAACTTCTATCTTAACTTCATCCACTAATTCATTATGCTTCTACTACACAAATTTTCCATGACTAAGGAAGCTAATTGACTTCAAGAAAACTTAGTTTTCTAAACGCTCAAAATCGTAACACTCAAGTATCAAAACCTATTCAATATCAGAGTTCCTATTCCCTTTCAAGATCTAAAACCATTGCTCTGATACCAACTGTGACGCCCCGGAAAATCTTTAATTCCATAAATATAAAAATAGTACAATTTTCTTCCAAAAATGATAAATACCGAACCAGGCGCGCCAACTCTTCTATAAAACCAACTCTACATACAATGAACTGTACGACAAAACCGACTTCAACTCCACGAGATAATAACTCGGAGACTATTTACAAGTGAGGAAGCAAAAACAACCAATAACATAAATACCCAAATGACAACTGAACTTACATAACACTATAATATCACAGCCTCACAACAAGAGTACACAAAATCTTCGTAGAGCAACTATCCCAAAAGAGTATAACCAGCTTAGGACATTCCCACAACACCATCAGCTCTCACATCTTATTACCTCTAGCTTGCCTGTTGTTAAGGAAAACAACATTGAAAGGAATAGGGTGAGATAAAATCTCAGTAAGTTACTATGCATCTACATGGAATGATATCATACAAATTAACTGAAGAAATAAATCATATAAGAACCAATGAGAAGGCTCCCTATCGCCAACCGTCCCATACCAGTTGGAAATAACGACCAACTCAACATGCTGCACACAAGACTGAAATAAATACGTTACAAAGGATACTGAGCCAAGGTTTCCCCGAAAAGGATATAACAAACTGAACCATATCAACCGGGCCACATCAAAGAGCAGCATCACAAACAGCATCGAAGAGCTGGAGCAGGGGTTCCGGAACCAAACAATAACCACAATAACAACAACTGGGGGAAAATGACACAAAGTCATAACCCAAAACGAACTAGCTAGAATGCTCACTCAAGGGAGATAGCTCATCCCATCCAAGGCCAATCTGGACTGGGGAAAAAAAAGGTACCAGTGGGAACATTATAATGAACTTGACTCGGGTGCCATTATAATCTCCTACCACTGCCTGAGTCAACCAAGTATGACCAGCTGGACTTTAAACGAAAGCACAGTGTATGATTCCAAAATAGGGAACCATACCAAGTACATCACAAAGATGATAAAGTGTCCATGAAAAGCTCAACAATCACGTACGTTAAACACATTTCTCAACCAATGGATTTCAAAGTAGGAAATCCCACAAAATCATCATAAAGATGAACCACACCAACATGAACCCCAAACGGTTACTCATTCCAAACTTGATCACAAACGGACCATTCCCTCTAACATAAGATTCCAAGCAGGAAATCCGAATAAATACCACATTATGGATATTAAACAAAACGATATCATACTTAGTCACAAATACACCCCGTGTATTTACAGTTAATCATTTCCTATGAGTTTCACATAATTAGTACGATGACTATTACCAAAATGAACCCAAACGATTACTCACAATTAGTACGATGACTATAATCCAATCATTTCTCTACATTTAGAATTCCCAACTAATGAATCCAATAAATACATCTTCAAGATGTTAAACAAATCATTAGGCACTCAACCCCCGTTTCACGTCTTACATCAGTTCATAATCGAACCAATTCCTAATATACCCTTGTGTTCCATAACGCCTATCTAGGTACCCTAGAATAGGAACCAAAACATAGACAAAGATTGAACCTTAACTAAATCGAATTGGAACATTTAAATCCCACCAGCCAACTGTGCGACCGCACAAAACCCTACGTGCGGTCGCCCAAAACCACCTGCATCACGACCAAAACCTTCCAGAATAATGTGCGGTCGCCGGCCCTATTTAGGCGGCCGCCCAACATACCTTGAAGGCCAAAAACTGAATTCTTTATACTCCTTCTGTTTCGCCGTCTCAAAAGTACTACCCCAAATTCTATCTTACTAATTATAACCCAACACACAACTGAGTTAGACAATACTAAAATAGCATCTTTAACCTAGCTAATGTCAACTTACTCCAACACTCACCACGAAACTAACAACTACCATCATAAGTATCACACTAAATCTATTTCACCGTCTCAAAAGTACTATTACAACTTTTATACTAAATCTATTTTACCGCTCAAAAGTACTACACATTAACACTTATAACACTCACATGAAACAACCCAACTCATTATACCCAGTTAAACTCGTTCCAAAACATCCCAAGACAAGTATTTCATAAACCCAAACCAAGTAATGATCCAAACATCAATTATCATAAAAATAACCAAATTACCAATCAACTCCAAATTCATCCATAACACAATATATAACTATCATAGCATCATAGAAGCTAAGGATGAACATTTTTAGCATAAAAGGGGGAAAGCAACTTACTTGGAAAATTATGAAATGAGACGGAAATCGCTCTTACTTAGCTACAAACGATCCTAACGATAATCTGAGCATTTTATATAAAATGAGTATTAAGAAAAGATGATCAAAAGATGGAAATTAGGAATAAATGGCTCTTCCTTGGAACAAACTGGAGAGAGAGAGAACTTGACTTTTTAAAAAATGAGAGAGAGTGAGTTGCTGGGAAGGAGGGGAGGATAATATCTCAATTCCCAAATTATAAAAAGGTCACTCCTAGTTAAAACATTAACAAAAATCCCAAAAGTTCCAAAATACTTCCAAAAGACTCCCTAACTCAAATTTACACTACGAACCTTAAAGTTTCAACTTAACAAAACTAACTCAAATAATTCATTAAAATGATTAAATAAATAATAAACAAAGTGCCAAGGTTTCGGGTCGTGACAAAAATAATGTCCTTTTTCATTTTAAAAAAATCTTAAAAACTTAATCTGTTGTAAATTTTAGTAACGTGTGTGTATAAACATGGCATTACAACATATGATTGCTTTACGGATTTATTTGTGTTTCAGGTTGTGGATCAGTGCCGCGTGGTTGTGTCCCAACTGACAGCGAATCTTCTTTTTACAAGGTGAAAAAAAATGAAAACCAAAATTCTATCACTCTGTGTGTCATTAAACCCTCAGCTATTCCATTATGTATGATGCGACTTAGCCAGTTGACTAATCCTATATTTTAAGTGAGGCAGATTGCAAACTTTGTGGATGTTGAAGTTTGAAGCAAGTTGCGGAAGTAGGGTACGGAAACAGGAAGCAATGTCAGCTACACAAGTGAGCATAATGGCTAAGGAAGCCCCACCTCTGTTGCTTTTAAAGTAGACACAGTTGCTGTTTTTTTTCTTTAATCGTATAGAACATGTAATTGAAACATGTTTTTGAAGTTGATTCCAAGATAATCTATCAATGATGGTGTTGCTTTTGATTTTTCATAGCAGGAAGTCTCTTTCTTCTTTTCAGAAAAGATCTATTATTCAGGCCAAGTGCAAGCGCTGACTGCTCATGTGCTCCATTTAAGGCAGTCGGAGTTCATACAGTGTTTGTGTAATCAAATGGAAGATAATGAACCCCGCAATTATATCCATTGATGAGGTAGATGCAATTGCTACTGCTAGGTTCGATGCTCAGACTGGTGCTCACAGAGAAGTTCAAAGAATCCTCATGGCATGGAACTCTTAAACCAGATGGACGGGTTTGACCAAACAGTTAACGTCAAGGTTATAATGGCAACCAATTGAGCTGACACTTTGGACCCTGCAATTCTCCGTCCCGGAAGACTTGACCGTAAGATTGAGTTTCCTTTACCTAATAGAGGCTGGTCATATGCACTGCCAAAATGAATTTTGAGTGATGAGGTTGAATTAGAGGATTATGTTTCTCGACCAGATAAAATCAGTGCTGCTGAGATTACAGCTATTTGTCAAGCAGGAATGCATGCAGTCCAAGAACAGATATGTCATACTGCGTAAGGACTTTGAGAAGGGTTACAGAACCATCGCTAAGAAGCCCGACACAGACTTTTGTTGGGGTATCAACCCAAGCCCACATCGGCAATTGAAAGAAGAATTGTCTAATATATATATATATATAATATATAGGTGTCCACCCACTTCATTAGTATGAGACCTTTTGGGAGTTGACCCAAAAACAAATCCGTGCGGGCTGGGCCCAAAACATTATGGTTCAGGATGTCTCAATATCTACTTGCCGAAGATGTTGCCCTCCATTTACTTCTATTTATTCAACTTGGAATTGAGCTTAGTAATGCTATTAACCTAGAAAAACATTGAACATATTGAGAGGAAAAGCATAAATACCAGTATGCTTTTTGCATTGTATCAATTTCGTTTCAAGCCTAGAAAGAACTACTCCCTCCGTCCCAAAATGATCTTCTTATTTGACTATTCAAACTTTTTAAGAATATGAATACTAGCTTCACTAGCCATATTTTGTTTATGCACTTCGAAGCCTAAATTGTACAAATGAGAATAACTTTTTGAGACAATGAGAAATGACAAATGAAAACATCATTTTAGGACGGAGGGAGTATAATTTTTACTGTCTTATTTTGCTTCCTCTCTTTGCATTAGTTTCTTCATTATTCCCGTCGAATTTCGACGGGTTACTCGCTAGTTTTTAATAGTGACAAATGCAAATTTTTACTCCCTCAATCCCTATTTATCTTACAAAAATGAGGCTTTGCACAAAAATTAAGAAAATGATTGTAAAGTTGATGTGTTGTGAGTGTAGATAGTTGAGTGGGAGAGAGAAAGTGGGTAGAGAAAAGTAAGTGGATAGTTGTTGTGAGTATGACAAGTGGGTCCCACTATTTAAAAAATGTTTAAAAGTTTCCTTTTTGAGATTTTGTAATGTAAATAGGGATACCCAAAATAGCAATTTTTGTAAGGTAAATAGGAACGGATGTCACATCATGTGTGTTAGGGTTGTAAGGTTTAAGCCAAACACTTCACCCAGCGATTATGGTTCAATTTTGCCGTCTAGATAGAGTCCACGCTCAACAGAGCTTCCTTCCCATGGTTCGCGCCATTTCTCATTCATGGCTTCCGTTATCCCCCAAACAACACCCATCACCACCGCTCTATCCTCACTTCATCTCTCTAACAACTCAACCACCTCTATCGCTGTCCCCATAACCCACTCTACCCCCAAATTCACCCAACCTCCACCCAAAACCCCACACAACAATGTCTACTTCAATCTCCTCACCCAATCAGTTCGTAACAACGACATTTACCTTGCCAAGGCCGTCCACGCCTCAATTCTCAAGCTTGAGCATGACAACAAGTACTTGCCAAGCTCGCTCATTGGGACTTACTTTAAATTGGGGCAAACCCATCTGGCCGAGAAGGTTTTCTACGGATTTGAAAGCCCAAACGTGGTGTTGTTTTCCTCAATGGTTTCTGGGTTTGCGAAATCGAATAGAGAAAATGATGCTATAAGGATTTTCTTTGAAATGAGAGACGCAGGTATTGAACCCAATGAGTATACTTTTGTTGCTTTACTTACTGCTTGTATGCGTCTTTGTGAATCTGAATTGGCTTTTCAAGTTCATTGTTTGGTGATTAAGTATGGTTGTTTGGATAATACTTACGTTGCGAATTCGCTTATGGGTGTGTATGGGAAGTGTGGGTTGTTGAGTCTTGTTTTTCAGTTGTTCGACGAAATGCCTCAGAGAGATCTTGCATCTTGGAATACGGTGATTACTTTGTTGGTGAGGGAGTTGATGTATGAGCAAGCGTTTGGATTATTTACTAATATGTTGGGGGTTGAAGGTTTGAGCATTGACCATTTTGCTATTTCCAGCCTTTTGGCTGCATCTACTGCTTGCGAAGGTTTGATGGAAGGGCTTGGGTTGCATGGTCATGCATTTAAGGCTGGGGTTGAAAGGGATTTGAGTGTGAGTAATGCACTAATTGGATTTCACACCAAGAGTGGAAATGTAAAAGATGTGGTGGGTTTGTTTGAGAGGATGACTATGAAAGATGTAATTTCCTGGAATCAAATGATTACAAGTTACATGAAATTTGGCCTTGTTGATAGAGCTGTGGAGGTTTTTGATTTCATGCCCGTTAAGAATTGTGTCTCGTATAATGCTCTCTTAGCAGGATTTTGCCAAAATGGGATGGGGTTGAGAACTTTGCGTTTGTTTTGCAGAATGGTGGAGGAGGGAAAAGAGTTAGACGATTTCTCTTTGACCAGTGTTGTCAATGCTTGTGGCTTTCATATGGAAACAAAGACCAGTGAACAGATACATGCGTTTGTTCTCAAGTTTGGGTTAGGTTCAAATCATCACGTCGAAGCAGCATTGATTAACATGTGCACCAAGTGTGGAAGAATGACTGATGCAGAAAAGATGTTCCGACTCCAGGATTTGAACGAGGACCGATCAAGAATATGGACATCTATGATATGTGGGTATGCTAGAAACGGGCAGCCACATGAAGCCCTTTCTCTATTCTTGCAGGGTCAGTCAGAGGAAACCATAACTGTCGATGAAGTTGCGTTAACTACAGCACTTGGTGTCTGTGGAACGCTAGGGCTTCATGTTCTTGGAGAACAAATTCATTGCTCTGTTTTTAAGCAGGGTTTTCAATCTGATTTGTGGGTGGAAAATGCATTAATTAGCATGTATAGTAAGTGTGGGAACATGAAGGCTGCAATCAAGGTCTTTAATATGATGTCGAGACGCGATATAGTTTCTTATAACTGTTTGATGGCTGGCTATATTTTGCACAGGCAGGGTGACAAGGCCTTGGCATTGTGGGTGGAGATAGAAAATGCGTCTGTACAGCCTGATTCCATAACTGCACTCTTAACAGTTTCAGCTTATACGCATACTAGCTTAAATTTAGTTGATGAATGCCGTACCTTTTTCTACACAATGACAAGCAGGTATGGAATCAAGACAATTTCAGAGCATTATGCTTCATTTGTTCGTGTTTTAGGTAAATGGGGCCACCTTGAAGAGGCAGAGCAAATAATTACAAACATGCCTTTTGAGCCAGATCCTTCTGTATGGCGAGCTTTGCTTGATAGTTGTAGAATCCAAATGAATACAACTATTGGAAAACGGGCTGCGAAGCAAATACTTGCAAAGAACCCACAAGATATGGGTACATACATACTGGTATCGAATTTATATTCCGCATCTGGGAGATGGCACAACTCTGAAATGATTAGGGAGGAGATGCGAGAAAAGGGGATTAGAAAAATCCCAGCTCAAAGCTGGATTGTACATGAAAACAAGGTACATTCGTTCTATGCAAGAGATAAGTTACATTCTCAATTCAAAGATATCTATAGTGGGCTCGATATTTTGGTCTTGGAATGCGTGAAAGCTGGATACGTCCCGGATACAAGTTTTGTGCTTCATGAGGTAGAGGAGTACCAGAAGAAGGATTTTTTGTTCTATCACAGTGCAAAATTAGCAGTTACGTATGGGCTCCTCACGACCAAGCCAGGTAAACCTATTCGTGTTATGAAAAATATTATTCTATGTGGGGATTGTCATACGTTCTTCGAACATGTTTCGATTATTACCAAAAGGGAGATTCATGTTAGGGATGCTTCAGGTTTCCATTGTTTTTCGAATGGTCAATGTTCGTGTAGAGGTTACTGGATATGAACTTATGCTGATTTAGGTCTTGTTTTTATTATGTTTGTAGCCGCTGTATTTTCATTTTTCCTTTCCGTTTTCAGCACACAAAAATTCTTGTAGCATACATATATCTTTTCTGGAATTTTTTAGAAAGGAATATGGTTCTCCTTTGTTTTTAATGTATTTACTCTCACACTTCTGAACACTCCACTTCTTTTTGTGACTCTATTGGAAAACTGCACAACAACGGTAGCTATGAATATCATTAATTTATGGGTATTGCCATTATAAATAATCTTGTATTGTATTAACCTACAAATTTCTATTTCAGAAGAGGAAAAAAGTAAAAAAAAAAAACTAAAAAAATATTAGATAAAAATAATCAAAAACCCTGAAGCAATCTACATACTGCGAGCCAACCCGAAAAAGCCAAAAGAAAATCTCTAGCATGTAGCTTCAACAGCAAGGCTCTTTGTGATGTTTCCACAACCATTAGGCCCAAAAAGCCTCTCGGAAACATCAATTGCACATCTCTCTTTGCCCAAACATGCCTGAAATTACACCAAAAAGAAAAGATAAATAAAAACATAAAAAATTTCAAAAATTATGGTAAAGTTTGAACACAAAGGAGTTACCTTTATGACTACAAATGAGCTGTCAAGCGACTCGCAACTTCCCCTATCAAATTTTTCGAAAAACCTACAGCCACCTCTTGGATTACCAAAGCTAGCAAATCTAATATCTGATATAACTCTTCCTCCTTGGCACGACAATTCCAAGGTATTTCCTTCATACACATTTCCGCACACTCTTCCAATCGTAACTGTTTGAACACGTACACCCGAAGGGTTTCCTCCAATCTCCTCAAACAACACCAATGTGTTCTCGTTTTCATTCAAGAACGAGCGTGGCACATGGTACCTAACAAAACCAAAACGAACAATATCAGAAAACACACAAACATACACACTAGCATATGCACACACACACACACACACACACACACACATATATATATATATATATATATGTATATATTTATATATATATAAGTATATATTTATATATATATATGTATGTATACACACACACACCCCCCAAAGGTCATTTGCTCTAGCAGTACCCAAGTAACTTGTAAGATGCTCCTCCACAGGAGAGGTAAGGGTTCGACTCCTCCCCCAATTCGGGAAAAAAAAGCAAAAATATAATAATAAAATTACACACACATAAAGAGAAGCATAGACATTTACAATATTACCCTCTCTGAGTTGATCCGCCGCAGTTGGTCATGCATTTTGTGTCTTTGTATCTCCCACGATAATCACAATATGTCACATTGCAACCATCTTTAAAGGTAATATAGCTAGGCCAATATCTGCCAATATTGTGGCCATTCACCCACGCGATTCCTTTCCCCATGCCTAGTAAATCCAGCTCAACTGGATCTTCTCCCACCGGAGTTTTAAAAGAAGTCTGGAATAAATAAAAATGTAAACAAACATTCAGTATTTAATCCATGAATCCAATATAGTTCAGTAGGAGTAATTATTAATTCTAATTGAAGCTTAATTAATTACCTGGTACCAAACAAACATCTTTTTTATTGGAAGATTTGTTGAATGCCATTTCCGATAGTAATCAGAGTTGCGATTATAATTTCTCTTCGTTAGACCCTTCAGTCCAATTTTATACGCCCACACGTTTGTTGACAAGTCTTTTTCTTGACTGTTTGGGGAGAGTAGTTTTACTGGACCAAGTATTCCGCTTGGCACTTTGTCAAAGAAGGAACCATAGTTCTAACACCCCAAAAATAAAATAAAAAAATTCATAAGCATTTCCATATATAAGTATAAATGTAAAGCGATAGAGACGACATAGGAAAATTAAGCAAAAGCTTACCTGCAATCCAACCGTGGCACTAAGTAAAACTATGGTATTCTTCCCAGTCTTTATGGGAATGTTTTGCTCGAAAAGGTATTGGAATTTTCCATTATGAGACAAATGTGATCCTACAAGTGAATTTTTCGAGTGTTAATGAAACCATTATAACTGTAAATATAATTAAATAAGTATAACGAGCAGTAATAGAAAATTCACAAAATTTTGTAAAATAGGCTCAAATGTAAAAAAAAAATAAAAAAAAAATAAAAAAAAAAAAACCTTGGCGTTAGCTAATTACCTACGTGCTCTTCATTAATAAAAATAAGGAGTATATGCGCGCTGCTATTTATTTGCAGAGTAACTTCATCACCCCAAATAGGATCATCTTCTGATATATCCACACTAAAATGAACAATATATCATCAAGTAAAATATAAATGTAATACTGCGTTAAACTAAATTCAAGTAAACGAACGCAGGAAAAATGAAATTTAATTACCTAGTCATGTACCACAAATAATCTGTAGTGTCGTTTGTTACAACCTTCTGGTCAAGGAGCTTCGAAGCAGATAAACCTTTCCAAGGACTTTTTAGTTTCTGAAATGGCTCGATTTTCCATCTCCATTCCAAGCTATCATCTCTTAGGTTCGGTTTTCTCACCATTATAGATGTTTGTGTGTTAACCTACCAAAAGTTCATTCAAGTGAGAGTTGACTTGAATATATATGTCTATATATATCACATCATAAATGATGTTACCTTAGCTGTATTGTAAACTTCTGTATGGCAATCGCGAAGGATACTTACTGACCATGCAGGAACAGTATAGTTATATCCTTCGAAAGTGATTGTTATATCGTTCGTGTCATTCGCATTTCCAACGAAGCACATTCTTGTTCCGTTGTTAAGAACGTACTTTGTTACCTAAAGTTAACAAATTCCAAGGTAAAATTAACAATTTCGTCAATTACTACTACCATTTTGTGAAGAATTGCAGAAAAAAATGATGATTAAAAAGAAAAAAACACTTACAGACAGCATGTTGCCATACTCAAAATTTGATGCTACACCATAAGTTAGAATATCCTCCATAGATCTAAGGAGCAGATGCAACTGCCTAAGATGCCCCCATTTCGGTTGGTTGTAATTGCCTAATTCATTCGCGTAAAATTACAAAAAAAATTTAATAATAATAAAAAAACAAAAACAAAATAATTTCAACCAATTACTAGAATAAGAAGTTATTTACCAAATTCATCAAGAAGTCCATCACACTGATATGTTGTGGCAATATATGGTCCTCCTGCTATGCGCCCAAAATTAGTTCCACCGTGGTACTGCAAAGTATATAAATTTAAGATATTAATCATAAAAAAAATAATAGAAATATACATTCTACTCCATAACATAAAAAAAAATCAAGTAGACGAGTTTGTTATATGGAAAGATGATCTAGATACAAACCATATAATAGTTCTGCATCGTACCCCCATACTGATAAAACCGGGCAACAGAAAATGCAGTATCTTCTGCAGTTCTGTGCAGATTTCTACCACCATAACCTTTGTACCTAATGAAATAAATATTAAAAAAAATACTCCGATAATCATGTTTTTCAAGAATTTAGATTGAAATCATGGGGGAAAAAACAGAGGATATGAAAAATGATGAAAAGGTTTAATGACTCACCAGCCAGTCCAATTCTCTGTCCAAATCTTGGGAGTGTTAGGATTTTTAGGAGTGAATTGATCACAATACCAACCATTACATGAGGTAATCTGCTCAAAGCAATGGAAATATACATTTTAATAAAACATTTTATTTTCTCAAACAAGTATATACTATGGTATGTATATAGTATATATAAACAACTAAATCATATACTACCATTGAAGCCGGTGCATCGTTCTCTTGGCACATGATCCAAGGCACACCAATATTGAGTGATTGCGCGTAGCTAGCACACCAATCAATATATTGTTTCGCATTTTCCCCATACCCGCTATTAACATCTCCATATTCATTCTCTATCTGTTATATTTTTCCAAAGAAAAAAAGAATAGAAAGAAGAAGAAATTGCGTTACAGGTGAAAATTCATTAGAAAACAAAAAATGTAGCAGCAAAAAGATGTACAAACCTGAGCAAGAATGATAGGTCCCCCTTGAGTAGCAAGAAGTTTTTCTCGTTTTACCATATCGATAATTAACCTTGTAAATATCTTCATCTCATCCTATAACAGTAAGAAATGAAATTAGTGAATCTGATACAAAGTTATGAAGAAACACTAAGCCACAAAATTACCTGAAAGGCATCGTTTATCGTCCTAAAAGTCATGTTTGGCATGTTAAGCAACCATGCAGGAAAACCTCTGCAACACCAAATATAAAGGAAAAAGAGAAGAAAACTAACTGACAAAGATTCATTATCTTACTAAAAAGATGATATATATAGAGAGAGAGAGGGGTAGGTGCTCAAATGAGAACCTAAATATCATGAGAACCGTGAGAACTTAATGTATCCAATGATGTATCCAAGTGCACATTGGATACATTAGTTTTTACCTAATGTAACCAAGTAATGTATCCAATGATGTATCCAAGTGAACCATTGGATACATTAGTTTTTTACCTAATGTATCCAAGTTCTCACGGTTCTCACGATATTTAGGTTCTCACAAGAACACGACTTATATATATATATATATATATATATATATACACACACACACACACGCACACGTAAGTATACGAGTGATTACCCAAAATTCCATTCAGCAGAAACATATGGTCCTATACGCAGAAGAGCGTAAAGACCTTCATTGTGAATTGTCTTGAAAAACTTTACGAAGTCCTTATTACCTGAGAAATCATACTGAATATCATATAAATGATCAGATATTAGTATTTATATATATATAGACTGACAAATATCCGAGATAATATCAACCAAAAAATGACTTAATGTGTGAGAGAACCTGTCGGTACGATGGCTCGTGGATATTCCAGAAAATATATGTATCAATTACATCAAGTCCCCCATCCTTGGCTTTCTTCATCAAGGATGGCCACATCTAGCAACCAACAAAATAGAGTCCCATATTTGTTTTCGCGAAATTAATTTCATCAAAGTACAAACATATTAATCTACATTCTTAAAACGTTTTGACGTGTCAAATTCATGCGAAACTACCTCAGGAGTACTTCGGGGATAATGAATGGAACCGGATATTAATATTCGTCTCTTTCCATCGATTTTGATGGCTCTATTATCATAAGATACATCCACAGCAAAGCAAGACAAGCAATACAAGTATACTAAAAGAACAGTTCCAAAAATACTTGTGGAAAAGTACGGCATATTTGTATTTGCAATGAACAGAACAACAATAGTAGAAACTGGACAAGCTTTATTTAAGATTAACTAAAATAAATTAAGAAAAGAAAATGGGAAAAGAACTGAAATATTGTAAAGATGAAGAAATTTAAATACAAGAAAGGCAATAAATAACAAACTCATTTGATTTTCACCTCCAATTTATGTTATGTGTTCATCTAGCTGTTTCATTTCGCTTAGTTAATGTTTCTTTTAATAACAATTAATGTTTCTTTCTTCAAACAGATGACAATAGAGAGATGAAACAATAAAAAGAAAAAAAAATGAAGATTGAATTCTTTGGCAAGAAGATGGAAAACAATAAGAAATTAAAACCACTAAATTTTTTATTAACTAGATAATCCAAAAATCATAAGTACTTAATCTAACCTAGAATTAAAATAATCTAAAACTAATTTCTAAACATATGAATATTATCATAGATATTTCACTATATATCTTAACCCGAAATAAAGGGTTCAAGAACAATGTGAAAAATATTCCTAACCGCAAACAGCTTCCTTCAACCGCAAACAGCTTCAACCGCCAGCTTCTTCATGATGTTTTCGGCGCATCTACTAGGCAAAAATCTCTTATCAGCTAGGGTAACCGAACAACTCTCCTTACCATGGCATATCTGCAATATCCCCAAAAAAAAAACAATATATATTTTTTTAAGAATTAGTCAATTTAAACATCAAGGAATATCTTAGTAACTCAAAAAGATTTAAGGTTAGTATAGTTACACTTGAGACGACTTTTTTAGCATTAGGAGACCCACAAAAGCCTTCTGCTAAGGCACCACAATGCCCCTTTGGATTCCCTCTGCTGGCAAATTTAATCTCCTTTATTTTCCTTCCTCCGTCACACGATAGTTGCAATGCATGACCTTCATCAGCTATTCCACATATTTTCCAAGTACGAACAGTTTGAACGCTTACACCGTCAACATCCCCTCCAATTTCTTCGAACAAAACAAGTGAATTCTTTTTCCCAGGTTTCAAGAAGGATCTCGGGACATGGTACCTTTTTCGTTAAAATGTATAGACTTGTTAGATAATATGTAAACAAATTCTTTAATAGAATAACAATACTATAAACTATCAGAGTGTAAATATAAACTATCAGGGAGTCACGAGTAACTATCAGAGTGTAAATGTTAACTATCAGAGTGTAAGTAGTAACCATCAGAGAGTAAGTAGTAACTATCAGAGTGTAAACATTACCATCTCTGACTAGATTGATTACAAGTCCGGCATTTCTTTTCAGGCCTATAACTTCCTCGATAGTCGCAATTCTCAGGGCATGAATCCACTTCAGAATTTGATGGCCAGTATCGACCGATATCGTGTCCGTTAACATAAGCAATTCCTTTTCCCATTCCCAATAGATCCAAAACAACCGGATCATGCCCTCGAGGAGTATTAAATGTAGTCTACAGAAGACACTTGTCATGTCAAGTGTGATTCATTTTCATAACATTCATCAAGAAAAAGAAAAGATGTCGGTAATTAATTGCATACCTTGTACCAAGTAAGCATCCTATTAATAGGAAGATTGTGAGAGCTGAACTTGGGATCGTATCTGCCATCGAAAATTTTCCTTTGGTGACCATCCATACCAATTTTATACGCCCACAAATTCGTAGACAGATCAAATTCTTTATTCGGGGCAATTATCTTGACAGGACCAACTATTCCTTGTTTATCTTTCTCAAAGCCCGCTCCATAATTCTGGCAGCACAAGAACAAATTAAGAAAAAAGAATAATAATATAAATGTTAAATGAAAATGGAATCTTTTATAGATTTGTCATACAAATATGAAACCATACCGGCAATCCAACTGTGACACTAAGCAGAGATATCTTGTTCTTCCCAGGTTGAAGCGTAATAGGAGCCTCAAACACAAACCCTTCGCCCCATTTGGAATATTTAGACTCTGAAATTTTATATATCTTGTTAAAATTAGCATATTTTTTTGTGATGACAATTAACAATAAACTTAAAAAATTATAAGAAAATATTACCTATGTAGACTCCATTAACGAAAAGATGGAGTCCATGCCCAGCAGAATGAACTTGGATGGTGTATCTCGATCCCAAATCAGGCTTCTTGAAACTAATCAACAAGAATAATTTGATCGATAAAATTAGTTAAGTTGTACTAATATACTGTAAAGAAACTATTTGATAATCAAATGTTTAATTTCATGTCAGTTTACCTTGTCATGTACCATAAATAGTCGCTAATGTCATTTGTCACGGATTTTTGCTCCTGAAGTTCATTGGCATAAGTAAGTCTCTTTCCCGGGTACATAAATTTTTCGATAAATTCATATCTCCATGTCCAGTTCAACTTGGCATAGTGATTATCTGCAGGCCTGTTAGCTAGCACAGATGTTTGAGCATTGACCTACAAAACATAATATTATCAATCATGGTATAAAATTATATATTCATTAATGTAACATAGTAGCAATTCATTTACCCGAGCGGTATTATAAACTTCTGTATCACAATTATCGAGAATACTAACAGACCACGCGGGAGTGGTGATTTTGTTGCCCTTAAAGTCAACTGTTATATCTGATGTTTCATTTGCATTTCCGAAAAAACATATGCTATCTTCCCCAAGCTTAAACTCTGTTACCTGGAAAAAAAAAAAAAAGAAAAAAAAAGAAAAGAAGCAGATGTAACAAATGAATTATAACTATTTGCTTGAAAACATTAATAAGAAATGATGAAAAAAATAAGAAAAAAGAAACTTACAGTCATCATATTCCCATATTCAACATTTCTAGGTACACCTTGTGTGAGGAAAGTATCTCTTGCCATGATAGTTTCATGGAGCTCCTTCAGATGTCCCCATTTTGGTTGGTTCTTCATACCTATTAAAAACATTAATAAAAAATGATGAAAAATTATTCAAATAAAATTCAAACGAATGGCGTAAAGAAAGATCAACGATAACTCGGTACCATATTCGTTGATTGGTGCATCGTAATCATAAGCTGTGGTAATGTAGGGGCCTCCGGCTGTTCGACCAAAGTTCGTGCCACCATGATACTGTAAAAATGTTTTTTTCCAATAATAGTTAGAAACAAGAAAATATAAAAAAATAAAAAATAAAGTAAAGTAGCGGTAGTAATTGGTTTCAAGTGCTAACCATATAATAGTTATGTACTGAGCCACCATATTGGAAAAATCGGGCGACAGCAAATGCAAGATCTTCTGCAGGTCTATGTTCATCTTGGCCTCCCCATTTCTTAAACCTAGCGTTTGTATATGTATCACAGAATAATTATTTACATACAAAATAAATGTACCAATAAAGAATATAAATAACTAATGTTATTTATAAAAATATTACCAGCCACTCCAATTTTCTGTCCAGATCTTGGGAACACTTTTGTTTTGTGGATGAAATTGATCACAGTAAAATCCATTGCAAGTTTCAATCTGTTTGTTACAAGAACAAAAACACAGAAAAATATGAAATGCAGCTTCAAGAAATTAAAATAAAATTACTGACAATTAACTGAACTAATCCTAAATATATTTATATGAATACCATTGGAGGTGGTGCATCTTTTTCTTGGCACATAATCCACGGAACACCAGTATCGTATGATTGAGCTAGATCAGCACACCAGTCGATGTATTCTCTCGCTGCGCTACTTTCAAATTTCCAGCTAATATCTCCATACTCATTCTCAATCTATATTTATTTTTTCAGGAAGGAAATTGGAAGAATAAAATGGTCATTTACAGGAAAAAAAAAAACTCAAGAAATTATTAAAATTTGAAATTGTAGTTCATTTCACCTGAGCTAAGATTATTGGTCCTCCTTGAGATGCAAAAAGTGCATCTTGCTGTACCATGTCAACTATTTTGGTAACGAAGATTTTCATCTCATTCTATTCCACCAAACAATAACAAACTTTTATTAGCTTACGGATTTAATATATATATATATATATATATATATATATATATATATATATATATATATATATAGATGGAACAATTAAATATCTTTGATGAATGATAAATGAAGAAATATAGTTACCTGGAATGCATCATCATGGGTTCTAAATGCTGTGACGTTGTCCATATTGTGCAACCAAACGGGCAATCCTCTGTTAAAACAGGCAAAATATTAGTATATTTTATTCTTCAGATATTTGAGTAGCTCTAATTAAATTTAATATTGAAGTAAAAAAAATATAATCTTGAATAACAAAATGATTTTGCATACCCAAAGTTCCATTCTGCACATACATACGGTCCAATTCGCAGAATAGCATACATCTTTTCTTTCTGGATGACCTTGAGAAACTTTATGAGGTCCAAGTTTCCTGAAAAATCATACTGACAATATTTCCAGTAACATAATTAGATTTTATTAATTATACGTTCGGAAATGCGTATATATCAACATAAAAAATGAAGAAATAGAAACCTGGCGGGGTAACGGCTCATGGGCATTCCAAAAGACATAAGTTTCAATGGTATTAAGACCTCCTTCCTTTGCTTTCTTGATCAAAGATGGCCACATCTGAATGAAAAAAATAATCATGAACAACTTCAATATCATGTAGAAAAACAAAGGCGAAAATCTCGAGAAAAACTTGTTTTTACGCTCGTTTTTGTGTAAAACATGTTTCATCTCTTATTGTAAAAGAGGCTTTTCATAAGACTGATTCAAATAAAAATACACGAAAACGTCAAAAAGCGAGATTATATAATAAGATATACCTCTGGAGTACTTCTGGGATAGTGAATAGAACCGGAAATGATGAGTTTCTTTTTCCCATCGATCTTAAGAGCTCGATTATCGAAAGATATCTTTTGATGAGCAAGAGCTAGAGATGAACAAAGTGTTAATATGATGAACAAAAATGGAGTATGGAACGCCATTTTTGGACTAAGGGGAAGAGAGCTCAGATTGAAGTGAGAAATGAAGGAGGGATGGTTTCCATTTTATAGGTGTAGGGTTTAGATAAAGGGATAAAGTGATGGGGATTAAACTTTTAGTTTTGAAAATTAAATATGATCTTTATTTAGTGCTTAACTGATTATCTTTTTCTTATTGGTTAATTTTGCGATTTGTTTTTTGATAAGTGAGGAAGGTAAAATGGATTGATATTCATTCACATTATCTTCGATAATAATTCAAAATTTATGCTTGCAATTGCTTTGACAGAAAAAGTAAATTTGAAGTCTTGTTAAAATGGAGTAGTAATGTTTGATTGCTTATCCATTCTGATATATATATATATATATATATATATATATATATATATATATAGTAGTTTAAATTATTATTGTTTTCATGTAAGCAATATTAAATTCAAATACTCCCCTCTGCCCCAGAATGATAGTCTCCCTATTTTCATGGGTTTTACGAAGGAACTTTGAGTAATAATTAAGGCTACTTTTAATTATTCTAATGAAATTTGTGAAATTGTTCTTGATACACCATTAGAAATACTATTAATATCAATTTTTAGATTCACATTAACATAATTATAAGTAGCATTTATAACTAATCAAAGTTTCCTCGTAGTAACAATGAAAAAATGTGGACTATCTTTCTGAGACGGAGGGAGTATTTTTTTTTTTTTAAGTGAATGGGCTGTATTTCCCCTTTACCCCCTTATGAATAATGGCGAATTTACAAATATTTGATTTACTTAATTCTTAGAAACCACAACCAAAAACCAGTGATATAATCAGTTATCTTTTTTTATCAGTTAGGTAGGTGATTCGATTATTGGGTTTTAATTAGATTTTGATCCACAACCCTAGCCGTACCACAAAACGAGTTCATTTATAGTGTAAATTATAAATATTCAATTTATTTTATAATAAGTGTCGCATTTTTTATTTGGTTCACCCTAAAACAAGTGTAGTATAGTGTTTACAAAAAGTAATTAGCCTTAACTCTTAATGTACATTTTCCATCATACAAACAATTTATGAATAATTAAAATAGTTTTTTTCTACACACTTCTATGACAAAAAAAAAAAAAAAAAAAAATACAATTTGGTAAAAGACACTTATTTTTGAGACAAAATAAGTTTTAATTAATAAAATTGAGTACTCCCTCTGTCCCTAAATGAGTGTCCATTTTCAAGAAATTTTTGTCCCAAAATGAGTGTCTTTTTTTTAACATAACTTTGTCCCTAAATGTTTTTTTTTCGAAATTTTTTTCACCGGTTTCTTTATATGTGCAAAACTAAGTGTTTGGAAATGAGATTACAAGATTATATATGAATATTTGCTACCAAATTGTACAACAAAGTTGAGATTTTCAGTGTCCCTTAAAATGAAATTTGGACACTCATTTAGGGACAGAGGTAGTATTAATTTCGGTGAGGTCAAATGCACCGACTCTCTGTTTTCCAAACTTGCGAGTTAGGGTGACTGGTCAGTTTTGGCGCATTGATGTCCAGGATTGGCCTTTTTTTTTTTTTTTTTCTTTTTCCGAAAAATGTCCCTACATTATTTTCATGTTATCATTTTTGGCGATAACATTTAAAGATATTTCTGAAAAATCTTTCGTTGAAATCCTAGTTTGCATTACCACCAACTTGAATTTCAGTTTGTAGATAGAGAGAAAAGAAGGCCTTCGATAAGGATTGATGGAAGAGATGTTAAATGAAGATGGTAATACAACATAAAACTTTTATAATAATAATTTGTAAAAATAATTAAGTGAATGATTAGTGAATAAAACAAAATAATCATTGCCTTATATAAATTACAAATTAGGAAAAACAAACATATAGTCTTTAAATTACAATGTCTTGAAATTCTTCGAATCTTCAAATTTCAAACTTCAAACTTCTTTCAAGTCTTCAAAGTCTTCTAGTGTCAATCCTGCATGTTAGAGTATGACTTTGAAAAAGAAGTCAAATTTGAGAAGAAAAAGGAAAGTAAATTAAGTTCTTTTGGGATTTAATTAAGGATTCCTTTTGTCTTCTGGTTTAGGTCTCTAGCGCTATAAATACTAGCTATAAACTAGTATTTTTCTGTGCGTGATTCAATTGACATTGAGAGATAGATCAGTAATTCTAGATCTAGGAATTTGCATAGCTAGGAACTTTGTGATCAAAGTTCATGCAAACATAGATTAGTGTGTGTTGGTTTCGGAGTAACATGCGCAGCGGAATTAAGCATTTAAATTTTTTATGAAATCCAAAGCCATAGATCCGTTCATATGATTATATCAAATACATACAATATGAATACTAGAATACTAACCCTTGATGCCTTTGAATTTTAAGTTTTGATCTTGGTGGAGTTTTGAAGCTTGATCACGAAAAGCAAGAACACGAACTTCGAAGATGATAAGCTTCACCCTCTAGCGGTATCCACACCTCGAACGAATATCAAGAGCACTTGATCTTGGTTGCTATACCAAAATTATGAAACACACCTTCACAATTAAATTTGACTATATGGAATTATGAATTCTTGATCTAATCAAGAATATTGTCTCTCTAAGAGGCTTGGAATAATACCCTTAATGGCTGATGAAAAGATCCCTTTTATAGGTCCTAGTCCTTAACCCTTAAGGATCTAGGAACCCTAAATCCCGTCACCCAATTAAGGAAACAAAATCTCTGTCACAGCATAGCGGGCACGGTCGTGCTCCTTAATTTGCACGGTCGTGCCAATTGTGTCGAGCCTGGCCTCCGAAATCTGAATATATGCACAGTCGAGCTTTATAATCTGCACGGCCGTGCCGAGCACGGTCGTGCTTTATAACTAGCACGGTCGTGCCATCAGGTTCGAGCCATCCATCCCTTTACCGATTAATGGCACGATCGTGTCTTATAATCGGCACGGCCGTGTCGTGCGTTATATTCAGCACGGTCGTGCCAGTCCAGAAAAGCTGATTTCTCCATAATTCTAATTCAGTCATTTATGATTCGTTCTATTCGTGTGTGACCCTCTAGGATTACACTAAGTTGGCAATGGGTCCAAACATGATCCCATAAGATATGATTAGGTTCTAGAAAACCGTCATATCTACCCAAATAGTGTAACTAGATACAAGTTAACATTCCATTTAGAACATGTCACAATCCCTTTGTCCATGATGTCATTGAACCCAAGTCATGGTCAACAACTCAACTTATCTTTGTTCAATACTTTCTCGATTCCAAATATGTTGATAATCCAAACGACATTGATCCAATCAATTCATTTGAGTCCGGCCGAACATTTTCATCAACATCATTCCTACGAGAGGCCTAAGCTTGACATCTCTCCGAAGAGGGACAAATCCATCATAGCTTATTATTCTTCCCTACATGAATCCGATCATGCCAATCATACCCTTTATAACTACTCGGTTAAAGGTAGCGTTTGAATATGTCAAGCATAATGTTCATCAAGTGGAAGACTATAATAACTACATGTCTAAGGATTCAAATGACATAACTAATATGAGATATATATATATAACATTGACCATGATATAGATCTCATAAAGCGGGTTATGTCCGGTACTTAACAATTACCCATAAATCTAACATGATCATCCATGATCATTTAGCCTTTATACTAATACCAAACAAGTACTAGGGACAGAGATTATTATAAGTAAACATGAACAACAATAATAATCAAAACATCTTTTTATTAATATGAAATAAATGATAACAATTACAACGTTTATTAAACGTGCCTACGGCACCAACACCAACAATCTCCCACTTGCCCTAGGCCCAATCTCCCATGTATCTAATACCCATGGACCTAGCATGACCATCATGTTTAGCTTGTGGAAGTCCCTTTGTTAGCGGGTCTGCGATAGTGTCATCAGTTGGTACTCAGCATATATTTACGTCTCCCCTATCAACGATCTCTCGAATGATATGAAAACGCCTAAGTATGTGTTTGGATTTCTGATGTGCCCTTGCTTCATTTACTTGAGCAATAGAACCATTATTATCACAATAAAGGTCTATTGGATTAGCAATACTAGGAACCACTTCAAGTTCAGTGATGAACTTCTTAATCCAAACAGCTTCCTTTGCAGCATCCGATGCAGCAATATACTCAGCTTCCGTTGTAGAATCAGCGGTTGTACTTTGCTTGGAACTCTTCCATCTTACAGATCCACTATTTAACATAAACACAAAACCCGATTGCGATCTACTATCATCTTTGTCGGTTTGGAAGCTTG
Source organism: Campanula takesimana (assembly GCA_026119855.1). NCBI lineage: Eukaryota > Viridiplantae > Streptophyta > Magnoliopsida > Asterales > Campanulaceae > Campanula > Campanula takesimana. The sequence goes on along the minus strand of JAOWBW010001556.1, from coordinate 90,069 downwards.
CATCCGTGTAAGCATTTACAACGAGATCATCTTCCATTCCTCCATAGACCAAAAACGAATCTTTAGTCCTTCTCAAGTACTTAAGAATCGCTTTTACAGCCATCCAGTGATTTTCACTGGGGTCGGATTGATATCTACTCATCATGCTCAAAGCATAAGATACATCTGGCCTAGTACAAATCATGGCATACATGATGGACCCAATTGCCGAAGCATATGGAACATCATTCATTTTCTCACGCTCATCTTTTGTCTTAGGACATTGAGTCTTGCTTAGAGAAACTCCATGTAACACTGGAAAGGTTCCTCTCTTAGAATTTTCCATGCGGAATCTTCTAATGACCTTGTCAATGTATGTACTTTGGCTTAAACCAATTAGCTTCCTAGATCTATCTCTGTAGATCTTAATGCCAAGTACATATGCGGCTTCACCCATATCTTTCATTGCAAAACACTTTCCTAACCAAGTCTTTACAGACTGAAGTGTAGGAATGTCGTTTCCAATGAGTAATATGTCATCCACATATAGAATAAGGAATAGTACTATGCTCTCACTAATCTTCTTGTAAACACAAGGTTCATCTTCGTTCTTGATGAAGCTAAACTCTTTGACCGATTCATCAAAATGGAGATTCCAACTCCTAGAAGCTTGCTTCAATCTATAGATGGATCTTTGCAATTTGCATACCTTAGAATTTTGTTCAAAACCTTCTGGTTGTGTCATATACACATCCTCTTGTAGTTTTCCATTTAGGAAAGCGGTTTTGACATCCATTTTCCATATTTCATAGTCATGATATGCGGCAATGGCAAGCAAAATTCTTATAGACTTGATCATTGCTACGGGCGAAAAGGTTTCATCATAGTCAATACCATGAACTTGCCTATAGCCTTTCGCTACAAGTCTAGCTTTGTAAGTATGCACCTTCCCATCCATGCCAGTCTTCTTCTTGAAGACCCATTTGCATCCTATGGTTTTTACACCTTCGGGCGCATCAATCAAGTTCCAAACTTGATTATCTTGCATGGATTGCAATTCAGATTGCATGGCTCCAAGCCACTTATCCGAATCAGGAGAAGACATTGCCTCTTGGTAGGTGGTCGGTTCATTATCTTCAATGATTTCCACCGTATTACTATCCAATACAAGAAAGCCATATCTCTCGGGCTCGGATCGTAACCTACCAGATCTGCGAGTTACTTGTGTATTTTGAACAGGCTCCACAATTCCTTGTGGTTCTTGTTCTTGTTCCACTATCGATTCAATGTCATTTTTGGGTCTCGAATTTCTTCAAGATTTATTTTACTCCCACTGATTTCTTTGGAGAGAAACTGTTTCTCTAGAAAGACACCAGTACGGGCAACAAACACCTTGTTGTCCTTTCGGTTGTAAAATTAATATCCTTTAGTTTCCTTAGGATATCCCACGAAAATACATTTATCAGATTTGTGTGCTAGCTTGTCAGTGACAAGTATTTTTACAAAAGCTTCGCAACCCCAAATCCTCATGAAAGACAAACTATGTTTCTTTCCGCTCCACATTTCATATGGAGTCTTTTGAACTGATTTAGTTGGAACTTGATTTAGTGTGAGAGCAGCGGTTTCTAGAGCATAACCCCAAAAGGATAAAGGAAGATCAACTTGACTCATCATTGATTGAACCATGTCCAACAAAGTCCGATTCCTCCTCTCAGACACACCATTCCATTGTGGTGTTCCGGGTGGAGTCAATTGTGAAATTATTCCACACTTCTTTAGATGATCATCGAATTCATGACTTAAGTATTCTCCACCTCGATTCAATCGAAGTGCCTTAATACTTTTGCCAAGTTGTTTTTCTACTTCATTTTGAAATATTCTAAATATCTCAAAGGCTTCACTTTTATGTTTCATTAGGTAAACATACCCAAATCTACTATAATCATCAGTGAAGGTTATGAAGTATTGAAACCCTCCCCTAGCATTGCTACTCAATGGTCCGCATACATCGAAATGTATCAACCCCAATAAGTCACTCACCCTTTCACCTAGCTTGGTAAAAGGTGTCTTAGTCATTTTTTCAAGAAGACACGACTCGCAAGTATCATATGACTCAAGATCACATGAACCTAAAAGACCGTCCCCATGGAGTTTTGAGATACGCTTCTCATTAATATGACCAAGACAGCAATGCCACAAATAAGTTTGATTTACATCATTAGGTTTAGATTTCTTATTCACATGATAGACATTTTCATTATTTTCATTCTTGACATCCAAGACATAAAGGTCATTAAATGAATTTGCAATACCATAAATCACATCATTTAAATAAATAGAAAATCTCTTATTTTCAATAAGAAACTTAAAACCTTCATTATCCAAACAAGAATTTAAAATAATATTTCTACTTAAATCCGGTACATAATAACAATTGTTCAAAACAAGTATTAAACCGGAAGGTAAAGTGACTTCATAAGTTTCTACGGCTAATGCAGCAACTCTTGGTCCATTCCCCACGCGTAGGTCCACTTCACCCTCTTTAAGCAGTCTCCTATTCTTTAGTCCCTGCACATTTAAAAAAATGTGAGAACCACATCCGGTATCTAATACCCAAGAATCAGTGGAAGAAAGGAGAATATCTATCATATAGATACCTGAAGTTGACGCAGTCTCACTGCTCTTCTTCTTCTTTTGCTCTTCCTCAAAAGCCTTACAATTACGTTTCCAATGACCAATTTCTTGACAATGGAAACAAATTGCATCCTTTTGTGAATCGGGTTTTGCCTTAGAAGCCTTGTCAACCTTTTCCTTGCTTATTTTGGGTTTGACAACTTTTTTACCTTTTCCTTTGGCACTAGTCTTCTTCCCATCATGAACCAAGAGCACAGAAGAAGCTTTCTCCACAATCTTCATCTCCGCAGTTTTAAGCATACCATGCATCTCAGAGAGATTCTTATCCATTCCATGCATGTTATAATTCATCACAAACTGATTATAATATTTAGGCAATGAATTAAGAATGAGATCCGTGGCTAGCTCCAATGGGATTGGATAGCCAAGTTTCTCAAGATGCTCTACATAGCCTTTCATTTTAAGCATGTGAGGACTCACTTGTTGCCCTTCACTCATTTTGCAAGAAGTGAATGCAACAATGGTCTTGTACCTCTCTTGCCTAGCTTGCTCTTGAAGCATGGCTCTTAACTCCACGCCTATGTCATAGGCTTCCAAATGTTCCAAACTTTGTTGGAGTTTTGAGCACATAGTAGCAAGCATGAGACAAATTACATCTCTAGAATCATTACGATGTTTCTTGTAACTGTCTCTTTCTGCCCTAGGGGCATTGGCTTCTGGTTCAACAGGAAGAGGCCCATCGAGAATGTACAACTTATCTTCTTGCCTAAGAACTATTATTAGGCTACGAATCCAATCCATAAAGTTAGTACCATTCTCTTGGAGCTTATCCTTCTCAAAGATTGATCGCAACGAAATTGATTGAGTGTTGTTAGTCATTATCTACAATTATGCAAAATTTTCAAAATTTAATAAGTACCAATTTCATTAAAGAAATAAACTGTGTATTTTTCTAAAAATACTCCCACTAAATTATACAACCTTCTTATACATCCAATGCATAATATAATTTAACTGGGCTAAGATCCATCTTTAATTTAATTTTAGGTCCGCTAAGGCGGATTACACAAAATCAAATTAATTAGGTAGACAATCATGTCAATCATATCCCATATGATTCTTAGATCCTTTTTCTGAGATTCTTTAAGAAATCCAATTTCAAAAAGCATGTATAATCTCATCTTTGCCTAGGCCCAAAACTGTTTTGACGCCTAATTAAGTCAAACCATTTTAAACGTATAGTTAATGTGCCTCGCTAGGGCGTGCACACATTATCTATCTTGCTCATACATAAATAAAATTAATGCACCTCGCTAGGGCGAATCTACATTAAAATCATCCATGTACTAACAAGTATTTTAATCATGGTATGGCAATAAATGACTTAAAACTTTCTTTGAAGCTTTAATCACATATATTATATAACACATCTATGAGCACATAATATAAACATATTACACATCAAGTTTAGCCACTAAATTAATCATCATTAATTTAAGCATAATATTTATGTGTCATTAGTTTCTCTATAATTATGAGGATGAGACTTCTTTGAACTTTGGTTATCATCTCTAAATCAAGACAATAAGAAGTGCGGCCGAAACTAATCCATAAGGCAACCACAGTTTCCGCACTAATTCAAGAAACCAAGAAAGTAGTCCATGTGGCCGAAACTAAGCAATAGAGGGTCTCGATGAACGTAGGCCAATTGCATCCACAATTCCACATGGATCTCCAATCTTTGAATCAAGAACTTTGTTTCTCAATTTTAGCAATTATGAACTCTTCATAATTCTAACTTCGTTTTATCTTTGAATCTTTGATTTGTGATCAAGTTTGGGAAATACAATCTCGATGAATGTAGATTAGCCATCCAAACCTTGATCCAATATTGGAATCACAAGACTAAAACAAATAGGAAAATTAAACCCGGAGATCCACACACAAACCCTAGCAAGAGCCTCCAACTGAAACCCTAGGTCCGGCCGGGTCTCTTCATTGGGTCCGGTCGGACCTCCTCTGAAAAATCCCAGATTTTTAAAGTTCCAAAATTTATCTCAAAATTGTTTTTCCGATTCAATTAGGATTTGGTATTCTTGGTGATCCAATCACCATGATCATCAAAACCTTGAATGAACAATTCATAAATCCTTGAATTATCAAAACTTTGATCCAATCAAAAATTGATAACCCAAACAATTTTAAATCCATCACAATTTTTATTGCGATTGAATAGTGCGATTAAATTTATAAAACAATAAACCACATAAAATCATATAACACATAAACATCATAATCCAATATTCATATCATGCTAAGCACATAAACAAACAATTTATATACACACAACATGATCTAGTATTGAAATAATCAACATGAACGGGGCTCTGATACCACTGTTGGGTTTTGGAGTAACATGCGCAGCGGAATTAAGCATTTAAATTTTTCATAAAACCCAAAGCCATAGATCCGTTCATATGATTATATCAAATACATATAATATGAATACTAGAATACTAACCCTTGATGCCTTTGAATTTTAAGCTTTGATCTTGGTGGAGTCTTGAAGCTTGATCACGAAAAGCAAGAACACTAACTTCGAAGATGATAAGCTTCACCCTCTAGCGGTATCCACACTTCGAACAAATATCAAGAGCACTTGATCTTGGTTGCTAGACCAAAATTATGAAACACACTTTCACAATTAAATTTGACTATATGGAATTATGAATTCTTGATCTAATCAAGAATATTTTCTCTTTAAGAGGCTTGGAATAATACCCTTAATGGCTGATGAAAATATCCCTTTTATAGGTCCTAGTCCTTAACCCTTAAGGATATAATGAACCCTAAATCCCGTCACCGAATTAAGGAAACAAAACTCTGTCACAGCATAGCGGGCACGGTCATGCTCCTTAATTGGCACGGTCGTGCCAATTGTGTCGAGCCTGGCCTCCGAAATCTGAATATATGCACGGTCGAGCTTTATAACGAGCACGGCCGTGCCGAGCACGGTCGAGCTTTATAACTAGCACGGTCGTGCCATCAGGTTCGAGCCATCCGTCGCTTTGCCGATTAATGGCACGTTCGTGTCTTATAATCGGCACGGCCGTGCTGATCCAATCAGCACGGTCGTACGTTATATTCAGCACGGTCGTGCCAGTCCAGAAAAGCTGATTTCTCCATAATTCTAATTCAGTCCTTTATGATTCGTTCTATTCGTGTTTGACCCTCTAGGATTAAACTAAGTTGGCAATGGGTCCAAACATGATCCCATAAGATATGATTAGGTTCTAGCAAACCGTGATATCTACCCAAATAGTGTAACTAGATACAAGTTAACATTCCATTTAGAACATGTCACAATCCCTTTGTCCATGATGTCATTGAACCCAAGTCATGGTCAACATGTTGGTGTTATGCCCTAGGCATGTTGTTTGTAAAACAAATGTTATTATTTATAAAGATATTGAACGTTTTATTATTATGTCTTTTGCATGTTTATTATAATAATCCCCGTCCCTGATAATTATGATTAATTATTAGTATAAGTTTAATAGATAATCATATGATGATTATGGTGTATGGGATACAATTAGACTTATGGGTATTTGTTGGAGAACAAATACTGGACTGACCCCTATGAGATTTATGTCATGGTCACAATGTCATAATTAAGCCTCATATAGTTATATCACTGGAATCTTTAGACCTGAGGTTATTACAGTCTTCCACATGATGAACATTACGTTTGACATATTCAAACGTTATCCCTAACCGGATAGCTATAAAGAATATGATTGGCATAATCGGAATCATGTAGGGAAGAGTAATAAGCCAAGATGGGATTTGTTCCTCGTCAAGAGAGATGTCAAGCTTTGGCCACTCGATGAATGGTATTGATGAAATGCATGGCCGTGCTCAAATAAGATTTGTATTATTAATACATTCGGGATCGAGAAAGCATTGAACAAATGTAAGTTGACCATTGACCATGGCTTACGTTCAATAGACATCGTGTAACAAAGAGATTGTGTTATGTTCTATTTTAGGAAACTTTGGAGTTCAAAGTTATACTAATTGAGTAGTCATAATGGCTTGCTAGAGTCCGCTTATGACTCACGAGGTTTGACTGGTTCGGACTCGTTGCCAACTTAGTATAATCCTATTGGGTCACACACGCAGAACGGATAATTAAAAGGAGCGAAAAAAACGAAGTAAAACGGGTCCTGCCTAAAGGATCCGTACGGCTGAATCTGGATGCTTCCAGAAACATCCGTACGGATGGTTTTGCCGGCAGAATCAGTTTTTAGGAAAACTCTTGTTAAACAAGAAAACCTAAGTCCTAAAGGGTTTCTGAAACCCCTTGAATATAAATACAGACTGACGGGAATTGTTCCCTAAGCAGTTGATTTGATCAATTCCAAAGTCTTTCTTAGAGAAAGAAATCACACATTATATTCTTGGGTTATTGTGATTGATTAATCTCAATTATCAAGTCACAATAATAGTTAGGAGCTTTGAAGAATCGTTCTTCAACATCGTTGATCAATCCGAAGACCTAGCAGTCAAGTTCAAGAAGGCGTTCTTGAAATCTGTTCGTTGTGTGGATCACTAGTAGAGGGTGTTTGTCTTAACGCTTAATCCAAGTTTTACATAACGATCAACAAGGGTTCGTTTCCTTCATCTTGTTATTATGAATTATTGTTCATAGCGGATCTAGGCTATTGGGTTTTATTCATGTCTATCTTCCGCTGCACATGATTGCACAAAACCCAACACAACAAGTCAACTTATCTTTGTTCAATACTTTCTCGATTTCGAATATGTTGATAATCCAAACGACATTGATCCAATCAATTCATTTGAGTCCGGCCGAACATTTTCATCAACATCATTCCTACGAGAGGCCTAAGCTTGACATCTCTCCGAAGAGGGACAAATCCATCATAGCTTATTATTCTTCCCTACATGAATCCGATCATGCCAATCATACCCTTTATAACTACCCGGTTAAAGGTAGCGTTTGAATATGTCAAACATAATGTTCATCAAGTGGAAGACTATAATAACTACATGTCTAAGGATTCAAATGACATAACTAATATGAGATATATATATGACATTGACCATGATATAGATCTCATAAAGCAGGTCATGTCCGGCACTTAAAAATTACCCATAAATCTAACATGATCATCCATGATCATTTAGCCTTTATACTAATACCAAACAAATACTAGGGACAGAGATTATTATAAGTAAACATGAACAACAATAATAATCAAAACATCTCTTTATTAATATGAAATAAATGATAACAATTAGAACGTTTATTAAACGTGCCTAGGGCACCAACACCAACAGTGTGATTATCTTCTTGTAATTGTTTCTCCGTTGATCCAAAAGAAAATACAAGTCTTTGTGAATCCGCTAATACAATTACCTTTCCGAATGATATACCATAGTACTCTACTTACTTGTTTCATATGTCACTCTCTTTAAGAAATCAAATACTTCAACTCTTATGATTTATAAACACTTCAAATATAACTCCATAAAGGTCATCCACTAATGAAATATACAACCACAATCAATTTTAAGTCATGGGTCAAATTATTCTATTAATAAGGATTCAATCTCCTCGCAGAATATGCAATTACTTTATCATTCTGAGTCCACATCACAATCTCTCTTTTGGAGGTATTACTTTGAATAGTGAATTCATTAGATCCACTATAATAATGAAACTTAACATATCCACTAGGAACATGAATACGGATCATCTCCTCTAGGTCACTATAATACTAGTCAAATCCACTAGGCAATATCAATTCCGAAGTTATTGTCATCCATCAGTTCAATATTTGAAAATTAGCTTCACATTTATCATTCCATCGAAAAGGTGTAGCTTTCTATGTCAATTAGTTCACAATATAGCTACCCTAGAGAGTCCTTAATAAATTTCTGACAAAGTCAAGAAAATCCCAAGAATATACGTACCTCCATTTACCAGTGCATCCACTTTTGAAATGTCTATAACTATGCATGAACTGAGACCATTCCAAAATGATATATCCTCTAACAAGAAGACACACTATGGTTGATGAATCATCGATCAAGCAATTCCTCAAGTTGAATCTTTAACTCTTTTAAGTCTACCGATAACATATACACACTATTTATATATCCGTGCTGTACCCAGTAATAACTCAACACATATATCAAGTTCCCTGTCAAGTGGCATGATGTACTCAGCAGAGAAGATAACTCAGAACTCACAAATAAATGATATATCCTCAAATTTTAGTGTAGATGCACCCTTGTTAACCCCAAAAGATAAACACCTGCCCCAACCTTGTGATAACATTTTCTGTCTTTCAATGCATAAATAACATGAATGCCACACATATATCTATCATACTTAATTAAGAAAATAAAGCACACAGGTATACAAAACTTCACTACCTTTTGATGAAAATCAACAAATTCATAATGAATATAAATCTAGTTCATGTCAAGTATAATGTCAACGTTCCCCCAGGTAACATGACAAAATCAACATATACGATGATTTCCCAACTTATACCAAGTTTCTTATCAACACAAATATCAATCATGTATTTTCTCATCGAAGAGTATACCTTTAGCACATAAGGCAAAGAGTTAGGAGAAACGTAGAAATATGACACAAAATAAGATCCAAGTAAGGATGAGATAAGCTTAAACGTATAAGAAATCGCACTCTCAGCTTTCTTAAACTATCCACCCCAACATAGACTAACTCTATAAACACCAGTCCCATGCCTGGTATTACCTCAAATAAGTCACTCGACGTCGATAGCACACTCATTAACCACCCACCAAGCCTATGAATCCTATCTAGACTGATAGTTAACCTAAGCTCTGATACCAACTATAACGACCCGAAAAATCTAAATTCCATAAACCTGAATAATACACGAGCTTCACTTACTCGACAACAAAATACTATAATGTCAATAGGCTAACCGCCTTTACTATTGAACATCTAAACCAACTAGAGTTGTGAAAAACTCTAGACACGCCTGGCAACAAAGGCCGGCACCAAAATAAATACAACACTTTATTACAGGCACAAAAGACATCTACCCAAATTTACAGAGTTTATATAACCCAGTAAAATCATCGTCCTCACGAAAATAAACATACATAAGCTCAATAGAGCAACTACCCATAAAAGCAACAACTTCTCAAACATCCCCGCTAAGTCGTACCTTACTGACGATCTTCCTTGCCTAAAAACTAAGAAAAACAAATAAACAAAGAACGGGGTGAGATAAATCTTAGTAAGTTACTAATGCAGCTACATGGCATAATATCATGCATCTTAACTGAATAACTGAATCATATAACCACATAACTGAATAACAGATATCACACAACAAGAGAGGCTCCCTATCGCCAACCGTCCCATACCGGTTGGAAATAACGACCAATTCTTCATGCCGCACATAAGACTCAAAGGATACTGAGCCAAGGTTCTCCCAAAAGGATATAACAATCTGAACAATATCAACAGGGCAGCATCAACAGGGCAGCATCAAAGAACTGAAGCGGGGGTTTCGAAACCAAACAACAACAAGAATAACGGGGGGAAAATGACACAAAGTCATAACCCAAAACGTGTAGCTAGAATACTCACACAAGGGAGCTAGCTCAACCCAACCAAGGCCATCTGGAAGGGGTAAAAGAAAAGGTACCAGTGGGAACATTATAATGAACTTGGCTTGGGTGCCATTATAATCTCCACCACTGCCTGACTCAACCAAGTAAGACCAGCTGGACTTTAAACGAAAACACAATCAGTGTATGATTCCAAAATAGGGAATCATACCAAATACGTCATAAAGATGATAAACTGCTCATAAAGAGCCCAACAACCAAGTACGTTAAACACATTTCTCACACAAGGGATTTCAAAGTAGGAAATCCCACAAAAGCATCATAAAGATGTAATAACACCAAAAGGAACCCAAACGGTTACACATTTCAAATTTGATCACAAACGGACCATTCCTACTACTTTGGTGTTCCACAATAACCATCTAGGTACCCTAGGATATCACCTAAGACCTAGACCAGGATTGAACCCTAAATCAATAGAATTGGAACATTTCAGTTCATTCAGCAACCTGGGCGGTCGCCCACACCAACCTGTGCGGTCGCCCAAAACCACCCTGACCACGACCAAAACCTTCCAGATAAGTGTGCGGCTGCACACCCTATTTGGGCGGCCGCCCAACACACTTCGAAGGCCAAAACTGACTTCTTTCCTAAATAAACATCTCACCGTCTCAAAATTACTACCCCAACTTCTATCTTACTAAATATGAATCAACACAACTGAATTCAACAACACAAAATGGCTTCTTTAACATAGCTAATGTCAACTTACTCCAATACTCACCACAAAGCTAACAATTACCATCACAAGTATCACACTAAATCTATTTCACCGTCTCAAAAGTACTATTAAAACTTTTATACTAAATCTATTTCACCGTCTCAAAAGTACTATTACAACTTTTATACTAAATCTATTTCACCGTCTCAAAAGTACTATTACCACTTCCCCCAAATATTTATTTAAGCCAATTAACTTACTTTAAAATGTGCATAATATCACATAATATCAAAATGTATAATTAACCTCCATACTACCCATTAAGCAATAATTTCTAGAAAAAGTATCATATATAATATGTATGAACAATTTTAATATAAAAGGGAGAATAGTAACTTACCTACTACGGGGAAAGTATCGATGAAAATATATTCTAATCGGCTAGAAATGACCTATTCAACGCCCTAAACATTTTGGTGTAATTAGATTTTAGAACGGAGGAATAATTAAATGTAAGAAAATTAAAATAAGAAGGAACTTTACCTTCATCACCAACCCAGAGAGAAAATTGGGATAGTTTTTGCTAGGTGTTTGTGTGTGTGACGCAGGGGAGAGGAAGAAGAGATAAGAAGATCATTTAAGCTTTTAGAAATTTCCACTAAGGCCCTCCTAGTTTAGCTATGAACACTTAAACCCTTAATGTATTGACTCAATGACACTTAAACCCCTCTCTTCCTCTCTGATATGCATTAGGGTGATTTTCTATTTTGTTTGTATAAAGAAAAACACAATCCAAGTGAAATTAAATGGGCCAATAGGATAAAACCACTTTGTTAACCTTGGTCAATTCATGTAGACTTTTACTATTCCTTCTTTGTGGTATGAAATCAGATAACAAAGAAATAAACAAATATCCACCAGGCCCCAGCCCACAACACATATTCTCGGTCAAAGGGACCCCATAAAGTGAGCTGATTAATTTCTTTGTAGACTAGTCAACTAAAATCAACCCAGTTAAATTTGTCTATTAACTGCAAATCATTTTGCAACTCAAATACTTTTATTTAATATTTTAATAGATCAAGTAAGTCTTTTAAATAATCTAACTAACACAAATTAAATTATAAAATAATATTCTGCGTAAAATTTATATGAAATTGGGACTGATCGTCACACTCTCTCCCCCTTAAAAGAAATTCTCCCTCGAATTTACTAACCAAATTTATAACACGTAGTCATATCGAGGCTACATATATATCGATTCTTATATAGCAAATAATAACCACAATCAAGGACCTATTAAATATTTCAGGCATAGTCCCCATATATCACACTTAAATTCCAATTCCAATTTCCATTAATTTGTATCAAATAAACCAACACATATGAAACACACCAATATCACACGTATACCCATATTAAACATTATATGCCAACATAACAATAGATAGAAATACAAATTTCTTCCTAACAAATTTCTCAATATCAACTAGTCAAAATAATCTAAATTTAATTATTTGTTTTCTCGCTTTTCATACTCATGTTAAATAATAATTTAATGTCATTTTCATTTAGCCACACCAACACATATACTTACAAATGGAAATTCAAAAGCAGTAATAGTGCACACACAACGAAAATATATTCTTACCGAAGTTATCAAACAACTGCGGGTATTTTTCGTGCATTTCATGCTCTGCTTCCCCATATAGCCTCCTCAATGCCATGATTTCCCCATAAAACTTTTACAAGAAGTCCTCATACTCAAGACGTGTTCTTTAGAATCAAGTATCCATACAAGCTGTTACCCATCCACTAAGTAATACCAACATGAAATAGTCCCACACTCACACGAGGCTCATATATAAATTACTCTATAAGTTAACTTCTTAATCCTTTCAGAATTTCATACATCCCAACATATTAATGAGTAATACATCCACTCCTATGGTGTTAAATATAAATCTCAATACTCAGCCAATAACTGTTATTATAATCAAATTCCACTAAATAGCTCTTACAGGAGCTTGCAAGGAAATCAACTCCACAATCGCAACATATAATCAAGAATCTCCATCAACCTCTTGTATTACCCATTTCCAAGCTTGACATTCAATTTACTACTCAAACACTCTTCTTAGCTAGCCCAAAATCAAGATGTAAAACAGTGATCCCTGTCATATATTATATCCATAGGTATTTCATGTAATCATACTACTGTCTCAACAAGTAGGGAAAGAAATAGAAGTAACGATTATAACACCAAAGCACATAAAGATAAGCAGATTTGGTTAGTCAATCCACTAGAGCCAAACATCATCGGCCTCATCTATTAAATGGTAATCCTTCAACTACATTCATCATAATATATTCATATCCAGTCATGAATCTCAAAGGATTGTAACAAATTGGCTGATCACTGATGCTCTGCTTCTAAATATTCACAACTCAAGGATTTAGTTACTTACTCAAAAATTTCCCATTTCAGATTAATCAAATGAATTTCTTCAAATTCATCTCAATACAGCACATTTACATGGATTCATAATTAAATTGGTCTTGGGAATCTCTTCAAGTACATGTAGTTGACTTCCACTAGGTTTTAACTACATACTTGTCTATGAAAGGTTAACATCCCCTCACGAGGGAAACATTCCGTTGTCTATCATCGTTCATTCCACTAGTAATTTTTTATAGTTGAAATCATTCATTAGAGCTTCCATCATATGCTGGAGTAGACACTTAAAGCTTTCACAATCGCAAAATTTACCATTCCCGATTCATAAAGAATATAGTATGTCAAAACCTCTAAAATTCCCAATCCTTCGATCTAAAAGAAAATACAAGTCTTTGTGAATCCGCTAATACAATTGCCTTTCCGAATGATATAGCATAGTACTCTACTTACTTGTTTCATATGTCACTCTCTTTATGAAATCAAATACTTCAACTCTTATGATTTATAAACACTTCAAATATAACTCCATAAAGGTCATCCACTAATGAAATATACAACCACAATCAATTTCAAGTCATGGGTCAAATTATTCTATTCATAAGGATTCAATCTCCTCGCAGAATATGCAATTACTTTATCATTCTGAATCCACATCACAATCTCTCTTTTGGAGGTATTACTTTGAATAATGAATTCATTAGATCCACTATAATAATGAAACTTAACATATCCACTAGGAACAGGAATACGGATCATCTCCTCTAGGTCACTATAATACTAGTCAAATCCACTAGGCAATATCAATTCCGAAGTTATTGTCATCCATCAGTTCAGTATTTGAAAATTGGCTTCACATTTATCATTCCATCGAAAAGGTGTAGCTTTCTATGTCAATTAGTTCACAATATAGCTACCCTAGAGAGTCCTTAATAAATTTCTGACAAAGTCAAGAAAATCCCAAGAATATACGTACCTCCATTTACCAGTGCATCCACTTTTGAAATGTCTATAACTATGCATGAACTGAGACCATTCCAAAATGATATATCCTCTAACAATAAGACACACTATGGTTGATGAATAATACACGAGCTTCACTTGCTCGACAACAAAATACTATAATGTTAATAGGCTAACCGCCTTTACTATTGAACTAAACCAACTAGAGTTGTGAAAAACCCTAGACACGCCTGGCAACAAAGGCCGGCACCAAAATAAATACAACACTTTATTACAGGCATAAAAGACATCTACCCAAATTTACAGAGTTTATATTGTTGGGTTTCCATGTGACATGCGCAGCGAAATATAGCAATTAAAATTTTAAGAAACCCAAAGCCTTGGATCCGTTCATATGATTAAATCAAATACAACATAATGAATAAAGGAAAAACTAACTCTTGATGACTATCAAAGTTTTCTTTGGTCTTGGTGGAGAAACTTGAAGCTTTATCACGGACAAAATCACGAACTTTGTAGATGATAAAATTCACCCTCTAGCGGTGTCCACACTTCGAACGAATATCAAGAGGCTCCTTGATCTTGGTTGCTAGACCAATAATTATGAAACACACTTTCACAATTTAATAAAGAACTATATGGAATTTATTTGTGAATTATTTTGTTCCTCAATCAAGGATATCTTAGAACAAAATAAAATCCCTCTCAAACTCTTTGAGACTCACAAAAGCACTAGTTTTTATGGTCTGGCCGAATTGGGGTTTTTATACACAATTAAGACCTATTTCAAATGGGTAACTTGTGCCAAAAACTTTTCCTAATCGAATTAGGAATTTTTCTGCCGCCATACCAGGCGCCCGCCTGGTCCAACCCAGGCGCCCGCTCATTTGACCAGAAGGTCCAGTTCTTTCAGAATTAATTCAGGCGCCCGCCTGGTCCAACCCAAGCGCCTGCTCGGTTGACCAGGAAGCCCAGAATTCATTCAGAAATTCCTTTGAGGTCCTTCGACCCTAAATTCCAATATGGTCCTCTTATTTAAGATTCATTCTATTGTGTGTGACCCTCTAGGATTATACTAAGTTGGCAATGGGCTCAAACATGATCCCATAAGATATGATTAGGTTCTAGCAAACCGTCATACCTACTCAAATAGTATAACTAGATACAAGTTCGCATTCCTTTAGAATATGTCACAATCCTTTTGTCCACGATGTCATTGAACACAAGTCATGGTCAAACAGTCAACTTGTTTTGGTTCAATACTTTCTCGATTCCGAATATGTTGATAATTCAAATGCTATTGATCCAATCAATCCATTTGAGTCCGGCCGAACATTTCATCAACATCATTCCTTCGAGGGGCCCAAGCTTGACACCTCTCCGTGGAGGGACAAATCCATTTACCTTATTATTCTTCCCAACGGGAATCCGATTATGCCAATCATACCCTTTATAACTACCCGGTTAAAGGTAGCGTTAGAATATGTCAAACATAATCTTCATCAAGTGGAAGACTATAATAACTTCATGTCTAAGGATTCGAATGACATAACTAATATGAGATATATGTTCGACATAGACCATGACATAAATCTCATACAGCGGGTCATGTTCAGTACCTTGTTCCAAACAAGTACCCATAAATCTAACATGATCATCCCATGATCATTTAGCCTTTATACTAGTGCTTAACAAGTACTAGGGACGGGGATTATCATAAGTAAACATGAACAACAATAATAATCAAAACATTTCTTTATTGATATGAAATAAATGATAACAATTACAACGTTTATTAAACGTGCCTAGGGCACCACTACCAACAATCTCCCACTTGCCCTAGGCCCAATCTCCCATGTATCTAATACCCATGGACCTAACATGACCATCATGTTTAGCTTGTGGAAGTCCCTTTGTTAGCGGGTCCGCAACATTGTCATCAGTAGGTACTCTGCATATATTTACGTCTCCCCTATCAACGATCTCTCGAATGATATGAAAACGCCTAAGTATGTGTTTGGATTTCTGATGTGCTCTTGGTTCCTTTGCTTGAGCAATAGCACCATTATTATCGCAATAAAGGTCTATTGGATTAGCAATACTAGGAACCAATTCAAGTTCAGTTATGAACTTCTTAATCCAAACAGCTTCCTTTGCAGCATCCGATGCAGCAATATACTCAGCTTCTGTTGTAGAATCAGCGGTTGTACTTTGCTTGGAAATCTTCCAGCTTACAGCTCCACCATTTAACATAAACACAAAACCTGATTGCGATCGGCTATCATCTTTGTCGGTTTGGAAGCTTGCATCTGTGTAAGCATTTACAACGAGATCATCTTCCATTCCTCCATAGACCAAAAACGTGTCTTTAGTCCTTCTCAAGTACTTAAGAATCGCTTTTACAGCTATTCAGTGATTTTCGCTAGGGTCGGATTGGTATCTACTTGTCATGCTCAAAGCATAAGATACATCCGGTCTAGTACAAATCATGGCATACATGATGGACCCAATTGCCGAAGCATATGGAACATCATTCATTTTATCACGCTCATCATTTGTCTTAGGACATTGAGTCTTGCTTAGAGAAACTCCATGTAACACGGGCAAGGTGCCTCTCTTAGAATTTTCCATACGGAATCTTCTAATGACCTTATCAATGTATGTACTTTGGCTTAAACCAAGTAGCCTCCTTGATCTATCTCTATAGATCTTAATGCCAAGTATATATGCGGCTTCACCCATATCTTTCATTGCGAAGCACTTTCCTAACCAAGTCTTCACAGACTGAAGTGTAGGAATGTCGTTTCCAATGAGTAATATGTCATCCACGTATAAAATAAGGAATAGCACTGTGCTCCCACTAATCTTCTTATATACGCAAGGCTCATCTTCGTTCTTGATGAAACCAAACTCTTTGACCGATTCATCAAAACGGAGATTCCAACTCCTAGAAGCTTGCTTCAATCCATAGATGGATCTCTGCAATTTGCATACTTTAGAATCTTGTTCAAAACCTTCTGGTTGTGTCATATACACATCCTCTTGGAGTTTTCCATTCAGGAAAGTGGTTTTGACGTCCATCTGCCATATTTCATAGTCATGATATGCGGCAATGGCAAGCAAAATTCTTATAGACTTGATCATTGCTACGGGTGAAAAGGTCTCATCATAGTCAATACCATGAACTTGCCTATAACCCTTCGCTACAAGTCTAGCTTTATAAGTATGCACCTTCCCATCCATGTCAGTCTTCTTCTTGAAGACCCATTTTCATCCTATGGTTTTTACACCTTCGGGCGCATCAATCAAATTCCAAACTTGATTGTCTTGCATGGATTGCAATTCGGATTCCATGGCTCCAAGCCACTTGTCCGAATCAGGAGAAGACATCGCCTCTTAGTAGGTTGACGGTTCATCATTCTCAATGATTTCTACCTCATTACTATCCGTTACGAGAAATCCATATCTCTCGGGCTCGGATCGTAACCTACTAGATCTGCGAGTTGCTTGTGTAGTTTGAACAGGTTCCACAACTCCTTGTGGTTCTTGTTCTTGTTCCACTATTGGTTCAACGTTATTTTCTGGGTCTCGAATTTCTTCAAGATTTATTTTACTCCCACTGATTTCTTTGGAGAGAAACTCTTTTTCTAGAAAGACACCAGTTCGGGCAACAAACACTTTTTTGTCCTCACGGTTGTAAAAGTAATATCCTTTAGTTTCCTTAGGATATCCCACGAAAATACATTTATCAGATTTGTGTGCAAGTTTGTCTGAGACAAGTCTTTTGACAAAAGCTTCACAACCCCAAATCTTCATGAAAGATAAACAAGTTTTCTTTCCGCTCCACATCTCATTTGGAGTCTTTTGAACCGATTTAGTTGGAACACGATTTAGCGTGAAAGCAGCGGTTTCTAGAGCGTAACCCCAAAAGGATATTGGAAGATCAACTTGACTCATCATTGATCGAACCATGTCTAACAAAGTCCGATTTCTCCTCTCGGACACACCATTCCATTGTGGAGTTCCAGGTGGAGTTAATTGTGAAACTATACCACAATTCTTTAGATGATCATCAAATTCTTGACTCAAGTATTCTCCACCTCGATCTGATCGAAGTGCCTTAATACTTTTGCCAAGTTGTTTTTCTACTTCATTTTGAAATATTCTAAATATCTCAAAAGCTTCACTTTTATGTTTCATTTGGTAAACATACCCAAATCTGCTATAATCATCAGTGAAGGTTATGAAGTATTGAAATCCTCCCCTAGCATTGCTACTTAATGGTCCGCATACATCGGAATGTATCAACCCCAATAAGTCACTTTCCCTTTCACCCAACTTGGTAAAAGGTGTCTTAGTCATTTTTTCAAGAAGACACGACTCGCAAGTATCATATGACTCGAGGTCACATGAACCTAAAAGCCCGTCCCCATGGAGATTTGAGATACGCTTCTCATTAATATGACCAAGACAGCAATGCCACAAATAAGTATGATTTACATCATTAGGTTTAGATTTCTTATTTACATGATAGACATTGTCATTATTTTCATTATTGACATCGAAGATATAAAGGTCATTAAATGAATTAGCAATACCATAAAGCACATCATTTAAATAAATATAAAATTTCTTATTCTCAATAAGAAACTTAAAACCTTCATTATCCAAACAAGAAATTGAAATAATATTTCTGCTTAAATCCGGAACATAATAACAATTGTTCAAAACAAGAATTAATCCGGAAGGTAAAGTGACTTCATAAGTCCCTACGGCTAATGCAGCAACTCTTGCTCCATTCCCCACGCGTAGATCTACTTCACCTTCTTTAAGCAGTCTCCTATTCTTTAGTCCCTGCACATTTAGACAAATGTGAGAACCACATCCGGTATCCAATACCCAAGAATCAGTGGTAGAAAGGAGAATATCTATCATATAGATACCTGAAGTCGACGCAGCCTTGCTGCTCTTCTTCTTTTTTTGCTTTTCCAAGAAAGCCTTGCAATTACGTTTCCAATGACCAATTTCTTGACAATGGAAACAGATTGCATCCTTTTGTGAATCGGGTTTTGCCTCAGAAGCCTTGACAACCTTTGCCTTGCTTATTTTGGGTTTGACAACTTTCTTACCCTTTCCTTTGGCACTAGCCTTCTTCCCATCATGAACCAAGAGCACGGGAGAACTTTTCTCCACAATGTTCATCTATGCAGTTTTGAGCATCCCATGCAACTCAGAGAGATTCTTATCCATTCCATGCATGTTATAATTCATCACAAACTGATTATAACTTTTAGGCAATGAATTAAGAATGAGATCCGTGGCTAGCTCCAATGGAATTGGATAGCCAAGTTTCTCAAGGTGCTCTACATAACCTTTCATTTTAAGAAAGTGAGGACTCACTTGTTGCCCTTCATTCATTTTACAAGTAGTGAATGCAACAATGGTCTTGTACCTCTCTTGTCTAGCTTGCTCTTGAAACATGGTTCTCAACTCCACGCCTATCTCATAGGCTTCCAAATGTTCCAAACTTTGTTGGAGTTTTGAACACATAGCAGCAAGCATGAGACAACTTACATCTCTAGAATCATTACGATGTTTCTTGTAATTGTCTCTTTCTGCCCTAGGGGCAGTAGGCGGTGGTTCAGCAGGGAGAGGCCCATCGAGAATGTACAACTTATCTTTTTGCCTAAGAACGATTCTTATGCTACGGATCCAATCCATAAAGTTAGTACCATTCTCTTCGAGCTTATCCTCTCAAGGATCGATCGCAACGACATTGATTGAGTGTTATTAGTCATTATCTACAAATATGCAAAATTTCCAAAAATTTAATGAGTACCGGTTTTCATTAAAGAAATAAATAATGTATTTTTCAAACAAAATACTCCCACTAAATTATATAACCTTCATATACATCCAATGTATAATATAATTTAATTGGGCTAAGATCCAACTTTAATTTAACTTTTGAGTCCACGGAGGCGGACCGCTCAAAACTAAATTAATTAGGTAGACAATCATGTCAATCATATCCCATATGATTCTTAGATCATTTTATGAGATTCTTTGAGAAATCCAATTTCAAAAAACATGTTTAATCTCATCTTTTGCCTAGGCCCAAAACTGTTTTGACGCCTAATTAAGTCCAACCATTTTAAACGCATAGGAACCATTCAATTTAATGCACCTTGTGGAGGCAAGCCCACATTAAATTAATGAACCTCATCTTGCTCATACATGAATAAGATTAATGCACCTCGCGGAGGCGAACCCACATCAAGATTACCCATGTATAAACAAGTGTTTTAATCATGGCATGGCAAATAAGGATTTAAAACTTTCTTTGAAGGTTCATCACATATAGCATATAACACATTTATGAGCACATAACATAAGCATGTTACACATCAAGTTTAGGCACTAAATTAATCTCCATTAATTTAAGCATGATATTTATGTGTCATTAGTTTCTCTATAATTATGAGGATGAGACTATTTCAACTTCGGTTATTATCTCCAAATCAAGACAACAAGAAGTGCGGTCGAACTAAGCCATTAGGCAACCACAATCCCGCACTAATTCAAGAAACCAAGAAAGTAGTCCATGTGGCCGAAACTAAGCAATAGATGGTCTCGATGAACGTAGGCCAATTACATTCACAATTCCACATGGATCTCCAATCATTGAATCAAGAACTTTTTTCTCAATTTTAGCAATTATGAACTCTTCATAATTCTAACTTCGTTTTATCTTTGAAACTTTGATTGCGATCAATTTTGGGAAACACAATCTCGATGAACGCAGATTAGCCATCAAAAACTTGAACCAATCTAGGAATCACAAGACAAAAACAAATAGGAAAATCAAACCCCAAAATCCACACACAAACCAACTACCCAAACCCATTCCAGATCAGCAAGTCTGGACTGGTTCTGTTACTGGTTTTGTCGAATTTATCGAAAATTCCATATTCAGATTTTAACCAAATCAGAACAAATTTTGACCAGCGGGCGCCCGCCTGGTCTTCAGCGAGCGGGCGCCTGAATGGTCAGAATGGTACAGAATTTTTAAAGTTCGAAAATTTTCTCTCAAAATTATTTTTCCCCGATTACTAAAACTTTGATACAATCAAAATTAATAATCAAAATAATTCAGAATCCACCATAATTTTATTGCGATTGAATCGTGCGATTAAAGTTTAAGCAATAAACCACATAAAATCACATAACACATAAACATCATATATTCCAATATTCATATCATGCAAGGCACATAAACAATTTATATACACATAACATGATCTAAGTATTGAATTAATCAACATGAACGGGGCTCTGATACCACTGTTGGGTTTCCATGTGACATGCGCAGCGGAATATAGCAATTAAAATTTTAAGAAACCCAAAGCCATGGATCCGTTCATATGATTAAATCAAATACAACATAATGAATAAAGGAAAAACTAACCCTTGATGACTATCAAAGTTTTCTTTGGTCTTGGTGGAGAAACTTGAAGCTTTATCACGGACAAAATCACGAACTTTGTAGATGATAAAATTCACCCTCTAGCGGTGTCCACACTTCGAACGAATATCAAGAGGCTCCTTGATCTTGGTTACTAGACCAATAATTATGAAACACACTTTAACAATTTAATAAAGAACTATATGGAATTTATTTGTGAATTATTTAGTTCCTCAATCAAGGATATCTTAGAACAAAATAAAATCTCTCTCAAACTCTTTGAGACTCACAAAAGCACTAGTTTTTATGATCTGGCCGAATTGGGGTTTTTATACACAATTAAGACCTATTCCAAATAGGTAACTTGTGCCAAAAACCTTTCCTAATCGAATTAGGAATTTTTCTGCCGCCATACCGGGCGCCCGCCTGGTCCAACCCAGGCGCCCGCTCATTTGACCAGAAGGTCCAGTTCTTTCAGAATTAATTCAGGCGCCCGCCTGGTCCAACCCAAGCGCCCGCTCGGTTGACCAGGAAGCCTAGAATTCATTCAGAAATTCCTTTGAGGTCCTTCGACCCTAAATTCCAATATGGTCCTCTTATTTAAGATTCGTTCTATTGTGTGTGACCCTCTAGGATTATACTAAGTTGGCAATGGGCTCAAACATGATCCCATAAGATATGATTAGGTTCTAGCAAACCGTCATACCTACCCAAATAGTATAACTAGATACAAGTTCGCATTCCTTTAGAATATGTCACAATCCTTTTGTCCACGATGTCATTGAACACAAGTCATGGTCAAACAGTCAACTTGTTTTGGTTCAATACTTTCTCGATTCCGAATATGTTGATAATTCAAATGCTATTGATCCAATCAATCCATTTGAGTCCGGCCGAACATTTCATCAACATCATTCCTTCGAGGGGCCCAAGCTTGACACCTCTCCGTGGAGGGACAAATCCATTTACCTTATTATTCTTCCCAACGGGAATCCGATTATGCCAATCATACCCTTTATAACTACCCTGTTAAAGGTAGCGTTTGAATATGTCAAACATAATCTTCATCAAGTGGAAGACTATAATAACTTCATGTCTAAGGATTCAAATGACATAACTAATATGAGATATATGTTCGACATAGACCATGACATAAATCTCATACAGCGGGTCATGTCCAGTACCTTGTTCCAAACAAGTACCCATAAATCTAACATGATCATCCCATGATCATTTAGCCTTTATACTAGTGCTTAACAAGTACTAGGGACGGGGATTATCATAAGTAAACATGAACAACAATAATAATCAAAACATTTTTTTATTGATATGAAA
Organism: Campanula takesimana; assembly: GCA_026119855.1. Classification (NCBI taxonomy): domain Eukaryota; kingdom Viridiplantae; phylum Streptophyta; class Magnoliopsida; order Asterales; family Campanulaceae; genus Campanula; species Campanula takesimana. The sequence continues at coordinate 66,852 of JAOWBW010001556.1, read as the reverse complement.
TAAATGATAACAATTACAACGTTTATTAAACGTGCCTAGGGCACCACTACCAACATATATAACCTAGTAAAATCATCATCCTCACGAAAATAAACATACATAAGCTCAATAGAGCAACTACCCATAAAAGCAACAACTTTCTCAATAAGTTACTAATGCAGCTACATGGCATAATATCATGCATCTTAACTGAATAACTGAATCATATAACCACATAACTGAATAACAGATATCACACAACAAGAGAGGCTCCCTATCGCCGACCATCCCATACCGGTTGGAAATAACGACCAACTCTTCATGCCGCACATAAGACTGAAATAAACACATAACAAAGGATACTAAGCCAAGGTTCTCCCAAAGGGATATAACAATCTGAACAACATCAACAGAGCCGCATCGAAAAGCAGCATCAACAGGGCAGCATCAAAGAACTGAAGCGGGGGTTCTGGAACCAAACAACAACAAGAACAACGGGGGGAAATGACACAAAGTTATAACCCAAAACGTGTAGCTAGAATACTCACACAAGGGAGCTAGCTCAACCCAACCAAGGCCATCTGGAAGGGGTAAAAGAAAAGGTACCAGTGGGAACATTATAATGAACTTGGCTTGGGTGCCATTATAATCTCCCACAAAAGCATCATAAAGATGTAATAACACCAAAAGGAACCCAAACGGTTACACATTTCAAAATTGATCACAAACGGACCATTCCTACTACTTTGGTGTTCCACAATAACCATCTAGGTACCCTAGGATATCACCTAAGACCTAGACCAGGATTGAACCCTAAATCAATAGAATTGGAACATTTCAGTTCATTCAGCAACCTGGGCGGTCGCCCACACCAACCTGTGCGGTCGCCCAAAACCTCCCTGACCACGACCAAAACTTTTCAGACAAGTGTGCGGCCGCACGCCCTATTTGGGCGGCCGACCAACACGCTTCGAAGGCCAAAACTGACTTCTTTCCTAAATAAACATCTCACTATCTCAAAATTACTACCCCAACTTCTATCTTACTAAATATGAATCAACACAACTGAATTCAACAACACAAAATAGCTTCTTTAACATAGCTAATGTCAACTTACTCCAATACTCACCACAAAGCTAACAATTACCATCACAAGTATCACACTAAATCTATTTCACCGTCTCAAAAGTACTATTACAACTTTTATACTAAATCTATTTCACCGTCTCAAAAAGTACTATTACCACTTCCCCCAAATATTTATTTAAGCCAATTAACTTACTTTAAAATGTGCATAATATCACATAATATCAAAATGTATAATTAACCTCCATACTACCCATTAAGCAATAATTTCTAGAAAAAGTATCATATATAATATGTATGAACAATTTTAATATAAAAGGGGGAATAGTAACTTACCTACTACGGGGAACGTATCGATGAAAATATATTCTAATCGGCTAGAAATGACCTATTCAACTCCCTGAACATTTTGGTGTAATTAGAGTTTAGAACAGAGGAATAATTAAAAGTAAGAAAATTAAAATAAGAAGGAACTTTACCTTCATCACCAACCCAGAGAGAAAATTGGGAAAGTTTTTGCTAGGTGTTTGTGTGTGTGACGTAGGGGAGAGGAAGAAGAGATAAGAAGATCATTTAAGCTTTTAGAAATTTCCACTAAGGCCCTCCTAGTTTAGCTATGAACACTTAAACCCTTAATGTATTGACTCAATGACACTTAAACCCCTCTCTTCCTCTCTGATATGCATTAGGGTGATTTTCTATTTTGTTTGTATAAAGAAAAACACAATCCAACTGAAATTAAATGCGCCAATAGGATAAAACCACTTTGTTAACCTTGGTCAATTCATGTAGACTTTTACTATTCCTTCTTTATGGTATGAAATCAGATAACAAAGAAATAAACAAATATCCCCCAGGCCCAAGCCCACAACACATATTCTCGGTCAAAGGGACCCCATAAAGTGAGCTGATTAATTTCTTTGTAGACTAGTCAACTAAAATCAACCCAGTTAAATTTGGCTATTAACTGAAAATCATTTTGCAACTCAAATACTTTTATTTAATATTTTAATAGATCAAGTAAGTCTTTTAAAATAATCCAACTAACACAAATTAAATTATAAAATAATATTCTCCGTAAAATTTATATGAAATTGGGACGGGTCGTCACACTTTGCCCGTGGACGTAGCTAATAGAGATTGGTGAACCATGTAAAATTTGTGTTCTTACTTGTTGATTTGCGTTCATTATTATCTGCTATCTCGTGGGTCTGATTTACTAACAAGTGGCACCAGAGCCTGGTTAGTTGAGAAAGATCAGGGCGTACCGATGCGGTAGAAGAGATGGATTCCGGGATGGACCAGAAAATCAACAAGTCTGACGGGAAGAACAAGTTTATTATCTTGTAGAAGATTATGCATTGGGCGTGCAGATCGCGAGCAGAAAAAGTGCAGATCGCGTGCAGAAAACGTGCAGTTCGCGTGCAGTCTTGGTGCGGTTCGTATGCAGTTTTGGTGCAGATAGCGTGCAGTTTTTTTCGTGCAGCGCACGTGCAGTGTCCGTGCAGAAATCTGGGTGTCTAGGTTGGACACATCTGGTATTGTATTCTGTTGCCTCTGACATATTTGAGTTTTGAATTTTCCTGGTTATTCTGAAACTCTTCACTGTAGAGGATCGAGAATCAATAAATCTGAGAGCAGTCAGTGATTGCTCATCTGTGCTAGAAATAGCAAATCTGGTAGATCTCAATCCGAAAGTTTTTCTGGTGTTCGTTGGTGATCCAAGAATGGATCTAGAATGTTTCGGTGTCTGGTATCTGTATCTGAAGTCGGAGATCTGAAGCTAGGGTTCTGTGATCAGAAGTTAGCTATCTGGTATAATTTGAAGATCTAACATCTGGTGTAGTCTATTCTAGTGATCTAGAAGTAGATACAAAATATGTGTTGCCCGAGGCAATAAATTTAGTTAGATTTCAGAATTGTACATCTGAATCCGCATATGAAGAATTCTGAGTCGGCTGCAGCGATGGCAAGCAGTGACAATCTGGATGAGGATTATGATTATTCCCTATCAACTGAAGAAGAAGCGTGAAAGGAAGTTGTATGGGTTCTAGATTCGGGTGCGTCTTATCACATGTGTTCACGCACGGAGCAGTTTACAACGTACGAGCAGAAGGATGGAAACCGTATTTATATGGCTAATGGACCTGTCTGCGAGGTAGCTGGCATGGGCTCCGTAAAGGTGAGAACTTCTGGTGATAAATTTCTCACATTGAACAAGGTGAGACATGTTCCACAAGTAGCAAAGAATCTGATGTCGCTTAGTCGGTTAGACAAGAAGGGATACAGTTTCAAAGGTGAAGGTGGAGTTCTGGATGTCTGCAAAGGTTCAGATATGATTCTGAAGGATGAGAGAAAAGGTTCCTTGTATATCCTCCAAGGTTCTGAGATGGGTGAGGGTGTTGACGAGCAGGTAGAGCAGCATTTTACTCTAGGCGGGAGTGAACTGAGCAAGCCACGGCTAGAAGATCAATACACACCAGTTTTATCGGTCATGGTCAGCAAGATCCAATGTCGACTGGATGGACTATATCTGAATGACTGTTAATTTCCCGTTGGGGCGATTCTGAGTGCCCGTAGGTGCACGTCTGGGTGTCCGTAGGATACATGCACGCAGAATATCTGATTGTCCAGAGGAAAAGGTTGTTTGTCTGGTGAGGCAAATTCTGAGTGTCTTGAAGATACATGGCGCGCGAAAAACCTGGTTGTCCGGAGGACAAATCTAGTGTCTTTGACGAAAGACAGACTGAGGCAAAGGTGGAAAAATCTGTTTCTGGTTTGAGGGATGTGGCTCAAGGTGGAGTCTATATCGGTAGTGTTGGATATTATGCCCTAGGCCCTTGAGAAAGGCCTATGCGTTATATCATAGCTTCATTGTTATAGAGATAACAAACCCGATTATTATATCTTTTGCATGTTTATTATAATAATCATTGTCCCTAGCACTTATGAAGAGCTAGCATGAGTTTGATGGATAATCATATGATGATTATAGCGCATAGGATGCGGATTAAACTTGTGGGTACATGTTGTTGAACAAGTACTGGATAGACCCGTTATGAGATTTATGTCATGGTCAAATGTCATAATTAAATCTCATAATAGTTATATCATTCATCCTTAGACCTGAGATTATCATAGTCTTCCACATGATGAACATTATGTTTGACGTACTCAAATGCTACCCCTAACCGGGTGGTTATAAAGGCTACGATTGGCATAATCGGATTCTTGTAGGGAAGAATTATAAGTCAAGATGGGATTTGTCCCTCTCTCAAGAGAGATATCTGCTTGGCCACTCGATGAGTGAGATTGATAAAAGTGTACGGCCGTACCCAAATGAATTGAAGCGTTCAATATTATTTGCTCATATCAATCTACTCGAGATCGAGAAAGCATTGGACAACATAAGTTGACGTGGACCATGACTTATGTCCAATATGATATCGCGTGACAAAGGGATTATGATATGTTCTATAAGGTTACTTTGGGCTTTCAAAGTTATACTAATTAAGTAGTCATAATGACTTGCTAGAGTCCGCTTATGATTTACGAGGTCTTCGGACTCGTTGCCAACATAGTATAATCCTATTGGGTCACACACGCAGAACGGATCTTGCTTGGCACGAAAAAACAAGAAAAACTGGGAAGTGGAAAAACCGGCCGTACGGATGGTTTGGACTAGCCGTACGGATAGTTTGTCCGCTGACGAGTTTTTGTCAGATTTCTTTTTGGGAAAGGAATCCTTTAACCTAATGTAATTAGGTTTCTCCCAGTATATATTCTGTGTTCTCTTCAGTCGAAAACTAAGCCTTAGGCATTGATTGATTTCCAAGAGTTTCTTGGAGAGAGAAAAACACATAGTATACTTAGGTTATTAGGGTTTGATTTTTGCTCATCATCAAACCATAATAATCAAAGGGAGATTGAAGAATGGTTCTTCAACCATGTTTTTAAAGCCTAAGGATCTAGCAGTCAAATCAAGAAGCGTTCTTGAGTCTGTTCGATGTGTGGATACTGATAGAGGGTGTTTCCTTTAGCACCTTAAAGTCCATGTTCATGGATTCGATCTTCAAGGGTATGTTTCTTTCATCTTGTATTTAATTTAATTAACATGTACGGATCCGGGATCTTGGGTGTTTGATTTTATCTGTTTATTCCGCTGCGCATGATGCTTCAAAACCCAACAGTGGTATCAGAGCCCCGTTCATTGTTGATTATTTTAGTATATCATGTTGAAATTGTTTAATTCGATTATATAATATCTACATGATAATAAGATGAATGTGTGATTTGAGTTTTATATATGAGATATAAAGGTTTATGAGCATGAATATGGGGATTATGTAATTATTTTATTGATTTGATCCATATGAATAATTGCATGTTTGGGATATCAATAAATAATTGGATTATGTGTATTGATAATTTGGATCTAATTTGTGTATGTAATAAATTGTTTATTCATGGTATTGATTAGATCTAATTAAATTCTTAATCTGTAAATTCATGTTTCTGTAATCTGATTATGTACAAACATGATATTGGATTTGGTCGAATTTCTGAAATTCTGAAAAAACCTGGAAATCTGGGATCCTACCAATGGATCCGTACGGATGGTTTGGATGATGCCAAACTGATCCGTAAGGCTAGTTTGGAAATTCTCAAATTTGATTTTGTTTTTTGGTGTTCAGATTATTCTGTAAATTGTTTACAGAATTCAAATCTGGAAACTACTTTCAGACGGCTGGTTTTCGAAACCGTGTTTCCTGAAACAGTTTTCGGCCGAAGAATTCAAAAGGAATTGCAGAAATCAGAGTTCTAAAGAGTTTAGAACTGCTGTAATCTGTGAGATTAAGAGACAATAAAAGATCTTGAAACAAGTATCCAATCTATACGGGAATGTGGATGCCTTTTGGCTTAGTTTCGACCGTATAGAGAAGTTGCTTGGTTTCTTGATCTTAGCACGGAAATGTGGATGCCTTTTGGCTTAGTTTCGGCCGTGCGGTTTGTGCTTTTAATTTCAAGATGCTCTGCGGATACAGTTTCAAAATTCTGAAGAGTTCAGAGTTTATGTGTGTAGACACCCCGCCTTGGACTTCTCATGTCCCGATTGCATACACATTCTTTGTCTTCCTCTTTTCTGTTAAGTTTTGTTACTTTTCGTTAACTTTCGTTACTTTCCGTTAAGTTCCTGACTTACTCCGTTAGTCTTGGATTTGACTAAGTGGCAAAGTCAACCTTGAGTCTTTGTTTCATTTATTTTCGTTGACTTTCGTGATGTTCGTTAAGTTTTTGGACTAATTCCGTTAGTTTTGGGGCTTAACTGCATAACGGGGTTAACATTTGGGCTAAAATATGAATTTTCTGAAGCTGGGATGCGCACGCCTTTGCCCTCCTTTCTGGGAGGCGTGCTCCTCCCATAGGGGGGGTGGGAAGCGCGCGCTTCCCGCTTCCAGAATCTCAGATTTGGCCAAATTTCCCTCATTTTCTGATTTGTAACCCCCAAGGCCATTATGCCTTGGCTTGATCGGGGGAAGAGCCATATTTGTGACCAAAAACACTTTCCTAACACCTATAAATACCTCTTCATTCCACCATGGAAGGAAAGGAGGAATTCTTGAATCAAAAACACTTTAAAACACATAAAATCCATTTTCAAAGGGTGGTCACTATAGGCAATTTGGCTCTTCCCCATTCAAGCACAAGGTATAACTCTCACTTTCTCCTTCTAAACTCTTTTAATTCTCTTTGTCAAAACTCTTACTTGTTTTCTTCATCTCTCACTTCTCTAATGAGTATGCAATCTCCATAAAAAGGGATACAACCAAAAGGCCACTTCACTATTGAAGTTTGGCCAAGGTTACATCCCAACATTCCAATCTCTATTTCAATCATTGATCATTTCTTAATGTAATGATTTAGCAATAATTCAACATGTAATTCTTAGCATAAATCAATAAATAAAACAATTCCCTTTTTATTTCCCTTTTCTTTCCCTTGTGATAGTTAGCACATTTTCATATTAATAAATAGAAGGACTTTTTAGCATTAGAACACCAATTGTAGCAAGACCCGCGTAAGCGGGGCGGAGTGGGTGTTTAAGTACTTCCCACTCCGTCACCTAACCCCCGAACCCTTCTCTTTCCGAATCTTTGGTTTCGTAACATTAAAAATAGGCTATTTCTAGGTTTTTCTTATGTTCCTTTAAAAACATAGGTGGCGACTCTACAAAATAAAATCAATTAGACATCCTAGGATCCTTCCACCGCTCTAGCCAAGCCGTGGGCTCTCCCGGGGTATCTACAGTGGCGACTCCGCTGGGGACATTAGAGGGTTAAACTTGCGTTTTCATTTTTTTTGGTGTTCTAATTTCTGTTTTCTGGGCATTCTGGTAAAAAGGGTAGGAAGCGCGCACCTCCGGCCTTCTTGGCCTAACGCGCGCGCGTCCGACCCTTATTATCAGAATCGCCCGCCTTCCTTCTTGTTCTTCAATTTCATATTTCTGTGCTAACAAGTTTCTGCAGGGGAAAGTTACATAATTTGGGACCAGGGCAATCCCCTGAGTCCGCAGTTTCTTCTAACATTCTGACAGGTACCCCAGATGCGCGCGCCTCCCATATTCATTGCGCAATGCGCGCGCTTCCCACATCACTTCCCTGAGGCGCGCGCTTCTGGGCAATTTTCCAGAAACAGAACAGTGTACAGAAAGCAGAACAGAGCAGAATGACAGTGTGTGGGCACCGGGCCTGCATACAATTTCTTTTACTTTCTGTTTATTTTTACCGGTCACACGGGTGATTCGGGAGTTGTAAATACGTGCTTATTTGTTTCCTTTTTTTTCTTTCTTTGAAAAAAAAAATGTTTTGTCACATGTTAGACCTCACACTACATGCACATATTCTTATCAATTGCTCACTATCGAGTCGCACAATGTTCAACCCCAAACCCGTCGAGGCCCGTCCTAGAAAGTTTCAAGCTCCACCCGACCTTGACTCTTTCGAAGCGGTCAACCTCAGCCCATGGCGTAGTTCAAGACTACATGCCGGGGGTGACCTTTAAGCCTCTCTTTAGCCGAGCACAAGCCACACAATTCTAGTCTAGGGTCTAACACTCCGTGACTCAAGTCGGTTTTCATGTACCGAGATTTCCCTAAACTAATGTCTTCAAATCATACATGCCAATTTGTTGCAATGGACGAAATAAAACTCCGTCCCCAAAAGTGGCTATCTTGGACGCAAATAAAAAATCCGTCCCCGCATGTATGATTTACTACATTAATTTAGTTTAATCCCGACAAATGTAGGATTCACAAGCGTGGTGGAATCCGATGAGTATATGGGACCACGAGAAGGTCTATATATTAGTGTGACGATTCCACTATTTTTCTAGAAACCCCAAAAAGGACCACGTCCTTCCGACTTTTGTAAATAAATAAAAAAAATAGTCATTTTTCTCTATGTGGTTGAGTCTTTTTCCTTGTTTGTGGGTTTAATCATATTACTCAAAAGGTGTTTGTGGGGCCAACCTAAGATCAACCGTGTTCTTCCAATAGGTCCAATGGCTTCCAACGGCAACAACAACAACGGTGGAAATGATTTCGTGTCCAACGAAGGGTTACTCAACATAATGAAATCAATGGGGGAACAAATGGATAGGATTGTCGAGGATGCCCGCCGTAAAGACAATTTGTGGCAAGCCCGTTTCGATATCGACAAAAGGATTCACAAAGAAGAGGTTTCCGAACTCAAGGCCCGTCTTGATTATGAAAGAAGAATTCACGAGGAAGAGGTTTCCGAATTCAAAGCCCGTTTGCAAGAGCTCACCGACGGCAAAGCAAAGTTCAATGGTAAAGCATGCTCAAGTGGCCCGACCCTCAAAAGCTACAAAGGTACCACCAACAACTGAGTTTTCACTCCTCTCCTAGGAGTAACCCAAGCTGAGGCATTTGAAACTTTGGTGGCAAGTGGGAAGGTCAAACCTTTGGAAGGGTACAAGCCGAAGGCGATACTGAAGAATCATGCACATAGTGAATGGTGCGGCTACCACAAGCATAGTGGCCATACTACCGTAGGGTGCTTCCTTCTCCGAAACATCATCCAAGATTTGATTGACAACGGCGAATTTACTGTGGGTGAAAAGCAACCGCTAGATAATGGCAACATGCAAGAACCCATCAAGGAAAAAGCTTGGTTTTGAAATGGGCCTTCAACAAGAGATCATGCCGCAAGGAGACTACAACGGCAAAGACGACGACAGCAATCTCCGTTTCTCTTTCTCTACCTAGTAGTAGGAATAAAAAAAAAAAAAAAAAAAGAGTCAAGTCCTCTTTTGTGTGCATTAATTTTTCTTCCTTCTCATGTCAATGTTTGAGTCGATCTTATCAAATAAAAGTCGTTCTTGTCCTCATACACAATTCCCAAGTTGTTCAATTTAATTCTTGGCAAAATGATGAAAAGATGTCTAAACAAGTTTTAGAACGAAGGCCATCGCTTGAACGCCTAGGGGCTAAACATTGTGACGAAGGCAACGACATCAACAACAACGGCGAATCCAAGACATCAAGCATGGAGAAAAATCAAGCAAAGTTTTCAAAGGGGGATCAAAAAAAAAAAAAAAAAAAAAAGGGCTCGCTAGGTTGAAATCATCAAATCAACCTAGGCAAAAGTTAGGGCACAAAAAAAAAAAATCCCCCTCAATCAAAGAAGATCAACATCATCATCCACCAATAAAGGACGAAGCTACGAAGCAACAATTCCATCACGAAGAATGGAGAATCCACAAGAACTACGGTGACCTGAGCCTCTACACTGGAGGAACGTAGGCAACCTGCGGGTCCGGTCTCATGCAAGAAAGAAGATATGTTTAGCCCTAGCGCCTTATGGTGATCGGCCTTCATCTCGAACTTGTCAAGACATCTTTGTACGATTCATTTGCCAATGAATTAATCACCAAAAAGATTGAACAACTTTCTTAGATTTGGAATCATTTCGTGTTCCTTGTCGAGTCTAGGGACTTCTATTCTTTCTGCATACTCCCAAATTTTTGCAATCAAATTGGGGCTTTCCTTCTCTTCTCTCTTAATGACTTACTTGCCTTCATGAGTCATTCAAAAAACGGTCAAATACATGAAGTTAATACTAGGGACACTTCCCTAATCAAGTCAATGTCACTCACCTTTAGCGACAAGAGGTCTCCACCGCAAAATCACATGTCCTATCTCCTCAGCTAGAGTCAATGCACACTCCCTCATTAATCGAGTCAAAATGAAGACGTAAAAGAGATGCCCGCTAGATTGAAAACCCGAAAGGGCGGTCTAGGCAAAAAACAGGGTGCGTCATAAAAAAAAATAAGAGAGTGAGAGAGAGAAGGGAAAGAGAAATGGAGATCTCCGGCCTCTAAAGAAGACAACTGCACGAGCTCTACATTGGATCTCCTCAGCAAGTCAATTCCCCACCGAGTCAACTTTGGGATTGCAAAAGGCTCGACAAGATATGGCACCATCAAAGGTTGTTTTGGGTTATTGTCATCATTCTTTAACAGTGTGCATTTTTGGGTTCATGAAAAGAAGGCCCGTGGTAGCCAAGACCCATCCGAGAACGAGCCCATCATAAAAGGGCACGAGGTTGCACAAATAATCCCTAGCTAGTCAATTGGCTTGGGCAACAAATAGCAACACATGTGTCTCAGTTTTCAAAGCTTCTTCAAGTATGTGCTTCTAAAGTACGCCGAAAGGCTCCCGAGAAATGGAGTAGCTCTTGCCATGTCCTCTCATGTTTGTTCCCTCGCACGAGAATGAGTCACTCTTGCTTTGCTCAACAAATGGTGACGCCATAGGGGCTATGTGACTCAAAGACAAGGACTTCTTTTGCTTCACTTGACAATCAATACGCCCTAGAGGCTTTGTTCGAGAAAGATGTGTGAGACTATCCTCAAAGTCTCCCAAAAGGGATGTCAAAAAGCCCTCTTGTCGCGTGTGCCCGTGCTCGTTCCCCCAATCAAGGATGGACCTTTCTCGCAATCAATGATGGCACTCTAAGGGCTACGATCAAGTCTTAAAGGTTCCCTCGGCAAAGAGCAATTAACTCCCCAGCAGTATCCCCAGCCGAGTCATGTGCAACATTGGAAGCTTCCTCAATTCGGCACCGAAGGTCTCAAGGGGCTTCGCAATCTACAATCTTTTGGGCTACGGCATTACAGTAATCCGAGCAAAGGGCAATACTGGGGCTTCGCGACCGACAGTCTTTTGGGCAACAATACTCGAGCAACGCAATTTGGAGTAGTCTCCATGAAAGGGATCAAGCTTCAAAGGGTCTCTCAACACTTCAAGTCAAAGGCCTCTTGGTTTTAAATGAAGACTCCGATGTTATGAATGAAGTTGATGATTTTTGTTAGAACTCACAGCGAGATTTTGAAGGAAGTCTTAGAGAAAAGGAAAAAGATTCAATATGCTAAACTCTAATCAAAACAGGGTTATAGCGGGAAATGCCACGGCCAATCCCAATGTTTCTGCAATTCAGCACCCCCTTCTCCAAGATCAAAAGCACAAGGTGCAGCTCAGATAAAGTTGGGCCACAGCACTAGTTGCATCCGAAGATCCGTCATTAGTTCAACTCAAGAAGAGTCAAGCAAGCATACTCATTTGGGACTTTATCACACCAAGACCTTATCCTCCGCGACTTCGACGGAACCGCAAGACATTACCGCATCTTTTGACATAAGCCCTCAGCCATTTGGGTATCGACCACAATGAGGCCATGCATCTCCCCAGTAAGAGCAAGAAGGAGATCTCTATCAAAAATTCTACCAAACGGTACATCCGCTCTCAATGCCGAACCGATCACAAGATAATTTGGGGCTTTACATCGAAAGGTCTTCACACTCCACCGTCTTGAAGCTCGCAAACAAGAAGTCCATGACATTTGGGGCTTTGCAATCTCTCGAGGATTGGTATCAATAATCTACTATTGGGATTTGCTCACGCCAACAACAAAAGGCGATTTATTTGAATGGGCCAAGAACTGATTTATCTTGGGGCTATGCAAGCCACTCAAAGTTTGGCATCAAAGGCATTCTAGGAGCTTTACAATCAGCAACCCCTTATCTCGGCATCAAATGCCTTTTGGAGCCCCATAATCGACAAATCTCTTGGGGCTAGACATCAATTTCGTTGGACACCACAGCAACAACGACATAATTCAAAAAGGCAATCCGGACTTCGATTGAACACGACTTGATCTTAGTTTGGCTTCACAAGCACACAATGGTTAAAATGGTTCACCCACGAACTAAAAAAAAAAAAAAAAAAAAAAATTCCTTCTATGTGCAAAAGTATGTGCTTTACTTTGCCTTGCTCCATAGCTTCTTCCCCAGAGTTCTCCATCATCCTTGAACTACGCTGGTCTGATTTGACACGCCCCCAGGTCCTGGGATCCCCTAATAGAACCTCGAACCCGGTGGGAGTGACTAACGAGGAATAAGAAACTGGATGACATCTGTCTATAACAAACTGACATGATATATATACTCAAGAGTAAAGAGCTATACTAGCTCACAACACGAGTTCTAGACCAGAAAATTTTAAACCAAACTTAAATACATACACAGCGGAAATATGCCCAGCACATAAGCTGGCATCAAGAGTACTATTCAAGATGTCTAGTGACAACAAGAACTGAACAAGACTGTCTACCCCAAAATAAGGAGTTACAAAACCCATAATACATCGTCCTCACCAAGATAAAAGGACACAAGCCCCAAAACTAATCATGACCTGCGTAGTAAGCTCCCAGCTATGTCGAGCCTCACTGCACACTATCCTTCCTTTGATCTAAGGAAAACAATTAAACAAGAAACGGGGTGAGATAAATCTCAGTAAGCTATTAGATGCAACTACATGATATATTATCATGCAATTCAAGTAGATACTCAAGTAATCATATATCAAGTATCATCAAGTAACAAGTATATGAGAGGCTAAGCTACTCATCAAGTAGCACATAAGGCTAAACAAACAAGTTATAAGGATATTGATTCCTTCCTTATTCCTCCCAAGAATACCATTGTTGTCGTAGCTTGTATTACTTTGACAATCACGATCAATAACAAGAAACTGATTATTCAGTATATATCAGAAGACCCGGTAACCAGTGTCATTCTCAAGATCAAGACTCACGAGGTGTTCACGAGGTGTTCAAGAGTTTAGCATTCACTTAAGTCAGGCTTATTGCTCCAACCAAGGAAGCTATGCCCTTACTATGGCCGGTAGTAAGGGGTCAAGCGCAAATACATAGGGACCCGATTGTCACTTAAACCCCAGCTCTCACGACAAGCGTGAACCTATATATTTCCGAACAAGCAAGGAGAACCAGCTGGACCCACACAAGAATGTACAAGTAGATATTTACTTGAACTACGGGAGAAGAACTAATCCAAAAGTAGTGGACTAGCTCAACAAGGAACATGCTTCAAATAATCAAGAAGTCACCTTGTTATCAAGCAACTATATGCAATGTTTGCACATACACAACAAGAACATGTCTCATACAAGTTAGTGCTTGTTCATAGCACTTTCTAGTTCATTACCATACATATGTATTGGTGTCAAGTCAAGTACAAGATTTTATTATCTTATATTCAAGTCGTAATCCAATTCTTTGGATGTTCAAGCCATGTACAAGATTTTATGGTCTTATACTTCAAGTTATAACTCCAATCTTTGGACATTCAAGCATGTATAAGAGTTGTACACTTTACTCTTACAAGATCTTAATCCTATTCTTAGGATGTTCAAGTCTAAAACTTTGTTCTAACGCCCCTAAGGTGCACAATCATTGGTTTCAAGGCAAGCATAACACATTAGTGCTTATTCCTAGCACTTACAAGACATATAAAAGAGTTACTACTCTTATACTTAAGTTCTCATTTGAGTTCTTTAAGTATTAATGTTCAAGTCTAAGTTCCAATGCCCCAAAAGGTACAATTACACTTGCTAGGACATCTTATACTAAGGCTATATGCCTTAGGAGGGATAAGCTTTCAATTTAATTTAGATTTAAAACACTTTGGTTGGAACAGGGGACCGGGCGGGCGCTCAAGGTAGACCGGGCGGGCGCTCGTTGGAACACTTTTGAAACTCAAAACTTCTGGCCAAATGGGCGAGCGCCTGGAGGGCCACCAAGCGGGCGCTCGGTGCAATTTACAGCAAACCTCAATTTCTTTCCCAGGCTTAGAATTCTCCGTCCCAAGCGTAGGAGTAACTTTTTACTAACATTATAACAAACCCAAAAGGTACATAACATGTATAAACTATGATTTCCAAGTTCTTTCATCCTTTTACACAGAGGAATTATACTCCCTTTGTCCCAAATTTACAAGTATCACGAAAATCACCCCAAACACGAAATTGACAAGCACAAGTATTAGAAATAACATATATGAATGTTATTACAAGTAAGGGGGAGCTAATAACTTACTTAGTCCGAAATCAAAGTTACCCAAATAAATTTCTGTTCGGCCTGGAACGCTCTACTCAACGTCACGAATATTTATCCGGGATCAGAATCAAGAACGGAGGGATAATTAAACTCGAGGAGTCGAGAATAGGGTAAAATTCTAACCCTAGGTTTAGAACAAAGGAAAAAACATAAAGCAATTTGGGGAAGAATGCCTTTCTCAGGCAAACACTAGTTAATAAACTTCAACTATCCAAGAATGACACTTAGGCCCCTCAAGTTTCACTTTTAACAAAAAGGCTCATAAAGTCAAATTTTCACAAATGACCCAAAAGTCAAAACTAAACATTTAACCACATTGATATTCTAAAGCAGTTAAGAATTTAACCCAAGTAAAACTAACACATATTATGCAAGTTCAAGTATTTAGCAAATAGGTCAAATATTTAACGAGAAATAGGATGGGCGTTACATCCTCCCCACCTTAAAGAAAATTCGCCCACGAATTTTTACTTACCAAAGTTTTCAAATAGGCTCGGGTATTTATCTCGCATCTCTTTCTCGGTTTCCCAAGTAGCCTCTTCAATTTCATGATTTCTCCAAAGGACCTTCACAATAGGAATCCTTTTGGTGCGTAAGACTTGCTCTTTCCAGTCAAGAATTTCAATAGGTTGTTGCTCATATGATAAATCAGGCTGAAATGGAATAGCCTCATACTCAAGAACATGCGACTCATCCGCCATATACTTGCGAAGCATAGATACATGGAATACATCATGAATACCAGATAAAGAAGGTGGTAAAGCCACTCTATAAGCCAACTTCCCAACTCTTTCAAGAATCTCAAATGGACCGATATAACGAGGAGATAACTTTCCTTTCTTCCCAAATCTCTTTATACCTCTACGAGGAGAGACCTTCAAGAATACAAAGTCACCTACCTGGAATTCAAGATCCCTTCTACGATGATCTGCATAACTCTTTTGTCTACTCTGAGCTGTGCGCAATCTATCTCGAATGAGTTTCACACTCTCAACTGACTGTTGAACCATTTCAGGACCCAAGAGTCTAGCTTCTCCCACTTCATCCCAGCATATAGGAGATCGACATTTTCTTCCATAAAGAGCCTCATATGGAGCCATTTCAATGCTAGACTGATAACTGTTGTTATAAGCAAATTCAGCCAAAGGAAGATGAGTATCCCAACTACCTTTGAAATCCACAACACAAGCACGTAACATATCCTCGAGAATCTGTATAAGTCTCTCAGATTGCCCATCAGATTGAGGATGAAAAGCTGTACTGAAATTCAATTTAGTACCCATGGCACCCTGAAGAGCCTGCCAGAATCGAGAAGTAAAACGAGGATCTCTGTCAGATACAATACTCACAGGAACTCCATGGAGTCGAACAATCTCCTGAACATACAAAGATGCCAACTGAGACAATGAATATCCCATGGACACAGACAAGAAGTGAGCTGATTTAGTCAACCTGTCCACTATAACCCAAACAGCATCATGGCCTCGTCTGGTACGTGGTAAACCAGTCACAAAATCCATCGTGATATGCTCCCATTTCCATTCTGGAATTTCTAATGGTTGCAATAAACCTGCTGGACGTTGATGTTCCACTTTTACTTGTTGACAAGTCAAACATTTGGATACATACTCAGCAATTTCTCTTTTCATATTGTTCCACCAGAAATGTTTCTTCAAGTCTTGGTACATTTTAGTGCTTCCAGGATGAATAGTATACTTGGCTTTGTGAGCCTCTTCAAGAACTCTCTTTTTAATCTCAGGATCAACTGGAATACAAACTCGACCTCGAAAGGTAAGAATTCCATCACTGTTGAAAGAAAAATCTGGTTGCTTTCCTTCATTCATTCCACTAATGATTTTCTGCAATTCAGAATCAGTTACCTGAGCTTCTTTGATCTGTTGGAGTAAATCTGAAGTAGCTTTTATATTAGCAAAGATAACTCCATGATTTTATTCACAAGGTATCCAATCACACAAGTCTTCAAACATCTTCCATTCACGAATCATCAAGCAAGAAATATAATTCTTCTGCTCAGTGCATCTGCCACAACATTTGCTTTTCCTGGATGATAAAGGATAGTACAATCATGATCCTTCAATTTCTCCATCCATCTACGTTGTCTCATGTTAAGCTCTTTCTGAGAAAACAAGTACTTCAAGCTTTTATGATCGGTAAAGACTTCAAATTTGGTTCCATACAAGTAATGCCTCCATTTATGCATAGCAAAAATAATCGCAGCCAACTCTAAATCATGAGTAGGATAGTTCTTTTCATAAGGAGATAATTTTCGAGAAGCATAAGCTATTACCTTGCCATCTTGCATTAAAACACAACCCAATCCTTCTTTAGAAGCATCAGTATATACCATGAAATTCTCAAAACCACTAGGCAAAGCCAAGACTGGAGCTGTAGTCAAGCGCCTTTTCAACTCTTGAAAACTTGTTTCACATTTGTCATTCCACTCAAAAGAACTAGCTTTTCGAGTCATATTAGTCAATGGAGTAGCAATCTTAGATAATCCCTCAATGAACCTCCGATAATAACTAGCCAAGCCTAAGAAACTACGGATCTTTGTCACTGTAGTTGGCCTCTTCCAGTTTACAACTGCTTCAACCTTGGAAGGATCTACTGCGATACCAGTAGCAGACACAACATGCCCCAAGAATGAAACCTCTTCTAACCAGAAAGCACATTTGCTGAATTTTGCAAATAATTGTTTCTCACGAAGAACTTGCAATACCATTCTGAGATGTTGTTCATGCTCAGCCCGTGATTTAGAATACACAAGAATATCATCAATGAATACCACCACGAAACAATCAAGATATGGCTTGAAAATACGGTTCATCAAATCCATAAATACAGCTGGAGCATTTGTTAAACCGAATGGCATAACAATAAACTCATAATGTCCATACCTGGTACGGAAAGCTGTCTTTGGTATATCCTCAGATCTGATTTTCAACTGATGATAACCACTTCTCAAGTCAAGCTTCGAGTACACTACTGAACCTTGAAGCTGATCAAACAAGTCATCAATATGAGGTAACGGATATTTGTTCTTGATAGTTACCTGATTAAGATCTCTGTAATCAAGACACAATCGCAGAGTCCCATCTTTCTTTCTGACAAATAACACTGGTGCACCCCACGGTGATACACTAGGCCTGATGAAGCCCCTTTCAAGTAATTCCTCAAGCTGTGTTTTTAATTCTCTCAACTCAACTGGAGCCATTCTATAAGGTGCTTTAGAGATTGGTGCTGTACCTGGTAATAACTCAATACAGAACTCAAGCTCTCGATCAGGTGGCATGCTATACTCAGAAGAGAACACATCTGAAAATTCAGACACAACAGGAATATCTTCCATCTTGGGAACAGATAAACTCTGGTCAAGCACACATGCGAGATACCCGGCACAACCACGAGATAAAATTTTTCTAGCTTTTAAAGCAGAAATAACATGTATAGCACATAAAGGCCTATCACCTTCAAAGGTAAAATCAGGCAAACCAGGAATAGAAAAAGTTACTACTTTTCTATAACAATCAACAGATGCATGATGCACATAAAGCCAATCCATGCCAAGAATCACGTCAAAGTCCCTTATAGGTAACACGACTAGGTCAGCAAGAAGGGCATGATCACCCACAAGAACCTCACATTTCTTGTAAACCTCAGAAGCAAACATGCAATCTCCCATAGGGGAAGATACTTCTAGCACATAAGGCATAAAATCAGGAAGAACATGCAAATGCGACACAAAATGAGATGCCACATAAGAATGAGATGAGCCTGGATCTATCAAGACTCGCGCTCTCATACTAGAAAGTAATATAATACCTCCTATGACCGCAGAAGACTCAGCTACACCCTGCTGATCTAGAGCAAACACTCGACCCTGAACTTTTGGTCAACCCCCACTATCTCTCTTAGAACCTGAGGCCTGTTGACTTGTACCCCCAACTTGATTTCCTCTACCTTTAGGAAAATTCTTGACAAAGTGCCCAGTTTCACCACAAGATAAACACTTTCCTTGCTTTAGCCAACACTTGTCTTCAGAATGGCCTTCTTTCGAAAAAAAACCACATACTTTCCTGGAACCTTGGACTGTTGTCCTCGAACCAGTTGATACACTACCTTTGCTTTCAGATGGTTGTCGGAATCGACGATCTTGGCGGCCAGATTTACCACCTTTAGAACCAGATCCCTGAGCTTTCTCTGACACACGACCAGTCATGGTTGTTCCCAACTTCACCTTGTGTTCTTCAATATCATTTTCAATAGTATAAGCCTTCTCCACTGCTTGATGATAACTAGTAAGCTGTAGAGAAAGAAGCTGCTTCCTATACTCAGTCCTCAACCCCTTCACGAACCTCTGTGCCTTCTTGGCTTCATTTGGAACTAAGTGATCACAATACCTCGCCAATTTTGTGAACTTGGTTGAGTATTGCCCCACTGTCAAGCTTCCCTGCTCCAGATTAAGAAATTCCATCTCTTTTCTATCTTGGACTACTGTTGGAATAAACTGTGACTTGAATGCTTTAAGAAAATTCTCCCAAGTCTGAGGTACCCCTTCCAGTTCCCAGCTTTTACTCAACACTTGCCACCAATGTTCAGCGGCTTTCTCAAGTTTAAAGGTTGCAAAGGTTACCTTATCACCACCTGCACATCTCAAGGCTGTAAAGATCTTCTCAATACTTTCAATCCACTCCTCTACCTTCTTAGCATCAAATTCCCCGTCAAAAATGTGAGGTTTCAACTTCAAGAACCTTATAAGGCGATTAGGATAATCTCAGTCTACATTATCAACCATCTCTTCTTGAGGAGTTATAGATCTCAACTGATTACTGCCACTTGTACCTTCAGAACTCATTGTACCTGTAGGTAAACACTCAGCGTTAATAACACCCCAAGACTAACCCATACCTAGGCCAAAGACCCTATCCAGACTTAGAGCAAACCAAGGTAGCTAAACAGGGTAACTAAACCAGGGTAGCTCTGATACCAAAACTGACACGCCCCCAGGTCCTGGGATCCCCTAATAGAACCTCGAACCCGGTGAGAGTGACTAACGAGGAATAAGAAACTGGATGACATCTGTCTATAACAAACTGACATGATATATATACTCAAGAGTAAGGAGCTATAATAGCTCACAACACGAGTTCTAGACCAGAAAATTTTAAACCAAACTTAAATACATACACAGCGGAAACATGCCCAACACATAAGCTGGCATCAAGAGTACTATACAAGATGTCTAGTGACAACAAGAACTGAACAAGACTGTCTACCCTAAAATAAGGAGTTACAAAACCCATAATACATCGTCCTCACCAAGATAAAAGGACACAAGCCCCAAAAATAATCACGACCTGCGTAGTAAGCTCCCAGCTATGTCGAGCCTCACTGTGCACTATCCTTCCTTTGATCTAAGGAAAACAATTAAACAAGAAACGGGGTGAGATAAATCTCAGTAAGCTATTAGATGCAACTACATGACATATTATCATGCAATTCAAGTAGATACTCAAGTAATCATATATCAAGTATCATCAAGTAACAAGTATATGAGAGGCTAAGCCACTCATCAAGTAGCACATAAGGCTAAACAAGAAAGTTATAAGGATATTGCTTCCTTCCTTATTCCTCCCAAGAATACCATTGTTATCGTAGATTGTATTACTTTGACAATCACGATCAATAACAAGAAACTGATTATTCAGTATATATCAGAAGACCCGGTAACCAGTCTCATTCTCAAGATCAAGACTCACGAGGTGTTCACGAGGTGTTCAAGAGTTTAGCATTCACTTAAGTCAGGCTTATTGCTCCAACCAAGGAAGCTATGCCCTTACTATGGCCGGTAGTAAGGGGTCAAGCGCAAATACATAGGGACCCGATTGTCACTTAAACCCCAGCTCTCGCGACAAGCGTGAACCTATATATTTCGAACAAGCAAGGAGAACCAGCTGGACTCACACAAGAATGTACAAGTAGATATTTACTTGAACTACGGGAGAAGAACTAATCCAAAAGTAGTGGACTAGCTCAACAAGGAACATGCTTCAAATAATCAAGAAGTCACCTTGTTATCAAGCAACTATATGCAATGTTTGCACATACACAACAAGAACATGTCTCATACAAGTTAGTGCTTGTTCATAGCACTTTCTAGTTCATTACCATACATATGTATTGGTGTCAAGTCAAGTACAAGATTTTATTATCTTATATTCAAGTCGTAATCCAATTCTTTGGATGTTCAAGCCATGTACAAGATTTTATGGTCTTATACTTCAAGTTATAACTCCAATCTTTGGACATTCAAGCATGTATAAGAGTTGTACACTTTACTCTTACAAGATCTTAATCCTATTCTTAGGATGTTCAAGTCTAAAACTTTGTTCTAATGCCCCTAAGGTGCACAATCATTGGTTTCAAGGCAAGCATAACACATTAGTGCTTATTCCTAGCACTTACAAGACATATAAAAGAGTTACTACTCTTATACTTAAGTTCTCATTTGAGTTCTTTAAGTATTATTGTTCAAGTCTAAGTTCCAATGCCCCCAAAAGGTACAATTACACTTGCTAGGACATCTTATTCTAAGGCTATATGCCTTAGGAGGGATAAGCTTTCAATTTAATTTAGATTTAAAACACTTTGGTTGGAACAGGGGACCGGGCGGGCGCTCAAGGTAGACCGGGAGGGCGCTCGTTGGAACACTTTTGAAACTCAAAACTTCTGGCCAAATGGGCGAGCGCCTGGAGGGCCACCAAGCGGGCGCTCGGTGCAATTTACAGCAAACCTCAATTTCTTTCCCAGGCTTAGAATTCTCCGTCCCAAGCGTAGGAGTAACTTTTTACTAACATTATAACAAACCCAAAAGGTACATAACATGTATAAACTATGATTTCCAAGTTCTTTCATCCTTTTACACAGAGGAATTATACTCCCTTTGTCCCAAATTTACAAGTATCACGAAAATCACCCCAAACACGAAATTGACAAGCACAAGTATTAGAAATAACATATATGAATGTTATTATAAGTAAGGGGGAGCTAATAACTTACTTAGTCCAAAATCAAAGTTACCCAAATAAATTTCTGTTCGGCCTGGAACGCTCTACTCAACGTCACGAATATTTATCCGGGATCAGAATCAAGAACGGAGAGATAATTAAACTCGAGGAGTCGAGAATAGCGTAAAATTCTAACCCTAGGTTTAGAACAGAGGAAACAACGTAAAGCAATTTGGGGAAGAATGCCTTTCTCAGGCAAATACTAGTTGATAAACTTCAACTATCCAAGAATGACACTTAGGCCCCTCAAGTTTCACTTTTAACAAAAAGCCCCTAAAGTCAAATTTTCACAAATGACCCAAAAGTCAAAACTAAACATTTAACCAGCTTGATATTCTAAAACAGTTAAGAATTTAACCCAAGTAAAACTAACACATATTATGTAAGTTCAAGTATTTAGCAAATAGGTCAAATATTTAACGAGAAATAGGATGGGCGTTACATGATTCCCTTCAAGGGATACATAGGCAGCCTTTGGCACGACCAACCCATCATCCAGAGTACCATCTCGCCAACCCATCATCAAGAGCGTTCTCTCATCAACATCCAAAGAATGGACATTCTCCATCAAAGCATCCTCCGCGGACATCAGAAATCCATCTCCACTCAAGCGGCAATGGTAAGTGAAGGTATGAATATATCCAATTCTTTCCTCAAAATCACACCGCACACAAGATCACTCTCTACATTCTTACTTCTCTCTCATTGCAAGGGTGTTCCAAAATCCCATCACACCACGAGCACAATTTCTCTCTCTTCATTTCACACTTCATGCATCTTCTTGCAAGAACACATATACCTGTCAAGCACACACATAACATGTACCACCACAAAGTCAACAGCATCCGCTACTCAAGGCACTTCATCCCCACCAGAAAGTGGTCAACCGTGCCCACACCCCACAAAGTCAACAACATAAGCAGATGCGGCTCCAAGTCGGCAACTCGGTCCATATCGAGACAAGCTCCCATGAGCTCCAAGCCGGCAACTCGGTCCATATCGAGACAAGCTCCCATGAGCTCCAAGTCGGCAACTCGGTCCATATCGAGACAAGCTCCTATGAGCTCCAAGTCGGCAACTCGGTCCATATCGAGACAAGCTCCCATGAGCCCCAACTCAACAACTCGGTCCATATCGAGACAAGCTCCCATGAGCTCCAATACAACATTCCAGCAAAATTCTCTCATGCAGGGAGCGCACCTCTATCTATCGCAATTTCAAATTCCTACTTTTATCGAGTCTTTGTTTTCTTTTCTTCCTTTTTTCTTTGTCGATGTCCTCGGCGGGTGTTTTTACATTCGTCGGCGCGTTTTGCTTTGCAATCCACATCGCCGAGGGGCTCTGTAGACACCCCTCCTTGGACCTCTCATGTCCCGATTGCATACACATTCTTTGTCTTCCTGTTAAGTTTTGTTACTTTTCGTTAACTTTCATTACTTTTCGTTAAGTTCCTGACTTACTCCGTTAGTCTTGGATTTGACTAAGTGTCAAAGTCAACCTTGAGTCTTTGTCTCATTTATTTTTGTTGACTTTCGTGATGTTCGTTAAGTTTTTGGACTAATTCCGTTAGTTTTGGGGCTTAACTGTATAACGGGGTTAACATTTGGGCTAAAATATGAATTTTCTGAAGCTGGGATGCGCACGCCTTTGCCCTCCTTTATGGGAGGCGTGCTCTTCCCATAGGGGGGGGGTTGGGAAGCGCGCG
Source organism: Campanula takesimana (assembly GCA_026119855.1). Lineage (NCBI taxonomy): Eukaryota > Viridiplantae > Streptophyta > Magnoliopsida > Asterales > Campanulaceae > Campanula > Campanula takesimana. The sequence goes on along the minus strand of JAOWBW010001556.1, from coordinate 43,498 downwards.
CTTCCCACTTCCAGAATCTCAGATTTGGCCAAATTTCCCTCATTTTCTGATTTGTAACCCCCAAGGCCATTATGCCTTGGCTTGATCCGGGGAAGAGCCATCTTTGTGACCAAAAACAATTCCCTAACACCTATAAATACCTCTTCATTCCACCATGGAAGGAAAGGAGGAATTCTTGAATCAAAAACACTTTAAAACACAAAATCCATTTTCAAAGGGTGGTCACTATAGACAATTTGGTTCTTCCCCATTCAAGCACAAGGTATAACTCTCACTTTCTCCTTCTAAAATATTTTAATTCTCTTTGTCAAAACTCTTACTTGTTTTCTTCATCTCTCACTTCTCTAATGAGTATGCAATCTCCATAAAAAGGGATACAACCAAAAGGCCACTTCACTATTGAAGTTTGGCCAAGGTTACATCCCAACATTCCAATCTCTATTTCAATCATTGATCATTTCTTAATGTAATGATTTAGAAATAATTCAACATGTAATTCTTAGCATAAATCAATAAATAAAACAATTCCCTTTTTATTTCCCTTTTCTTTCCCTTGTAATCGTTAGCACATTTTCATATTAATAAATAGAAGGACTTTTTAGCATTAGAACACCAATTGTAGCAAGACCCACGTAAGCGGGGCGGAGTGGGTGTTTAAGTACTTCCCACGCCGTCACCTAACCCCCGAACCCTTCTCTTCCCGAATCTTTGGTTTCGTAACATTAAAAATAGGCTATTTCTAGGTTTTTCTTATGTTCCTTTAAAAACATAGGTGGCGACTCTACAAAATAAAATCAATTAGACATCCTAGGATCCTTCCACCGCTCTAGCCAATCCGTGGGCTCTCCCGGGGTATCTACAATGTGACCTGTATGAAAGAGCTGTACGGATAAATCTGGATGCTTTCAGAAACATCTGTACGGATGGTTTGGGCATTACCGATTCTAATCTTTTTCAGATGGCAGGTTTTGGAAACCGTGTTTCCTGAAACAGATTTCAGTTCAGAAGTCCAAACTGTTAATGAGATCAGAATTGTTGGCAGTGGTGCCCTAGGCACGTTTAATAAACGTTGTAATTGTTATCATTTATTTCATATCAATAAAGAGATGTTTTGATTATTATTGTTGTTCATGTTTACTTATAATAATCTCCGTCCCTAGTACTTGTTAAGCACTAGTATAAAGGCTAAATGATCATGGGATGATCATGTTAGATTTATGGGTACTTTTTTGGAATAAGGTACTGGACATGACCCGCTGTATGAGATTTATGTCATGGTCTATGTCGAACATATATCTTATATTAGTTATGTCATTTGAGTCCTTAGACATGAAGTTATTATAGTCTTCCACTTGATGAACATTATGTTTGACATATTCAAACGCTACCTTTAACCGGGTAGTTATAAAGGGTATGATTGGCATAATCGGATTCACGTAGGGAAGAATAATAAGCTAAATGGATTTGTCCCTCTTCGGAGAGATGTCAAACTTGGGCCTCTCGTAGGAATGATGTTGATGAAATGTTCGGCCGGACTCAAATGAATTGATTGGATCAATGGCATTTGGATTATCAACATATTCGGAATCGAGAAAGTATTGAACAAAACAAGTTGACTGTTTGACCATGACTTGTGTTCAATGACATCGTGGACAAAGGGATTATGACATATTCTAAAAGGAATGCGAACTTGTATCTAGTTATACTATTTGGGTAGGTATGACGGTTTGCTAGAACCTAATCATATCTTATGGTTTCATGTTTGAACCCATTGCCAACTTAGTATAATCCTAGAGGGTCACACACAATAGAACGAATCTTTAAAAGGACTATATTGGAATTTTGGAAATTCTGGACATTCTGGGGAAGTGGGCGACCGCACAGTATGGACTGGGCGGCCGCACACTTAGCTCAGAATTGTACCATTTTGTTTCAGATAGATGTGCGAGCGCACAGTGAATTCTGGGCGGCCGCACAGTACTGTCGGCTGGCACTTTCCTAATTCGATTTGGAATGTCTTTTGACACAAGGTTCCTATTTGGAATGGGTCTTGCTTGTGTATAAAAGGATGATTTCGGCCAGAACTTCAGACATAGCCTTTTGTGAGTCTCCAAAGAGTTTGAGAGAGGTTTTACTTTGTTCTAAGACATCCTTGGTCAAAGAACAAAATAATACACAAAAGAAAAATTCCATATAGTTCAAATTCATTGTGAAAACGTGTTTCACAATTTGGTCTAGCAACCAAGATCAAAGAAGCTCCTTTGTTATTCGTTCGAAGTGTGGATACCGTTAGAGGGTGAAAATCATCATCTTCAAAGTTCGTGTTCAAACTTTGTGATCGTGATCAAGTCTTCAAATCTCCACCAAAGACCAAGAGAAAATTTGATAGCCATCAAGGGTTAGTTTTATCCTATATTCATGTTATGATAATTGATTTAATCATATGAACGGATCTATGGGCTTTGGGTTTCAAAAATTTTAAATGCTAAATTCCGCTGCGCATGTTTGATCGAAACCCAACAAGAATCTTAAAGGAGTTTAAGATTGGCGTAATCTTAAAGTTTCAGAATTACCCCTATACAAAGTGCAAATCGTTTGCAAGAGAAGGAAACTAAATTTGGATTAATTCATTGTATGGACCAATGGCAGGCTCACGCCTTGTTTCTGGGAATGCGAATGAAATATCCAATCTGTAAATTGTTTACAGATAATTTAGATTCCGTCCCCATTATGTTGCTTCATAATTAAATCACAAGTGGCACCAGAGCCTGGTTAGTTGAGAAAGATCAGGGCGTACCGATGCGGTAGAAGAAATGGATTCTGGGATGGACCAGAAAATCAACAAGTCTGACGGGAAGAACAAGTTTATTATCTTGTAGAAGATTATGCATTGGGCGTGCAGATCGCGAGAAGAAAAAGTGCAGATCGCGTGCAGAAAACGTGCAGTTCGCATGCAGTCTTGGTGCGGTTCGTATGCAGTTTTGGTGCAGATAGCGTGCAGCACACGTGCAGTGTCCGTGCAGAAATCTGGGTGTCTAGGTTGGACACATCTGGTATTGTATTCTATTGCCTCTGACATATTTGAGTTTTGAAGTTTCCTGGTTATTCTAAAACTCTTCACTGTAGAGGATCGAGAATCAATAAATCTGAGAGCAGTCAGTGATTGCTCATCTGTGCTAGAAATAGCAAATCTGGTAGATCTCAATCCGAAAGTTTTTCTGGTGTTCGTTGGTGATCCAAGAATGCATCTAGAACGTTTCGGTGTCTGGTATCTGTATCTGAAGTCGGAGATCTGAAGCTAGGGTTCTGTGATCAGAAGTTAGCTATCTGGTATAATTTGAAGATCTAACATCTAGTGTAGTCTATTCTAGTGATCTAGAAGTAGATACAAAATATGTGTTGCCCGAGGCAATAAATTTGGTTAGATTTCAGAATTGTACATCTGAATCCGCATCTGAAGAATTCTGAGTCGGCTGCAGCGATGGCAAGCAGTGACAATCTGGATGAGGATTATGATTATTCCCTATCAACTGAATAAGAAGCGTGAAAGGAAGTTGTATGGGTTCTAGATTCGGGTGCGTCTTATCACATGTGTTCACGCACGGAGCAGTTTACAACGTACGAGCAGAAGGATGGAAACCGTATTTATATGGCTAATGGACCTGTCTGCGAGGTAGCTGGCATGGGCTCCGTAAAGGTGAGAACTTCTGGTGATAAATTTCTCACATAGAACAAGGTGAGACATATTCCACAAGTAGCAAAGAATCTGATATCGCTTAGTCGGTTAGACAAGAAGGGATACAGTTTCAAAGGTGAAGGTGGAGTTCTGGATGTCTGCAAAGGTTCAGATATGATTCTGAAGGATGAGAGAAAAGGTTCCTTGTATATCCTCCAAGGTTCTGAGATGGGTGAGGGTGTTGACGAGCAGGTAGAGCAGCATTTTACTCTAGGCGGGAGTGAACTGAGCAAGCCACGGCTAGAAGATCAATACACACCAGTTTTATCGGTCATGGTCGGCAAGATCCAATGTCGACTGGATGGACTATATCTGAATGACTGTTAATTTCCCGTTGGGGCGATTCTGAGTGCCCGTAGGTGCACGTCTGGGTGTCCGTAGGATACATGAACGCAAAATATATGATTGTCCAGAGGAAAAGGTTGTTTGTCTGGTGAGGAAAATTCTGAGTGTCTTGAAGATACATGGCACGTGAAAAACCTGGTTGTCCGGAGGACAAATCTAGTGTCTTTGACGAAAGACAGACTGAGGCAAAGGTGGAAAAATCTGTTTCTGGTTTGAGGGATGTGGCTCAAGGTGGAGTCTATATCGGTAGTGTTGGATATTATGCCCTAGGCCCTTGAGAAAGGCCTATGCGTTATATCATAGCTTCATTGTTATAGAGATAACAAACCCGATTATTATATCTTTTGCATGTTTATTATAATAATCATTGTCCCTACCACTTATGAAGGGCTAGCATGAGTTTGATGGATAATCATATGATGATTATAGCGCATAGGATGCGGATTAAACTTGTGGGTACATGTTGGAGAACAAGTACTGGATAGACCCGTTATGAGATTTATGTCATGGTCAAATGTCATAATTAAATCTCATAATAGTTATATCATTCATCCTTAGACCTGAGATTATCATAGTCTTCCACATGATGAACATTATGTTTGACGTACTCAAACGCTACCCCTAACCGGGTGGTTATAAAGGCTACGATTGGCATAATCGGATTCTTGTAGGGAAGAATTATAAGTCAAGATGAGATTTGTCCCTCTCTCAAGAGAGATATCTGCTTGGCCACTCGATGAGTGAGATTGATAAAAGTGTACGGCCGTACCCAAATGAATTGAAGCGTTCAATATTATTTGCTCATATCAATCTACTCGAGATCGAGAAAGCATTGGACAACATAAGTTGACGTGGACCATGACTTATGTTCAATATGATATCGCGTGACAAAGGGATTATGATATGTTCTATAAGGTTACTTTGGGCTTTCAAAGTTATACTAATTGAGTAGTCATAATGACTTGCTAGAGTCCGCTTATGATTTACGAGGTCTTCGGACTCGTTGCCAACATACTATAATCCTATTGGGTCACACACGCAGAACGGATCTTGCTTGGCACGAAAAAACAAGAAAAACTGGGAAGTGGAAAAACCAGCCGTACGGATGGTTTGGACTAGCCGTACGGATAGTTTGTCCGCTGACGAGTTTTTGTCAGATTTCTTTTTGGGAAAGGAATCCTTTAACCTAATGTAATTAGGTTTCTCCCAGTATATATTCTGTGTTCTCTTCAGCCGAAAACTAAGCCTTAGGCATTGATTTTGGAAATCAACAAGAGTTTCTTGGAGAGAGAAAAACACATAGTATACTTAGGTTATTAGGGTTTGATTTTTGCTCATCATCAAACCATAATAATCAAAGGGAGATTGAAGAATGGTTCTTCAACCATGTTTTTAAAGCCTAAGGATCTAGCAGTCAAATCAAGAAGCGTTCTTGAGTCTGTTCGATGTGTGGATACTGATAGAGGGTGTTTCCTTTAGCACCTTAAAGTCCGTGTTCATGGATTCGATCTTCAAGGGTATGTTTCTTTCATCTTGTATTTAATTTAATTAACATGCACGGATCCGGGCTCTTGGGTGTTTGATTTTATCTGTTTATTCCGCTGCGCATGATGCTTCAAAACCCAACAGTGGTATCAGAGCCCCGTTCATTGTTGATTATTTTAGTATATCATGTTGAAATTGTTTAATTCGATTATATAATATCTACATGATAATAAGATGAATGTGTGATTTGAGTTTTATATATGAGATATAAAGGTTTATGAGCATGAATATGGGGATTATGTAATTATTTTATTGATTTGATCCATATGAATAATTGCATGTTTAGGATATCAATAAATAATTGGATTATGTGTATTGATAATTTGGATCTAATTTGTGTATGTAATAAATTATTTATTCATGGTATTGATTAGATCTAATTAAATTCGTAATCTGTACATTCATGTTTCTGTAATCTGATTATGTACAAACATGATATTGGATTTGGTCGAATTTCTGAAATTCTGAAAAAACCTGGAAATCTGGGATCCTACCAATGGATCCGTACGGATGGTTTGGATGATGCCAAACTGATCCGTACGGCTAGTTTGGAAATTCTCAAATTTGATTTTGTTTTCTGGTGTTCAGATTATTCTGTAAATTGTTTACAGAATTCGAATCTGGAAACTACTCTCAGACGGCTGGTTTTCGAAACCGTGTTTCCTGAAACAGTTTTCGGCCGAAGAATTCAAAAGGAATTGCAGAAATCAGAGTTCTAAAGAGTTTAGAACTGCTGTAATCTGTGAGATTAAGAGACAATGAAAGATCTTGAAACAAGTATCCAATCTATACGGGAATGTGGATGCCTTTTGGCTTAGTTTCGACCGTATAGAGAAGTTGCTTGGTTTCTTGATCTTAGCACGGAAATGTGGATGCCTTTTGGCTTAGTTTCGGCCGTGCGGTTTGTGCTTTTAATTTCAAGATGCTCTGCGGATACAGTTTCAAAATTCTGAAGAGTTCAGAGTTTATGTCTGTAGACACCCCGCCTTGGACCTCTCATGTCCCGATTGCATACACATTCTTTGTCTTCCTCTTTTCTGTTAAGTTTTGTTACTTTTCGTTAACTTTCGTTACTTTCCGTTAAGTTCCTGACTTACTCCGTTAGTCTTGGATTTGACTAAGTGGCAAATTCAACCTTGAGTCTTTGTTTCATTTATTTTCGTTGACTTTCGTGATGTTCATTAAGTTTTTGGACTAATTCCGTTAGTTTTGGGGCTTAACTGCATAACGGGGTTAACATTTGGGCTAAAATATGAATTTTCTGAAGCTGGGATGCGCACGCCTTTGCCCTCCTTTGTGGGAGGCGTGCTCCTCCCATAGGGGGGGTGGGAAGCGCGCGCTTCCCGCTTCCAGAATCTCAGATTTGGCCAAATTTCCCTCCTTTTCTGATTTGTAACCCCCAAGGCCATTATGCCTTGGCTTGATCCGGGGAAGAGCCATCTTTGTGACCAAAAACACTTCCCTAACACCTATAAATACCTCTTCATTCCACCATGGAAGGAAATGAGGAATTCTTGAATCAAAAACACTTTAAAACACATAAAATCCATTTTCAAAGGATGGTCACTATAGACAATTTGGTTCTTCCCCATTCAAGCACAAGGTATAACTCTCACTTTCTCCTTCTAAACTCTTTTAATTCTCTTTGTCAAAACTCTTACTTGTTTTCTTCATCTCTCACTTCTCTAATGAGTATGCAATCTCCATAAAAAGGGATACAACCAAAAGGCCACTTCACTATTAAAGTTTGGCCAAGGTTACTCCCAACATTCCAATCTCTATTTCAATCATTGATCATTTCTTAATGTAATGATTTAGCAAAAATTCAACATGTAATTCTTAGCATAAATCAATAAATAAAACAATTCCCTTTTTATTTCCCTTTTCTTTCCCTTGTAATTGTTAGCACATTTTCATATTAATAAATAGAAGGACTTTTTAGCATTAGAACACCAATTGTAGCAAGACCCGCGTAAGCGGGGCGGAGTGGGTGTTTAAGTACTTCCCACTCCGTCACCTAACCCCCTAACCCTTCTCTTCCCGAATCTTTGGTTTCGTAACATTAAAAATAGGATATTTCTAGGTTTTTCTTATGTTCCTTTAAAAACATAGGTGGCGACTCTACAAAATAAAATCAATTAGACATCCTAGGATCCTTCCACCGCTCTAGCCAAGCCGTGGGCTCTCCCGGGGTATCTACAATGTGACCTGTATGAAAGAGCTGTACGGATAAATCTGGATGCTTCCAGAAACATCCGTACGGATGGTTTGGGCATTACTGATTCTAATCTTTTTCAGATGGCAGGTTTTGGAAACCGTGTTTCCTGAAACAGATTTCAGTTCAGAAGTCCAAACTGTTAATGAGATCAGAATCTTAAAGGAGTTTAAGATTGGCGTAATCTCAAAGTTTCAGAATTACCCCTATACAAAGTGCAAATCGTTTGCAAGAGAAGGAAACTAAATTTGGATTAATTCATTGTATGGACCAATGGCAGGCTCACGCCTTGTTTCTGGGAATGCGAATGAAATATCAAATCTGTAAATTGTTTACAGATAATTTAGATTTCGTCCCCATTATGTTGCTTCATAATTAAATCACAAGATTTTCCTTCTGTTAATTAATTGGATTAGTTAACATCATTATGCAAAGACTATATTATATTATGTTTCACATAATTAAATATATGATGCATATCTCTAAGCAAATAAACCTTCTTAAAACTTAAGTCATGTGCCAATCCATTATTAAAACACTTGTGAGTACACCGGGTATTTTTATGTGGGCTCTGCCAAAGCGAGGTGCATTAATTCTATCAGTGTATGAGCAAGATGAGGAATGAGAGTTTCCTATACGTTTAACGTGGTTTGATTTAATTAGGCTATCAAAAGACAAAGTTTTGGGCCTAAGGCACAAGATGAGATTAAAACATGTCTGACATAAGATGTCTAACAAATCTCATAAAGGATCTAAGAATCATATATGATATGATTGACAAAGAGTTGTCTACCTAATTAATTTAATTTTGAGCAGTATCGCCAAAGCGAACTTGAAATTAAATTAAAGTTGGATCTTAGCCTACTTAAATTATATTATACAATTGTTGTATTTGAAGGTGTATAATTTAGTGGGAGTATTTATGAAATACATTAAATGTCTCTAAATGATAATGGTATGAAATATATGTGTATATTTATTTGCATATTTCGTAGAATGTCTTAAACTATAATCATGTATAATTACTGCGATTGACCCTACTTTAAGAAGAATAAGATTAACTTCCATGACCTAGTCATGAGCTTAAGAATTGTTCTAAAGCAAGATCGGAAGTTATGAATTCTTAATAAATCATATTCCTAAGAAACCTAATGCCTTAAGGATGGACAAAGACATTGATTAGAAACATGTGGATGATTCTATATATGTCAATTATCTTATGACTTGCTACCATATGTTTAGAACTTTAGAAGTATCTGAAACACATGGATGCTCGTAGGAAGCGTTCCTACAAGCAAGAAAGGCAAGACAAGTTTGAGATTGATTAGAGTCTAACATTCATTTGATGAATGAAAGGTGTGTCAATAAGTTATCATGTTTCGAACATGGAGAGACATATTAATTACCTTGATATGGCTTGATAATCAAGTTAGTTTGGAACTAACAAACGGATTTGACATTAATTCATAAGCGACATTTGATGTTTAAAATGCTATGTCTTAATATCAAATGGAAACCTTCTCAAACTCTAAAGGTAAATAAGGACGAGGATTTAAGATAAAGGCAAGACAAGAGTTGTCAATCCTAAAGGAAATATTTGTGGCAAAACCTAAAATCCAAAGAATGTAATTTGTACCTTGGCAATAGGATTGACCGTTGGTGAAATTACAATTTGAATTAAAAGATCAAAAGGAAGGGTAGTTGGACTACCACTTCAATTATTTATGTTAAAATTTCTACTTGTAAGGGTAAAGATGAACCTTGTGGCAATAATGATGCAATGGTTGCAACATTAATCATAGGAACTTGCGAAGTGTCTTTACCTAATAAGTTCATATTTGTTTTGAACAAATGGTGCTATGTTCTTATTTTAAGTAGAAATATTATTTTGGTTTCTTCATTAGAAGATTATGGATATTTCTTATTTCGAATAAGAAAGTGTTCCATTAAATATGATTTGCCTCATTGTATTGCTAATCATATAATGGGACTTAATATCCTTATCTTGGAAGAACAAAATAATGAGCATAACGTAAATAATGGAAATCTGAATATAAGGATGTAATCGTTACATTCTTAAAAAGCATTAATGTCTATATCAAATGATAAGAAACACATATCTAAAATTCCATGGGACGGACTTTTAAATTCATATGATTTCGAATCATGTGATAGATGTGAATCTTAGAAATTGATCAAGATATCTTTTACTAATAGTAGTAAGAGGAAGTACTCTTTTGAACTTATACATTTTGATGTATGTAGTTTATTAAAGTAACAATGCTAGAAAGGATTTCAACACCTCATGGCAAAAGTATTGATGTACTCTGATTAGATCAAAGTAATGAATATTTGAGCCTTGGACTCGATGAGAATTCTGCAGAAAGTCTGCAATTTAAGAAAAACAGAATCTGGAAACAACAGCCGTACGGATGATGTTCCAGAAGTTTACAGATTGTCTAAAACTGCAGTTTTTCGCCTCATAATAAGTCAAAGTTGATCTTTAATTATCTTTCTGGATTACGTGCTGGAAACAGCTGCACTTACACCAAATTGAGTTTCATCTAAGGAGGTTCTAAATGTACCATATTTGATATGGAATGAAAGAAAACTTGTTTTGCCTTTCATAAGGATTTGTGATGTGATACTTTTGAGAAAAGTGTTGTCTTGGACAAAATCACACCTAAATCTAGTAAATGTATTTTCACGGGATATCTTAAAGATATTAATCTTACACCCTTTAAAGAGTACAAACCGTTTGTTACTCTAAATAGCACTTTCTAGATAAATCGTTTATCTCTAAAGAACTAGTGGGAGTAAAATGTATCTCAAATAGTTCGAGACCCGAAAAAATTGACATGGAACCTAAGATGGAAGTTGAACAAATATTCACAAGGAGTTGTGGAAATTCGTTCAAGTATACACAAGAAATTTGCACAACTGATAGGATACTATCTATAACAAGAAATATTGATTTCTCGTAATAGAAAGTAATAGGGAAGATATCATTGCGAATGATTGACCTATTACCTATCAAGATGCAAAGTCCGCTCCGGATTTAGATCAATGACTTGAAGTCATAAAATCTAAAAGTGTATATTGATTAAGCAAGACTAATTGAGAAAAGTTAATTCATAATGTCGATTATGATGAAACTTCATCACCCGTAGTCATGCTTAATGTTATTAGAATTCTTATTGTCATGACTTCATATTTTGAATATGTAATATGACAGATGGATGTCAAAACTATATTCCTTAACAGGAACTTACATTAGGATGTGTTTGATACAACCTAAAAGTTTTGATTAATCCATAAAATTCTAATAAAATATGCAAGTTGCAGAAATTCATGAGATGGATTGAAGCAAACTACTTGGAGTGAAATTTCATTTTGATGTAATATTCAAAGAGTTTGAATTCATCAAAGATGACACTTTTGATTACAATAAATTTAGTGGGAGCGTAATTTTATTCATAGTCTAATATATATATATATATATATATATATATGGTTGATATATAAATCATTTTGAAAGAGTTTCTAAATGAAAGACTTGGATGAAGCCGCCTACATCTTTGGACTGATTTATGGAGATAAATCTAAAACGTTGATTGGTTAAAGTCAAAGTACTAATAAAGACAAGATAGTGAAAAGTTCACTATGCAAGACTCTTGGAGAGGTTACTTGTGAAAGTCTAATGGCATTTTGCAAGATTTAGTCTTACTGGAAGACTAATGAGCAAGAGTACATGATTAGGATTCCATATGCTTTGGCAATTGGATCTATCATGTAAGCCATGTAAATGTACTAAGACCGTATGTCTCATATACTTGGAGTATGATGAGATGATACCAATCAGATCCTAGTGAGAGTCACTAGTTAAGAAACACTCTTATGTTCTCTAAAATGAACTAAAGGATGCGTTTTTGATCTTTGATGGAATATAAAATGATCCTGTAAATAGTTACAAAGATGCATTCTTACAAACCATCAAAGATAAATATTACAGTATAAATATATGTCTAAGTTTAATAATGGTGTTAGAAGAGTTCTAAGTATACCATTAATATTCTACAAAAGGTTAAGTATCTAGTGGCATGAGATGCAACTAGAAAAATGTTAAGATTAAGATTCTAATTAGTAAACTAGAAATCGTTTCTAGTGTCACTAATTTAATGTACCTTCATTGTGTCAATAATCATTATTACACAAGTCAATGGACTAATATATTATCTAGACATATACTCAGACATTTCTATCTTACTCGAGAAATCGTCAAATATGGGAGATGTCAAAATATGCAAAATACCTTATGATAATAACAAGGATAACTATCCTACATAAGCTCGTTTGAAATTATGATAGAGATCATAACTAAGCTCAATAGGTATTGGATACACTTTGATTGGGCCTAGTGCAAGTGGGAGATTGTTGGATATTATGCCCTAGGCCCTTGAGAAAGGCCTATGCGTTATATCATAGCTTCATTGTTATAGAGATAACAAACCCGATTATTATATCTTTTGCATGTTTATTATAATAATCATTGTCCCTAGCACTTATGAAGGGCTAGCATGAGTTTGATGGATAATCATATGATGATTATAGCGCATAGGATGCGGATTAAACTTGTGGGTACATGTTGGAGAACAAGTACTGGATAGACCCGTTATGAGATTTATGTCATGGTCAAATGTCATAATTAAATCTCATAATAGTTATATCATTCATCCTTAGACCTGAGATTATCATAGTCTTCCACATGATGAACATTATGTTTGACGTACTCAAATGCTACCCCTAACCGGGTGGTTATTGTTGGGTTTCCAAGTAACATGCGCAGCGGAATATAGCAATTAAAATTTTAAGAAACCCAAAGCCATGGATCCGTTCATATGATTAAATCAAATACAACAAGATGAATAAAGGAATAACTAACCCTTGATGGCTATCAAAGTTTTTCTCTTGGTCTTTGGTGGAGTTACTTGAAGACTTGATCACGATCACAAAGCTTGAACACGAACTTTGAAGATGATGATTTTCACCCTCTAGCGGTATCCACACTTCGAACGAATATCAAAGGAGCTTCTTTGATCTTGGTTGCTAGACCAATATTATGAAACACACTTTCACAATATAATAAAGAACTATATGGAATTTATTTGTGAATTATTTTGTTCCTCAATCAATGATATCTTAGAACAAAATAAAATCTCTCTCAAACTCTTTGAGACTCACAAAAGCACTTATTGATATGGTCTGGCCGAATTGGGGTTTTATACACAATTAAGACCTATTCCAAATAGGAATCTTGTGCCAAAAACCTTCCCAAATCGAATTAGGAATTTTCCTGTCGGTAGCACCAGGCGCCCGCCTGTAAAGGACCAGGCGCCCGCTTGAATGACCAGAAGGTCCTTGTCTTTCTGGAATTAATTCAGGCGCCCGCCTGGTCTGAACCAAGCGCCCGCCCGGTAGACCAAACAGCCTAGAATATTTCCAAAATTCCTCCAAGGTCCTTTGACTCTAAATTCCAATATAGTCCTCTTATTAAAGATTCGTTCTATTGTGTGTGACCCTCTAGGATTATACTAAGTTGGCAATGGGCTCAAACATGATCCCATAAGATATGATTAGGTTCTAGCAAACCGTCATACCTACCCAAATAGTATAACTAGATACAAGTTCGCATTCCTTTAGAATATGTCACAATCCCTTTGTCCACGATGTCATTGAACACAAGTCATGGTCGAACAGTCAACTTGTTTTGTCCAATACTTTCTCGATTCCGAATATGTTGATAATTCAAATGCTATTGATCCAATCAATCCATTTGAGTCCGGCCGAACATTTCATCAACATCATTCCTTCGAGGGGCCCAAGCTTGACATCTCTCCGTGGAGGGACAAATCCATTTAGCTTATTATTCTTCCCAACGGGAATCCGATTATGCCAATCATACCCTTTATAACTACCGTGTTAAGGTAGCGTTTGAATATGTCAAACACAATGTTCATCAAGTGGAAGACTATAATAACTTCATGTCTAAGGATTCAAATGACATAACTAATATGAGATATATGTATGACATAGACCATGACATAAATCTCATACAGCGGGTCATGTCCAGTACCTTGTTCCAAACAAGTACCCATAAATCTAACATGATCATCCCATGATCATTTAGCCTTTATACTAGTACTTAACAAGTATTAGGGACGGAGATTATTATAAGTAAACATGAACAACAATAATAATCAAAACATCTCTTTATTGATATGAAATAAATGATAACAATTACAACGTTTATTAAACGTGCCTAGGGCACCACTACCAACAATCTCCCACTTGCCCTAGGCCCAATCTCCCATGTATCTAATACCCATGGACCTAACATGACCATCATGTTTAGCTTGTGGAAGTCCCTTTGTTAGCGGGTCCGCAACATTGTCATCAGTAGGTACTCTGCATATATTTACGTCTCCCCTATCAACGATCTCTCGAATGATATGAAAACGCCTAAGTATGTGTTTGGATTTCTGATGTTCTCTTGGTTCCTTTGCTTGAGCAATAGCACCATTATTATCACAATAAAGGTCTATTGGATTAGCAATACTAGGAACCACTTCAAGTTCAGTTATGAACTTCTTAATCCAAACAGCTTCCTTTGCAGCATCCGATGCAGCAATATACTCAGCTTCTGTTGTAGAATCAGCGGTTATACTTTGCTTGGAACTCTTCCAGCTTACAGCTCCACCATTTAACATAAACACAAAACCCGATTGCGATCGGCTATCATCTTTGTCAGTTTGGAAGCTTGCATCCGTGTAAGCATTTACAACGAGATCATCTTCCATTCCTCCATAGACCAAAAACGAGTCTTTAGTCCTTCTCAAGTACTTAAGAATCGCTTTTACAGCTATCCAGTGATTTTCGCCAGGGTCGGATTGGTATCTACTTGTCATGCTCAAAGCATAAGATACATCCGGCCTAGTACAAATCATGGCATACATGATGGACCCAATTGCCGAGGCATATGGAACATCATTCATTTTCTCATGCTCATCGTTTGTCTTAGGACATTGAGTCTTGCTTAGAGAAACTCCATGTAACACGGGCAAGGTGCCTCTCTTAGAATTTTCCATACGGAATCTTCTAACGACCTTGTCAATGTATGTACTTTGGCTTAAACCAAGTAGCCTCCTTGATCTATCTCTATAGATCTTAATGCCAAGAATATATGCGGCTTCACCCATATCTTTCATTGCGAAGCACTTTCCTAACCAAGTCTTCACAGACTAAAGTGTAGGAATGTCGTTTCCAATGAGCAATATGTCATCCACATATAAAATAAGGAATAGCACCATGCTCCCACTAATCTTCTTGTATACACAAGGCTCATCTTCGTTCTTGATGAAACCAAACTCTTTGACCGATTCATCAAAACGGAGATTCCAACTCCTTGAAGCTTGCTTCAACCCATAGATGGATCTTTGCAATTTGCATACCTTAGAATCTTGTTCAAAACCTTCTGGTTGTGTCATATACACATCCTCTTGTAGTTTTCCTTTCAGGAAAGCGGTTTTGACGTCCATCTGCCATATTTCATAGTCATGATATGCGGCAATGGCAAGCAAAATTCTTATAGACTTGATCATTGCTACGGGTGAAAAGGTCTCATCATAGTCAATACCATGAACTTGCCTATAACCTTTCGCTACAAGCCTAGCTTTGTAAGTATGCACCTTCCCATCCATGTCAGTCTTCTTCTTGAAGACCCATTTGCATCCTATGGTTTTTACACCTTCGGGCGCATGAATCAAATTCCAAACTTGATTGTCTTGTATGGATTGCAATTCGGATTCCATGGCTCCAAGCCACTTGTCCGAATCAGGAGAAGACATCGCCTCTTGGTAGGTTGACGGTTCATCATTCTCAATGATTTCTACCTCATTACTATCCGTTACGAGAAATCCATATCTCTCGGGCTCGGATCGTAACCTACTAGATCTGCGAGTTGCTTGTGTATTTTGAACAGGTTCCACAACTCCTTGTGGTTCTTGTTCTTGTTCCACCATTGGTTCAATGTTATTTTCTGGGTCTCGAATTTCTTCAAGATTTATTTTACTCCCACTGATTTCTTTGGAGAGAAACTCTTTCTCTAGAAAGACACCAGTTCGGGCAACAAACACTTTGTTGTCCTCTTGGTTGTAAAAGTAATATCCGTTAGTTTCCTTAGGATATCCCACGAAAATACATTTATCAGATTTGTGTGCTAGTTTGTCAGAGATAAGTCTCTTGACATAGACTTCGCAACCCCAAATCCTCATGAAAGATAAACTAGGTTTCTTTCCACTCCACATCTCATATGGAGTCTTCGGAACCGATTTAGTTGGAACTTGATTTAGTGTGAAAGCAGCGGTTTCTAAAGCGTAACCCCAAAAGGATATTGGAAGATCAACTTGACTCATCATTGATCGAACCATGTCTAACAAAGTCCGATTCCTCCTCTCGGACACACCATTCCATTGTGGTGTTCCAGGTGGAGTCAATTGTGAAACTATTCCACAATTCTTTAGATGATCATCAAATTCTTGACTTAAGTATTCACCACCTCGATCTGATCGAAGTGCCTTTATACTTTTGCCAAGTTGTTTTTCTACTTCATTTTGAAATATTCTAAATATCTCAAATGCTTCACTTTTATGTTTCATTAGGTAAACATACCCAAATCTACTATAATCATCAGTGAAGGTTATGAAGTATTGAAATCCTCCCCTAGCATTGCTACTTAATGGTCCGCATACATCGGAATGTATCAACCCCAATAAGTCGCTTGCCCTTTCACCCAACTTGGTAAAAGGTGTCTTAGTCATTTTTCCAAGAAGACATGACTCACAAGTATCATATGACTCTAAGTCACATGAACCCAAAAGTCCGTCCCCATGGAGTTTTGAGATACGCTTCTCATTAATATGACCAAGACGGCAATGCCACAAATAAGTATGATTTACATCATTAGGTTTAGATTTCTTATTTACATGATAGACATTATTTTCATTCTTGACATCCAAGATATAAAGGCCATTAAATGAATTAGCAATACCATAAAGCACATCATTTAAATAAATAGAAAATTTCTTATTCTCAATAAGAAACTTAAAACCTTCATTATCCAAACAAGAAATTGAAATAATATTTCTGCTTAAATCCGGAACATAATAACAATTGTTCAAAACAAGAATTAATCCGGAAGGTAAAGTGACTTCATAAGTCCCTACGGCTAATGCAGCAACTCTTGCTCCATTCCCCACGCGTAGATCTACTTCACCTTCTTTAAGCAGTCTCCTATTCTTTAGTCCCTGCACATTTAGACAAATGTGAGAACCACATCCGGTATCCAATACCCAAGAATCAGTGGTAGAAAGGAGAATATCTATCATATAGATACCTGAAGTCGACGCAGCCTTGCTGCTCTTCTTCTTCTTTTGCTCTTCCAAGAAAGCCTTGCAATTACGTTTCCAATGACCAATTTCTTGACAATGGAAACAGATTGCATCCTTTTGTGAATCGGGTTTTGCCTCAGAAGCCTTGGCAACCTTTGCCTTGCTTATCTTGGGTTTGACAACTTTTGCCTTACCCTTTCCTTTGGCACTAGCCTTCTTCCCATCATGAACCAAAAGCACGGGAGAACCTTTCTCCACAATTTTCATCTCTGCAGTTTTGAGCATCCCATGCAACTCAGAGAGATTCTTATCCATTCCATGCATGTTATAATTCATTACAAACTGATTATAACTTTTAGGCAATGAATTAAGAATGAGATCCGTGGCTAGCTCCAATGGGATTGGATAGCCAAGTTTCTCAAGGTGCTCTACATAACCTTTCATTTTAAGAAAGTGAGGACTCACTTGTTGCCCTTCATTCATTTTACTAGTAGTGAATGCAACAATGGTCTTGTACCTCTCTTGCCTAGCTTGCTCTTGAAACATGGTTCTCAACTCCACGCCTATCTCATAGGCTTCCAAATGTTCCAAACTTTGTTGGAGTTTTGAACACATAGCGGCAAGCATGAGACAACTTACATCTCTAGAATCATTACGATGTTTCTTGTAATTGTCTCTTTCTACCCTAGGGGCAGTAGGCGGTGGTTCAGCGGGGAGAGGCCCATCGAGAATGTACAACTTATCATCTTGCCTAAGAACGATTCTTATGCTTCGGATCCAATCCATAAAGTTAGTACCATTCTCTTCGAGCTTATCCTTCTCAAGGATAGATCGCAACGACATTGATTAAGTGTTATTAGTCATTATCTACAAATATGCAAAAATTTCCAAAATTTAATAAGTACCGTTTTCATTAAAGAGATAAATAATGTATTTTTCAAACAAAAATACTCCCACTAAATTATATAACCTTCATATACATCCAATGTATAATATAATTTAAATGGGTTAAGATCCAACTTTAATTTAATTTTAAGTCCGCTAAGGCGGATTACACAAAATCAAATTAATTAGGTAGACAACTCTTGTCAATCATATCTCATATGACTCTTAGTTCCTTTTATGAGATTCTTTAAGAAATCAAATTTCAAAAAGCATGTTAAACCTCATCTTTGCCTAGGCCCAAAACTGTTTTGACGCCCAATTAAGTCTAACCATTTTAAACGCATAGTTAATGTGTCCCGCTAGGGCGTGCCCACATTATCTATCTTGCTCATACATAAATAAATTTAATGCATCTCGCTAGGGCGAATCTACATTAGAGTCACTTATGTACTAACAAGTGTTTTAATCATGGCATGGCAATAAAAGACTTAAAATTTTCTTTGAAGGTTCATCACATGTAGCATATAACACATTTATGAGCACATAATATAAACATGTCACACATCAAGTTTAGGCACTAAATTAATCTCCATTAATTTAAGCATGATATTTATGTGTCATTAGTTTCTCTATAATTATGAGGATGAGACTATTTCAACTTCGGTTATTATCTCCAAATCAAGACAACAAGAAGTGCGGTCGAACTAAGCCATTAGGCAACCACAATCCCGCACTAATTCAAGAAACCAAGAAAGTAGTCCATGTGGCCGAAACTAAGCAATAGATGGTCTCGATGAACGTAGGCCAATTGCATTCACAATTCCACATGGATCTCCAATCATTGAATCAAGAACTTTGTTTCTCAATTTTAGCAATTATGAACTCTTCATAATTCTAACTTCGTTTTATCTTTGAAACTTTGATTGCGATCAATTTTGGGAAACACAATCTCGATGAACGCAGATTAGCCATCCAAAACTTGAACCAATCTAGGAATCACAAGACTAAAACAAATAAGAAAATCAAACCCCAAAATCCACACACAAACCAACTACCCAAAACCCATTCCAGATCAGCAAGTCTGAAGTGGTCTTGTTACTGGTTTTGTTGGATTTATCGAAAAATTCCAGAATCAGATTTTGAACAAAAATCAGAACATTCTGGCCTAGCGAGCGCGCGCCTGGTCCATCACGGGCGGGCGCCTGCAACGCGCGCGCGCCTGGTCCAGCGCGGGCGAGCGCTTGTATGGTCAGAATGGTATAGAATTTTCAAGTTCGAAATTTTTTTGTCTCAAAATTATTTTTCCCCGATTATTAAAACTTTGATCCAATCAAAAATCAATAATCGAAATAATTCAGAATCCACCATAATTTTTATTGCGATTGAATCGTGCGATTAAAGTTGGAAAAACAATAAACCACATAAAATCACAAAAACACATAAACATCATATAATCCAATATTCATATCATGCTTGGCACATAAACAATTTATATACACACAACATGATCCAAGTATTGAATTAATCAACATGAACGGGGCTCTGATACCACTGTTGGGTTTCCAAGTAACATGCGCAGCGGAATATAGCAATTAAAATTTTAAGAAACCCAAAGCCATGGATCCGTTCATATGATTAAATCAAATACAACAAGATGAATAAAGGAATAACTAACCCTTGATGGCTATCAAAGTTTTTCTCTTGGTCTTTGGTGGAGTTACTTGAAGACTTGATCACGATCACAAAGCTTGAACACGAACTTTGAAGATGATGATTTTCACCCTCTAGCGGTATCCACACTTCGAACGAATATCAAAGGAGCTTCTTTGATCTTGGTTGCTAGACCAATATTATGAAACACACTTTCACAATATAATAAAGAACTATATGGAATTTATTTGTGAATTATTTTGTTCCTCAATCAATGATATCTTAGAACAAAATAAAATCTCTCTCAAACTCTTTGAGACTCACAAAAGCACTTATTGATATGGTCTGGCCGAATTGGGGTTTTATACACAATTAAGACCTATTCCAAATAGGAATCTTGTGCCAAAAACCTTCCCAAATCGAATTAGGAATTTTCCTGTCGGTAGCACCAGGCGCCCGCCTGTAAAGGACCAGGCGCCCGCTTGAATGACCAGAAGGTCCTTGTCTTTCTGGAATTAATTCAGGCGCCCTCCTGGTCTGAACCAAGCGCCCGCCCGGTAGACCAAACAGCCCAGAATATTTCCAAAATTCCTCCAAGGTCCTTTGACTCTAAATTCCAATATAGTCCTCTTATTAAAGATTCGTTCTATTGTGTGTGACCCTCTAGGATTATACTAAGTTGGCAATGGGCTCAAACATGATCCCATAAGATATGATTAGGTTCTAGCAAACCGTCATACCTACCCAAATAGTATAACTAGATACAAGTTCGCATTCCTTTAGAATATGTCACAATCCCTTTGTCCACGATGTCATTGAACACAAGTCATGGTCGAACAGTCAACTTGTTTTGTCCAATACTTTCTCGATTCCGAATATGTTGATAATTCAAATGCTATTGATCCAATCAATCCATTTGAGTCCGGCCGAACATTTCATCAACATCATTCCTTCGAGGGGCCCAAGCTTGACATCTCTCCGTGGAGGGACAAATCCATTTAGCTTATTATTCTTCCCAACGGGAATCCGATTATGCCAATCATACCCTTTATAACTACCGTGTTAAGGTAGCGTTTGAATATGTCAAACACAATGTTCATCAAGTGGAAGACTATAATAACTTCATGTCTAAGGATTCAAATGACATAACTAATATGAGATATATGTATGACATAGACCATGACATAAATCTCATACAGCGGGTCATGTCCAGTACCTTGTTCCAAACAAGTACCCATAAATCTAACATGATCATCCCATGATCATTTAGCCTTTATACTAGTACTTAACAAGTATTAGGGACGGAGATTATTATAAGTAAACATGAACAACAATAATAATCAAAACATCTCTTTATTGATATGAAATAAATGATAACAATTACAACGTTTATTAAACGTGCCTAGGGCACCACTACCAACAGTTATAAAGGCTACGATTGGCATAATCGGATTCTTGTAGGGAAGAACTATAAGTCAAGATGGGAATTGTCCCTCTCTCAAGAGAGATATCTGCTTGGCCACTTGATGAGTGAGATTGATAAAAGTGTCCGGCCGTACCCAAATGAATTGAAGCGTTCAATGTTATTTGCTCATATCAATCTACTCGAGATCGAGAAAGCATTGGACAACAAAAGTTGACGTGGACCATGACTTATTTCCAATATGATATCGCGTGACAAAGGGATTATGATATGTTCTATAAGGTTACTTTGGGCTTTCAAAGTTATACTAATTGGGTAGTCATAATGGCTTGCTAGAGTCCGCTTATGATTTACGAGGTCTTCGGACTCGTTGCCAACATAGTATAATCCTATTGGGTCACACACGCAGAACGGATCTTGCTTGGCACGAAAAAACGAGAAAAACTGGGAAGTGGAAAACCAGCCGTACGGATGGTTTGGACTAGCCGTACGGATAGTTTGTCCGCTGACGAGTTTTTGTCAGATTTCTTTTTGGGAAAGGAATCCTTTTACCTAATGGAATTAGGTTTCTCCTAGTATATTTCTGTGTTCTCTTCAGCCGAAACCTAAGCCTTAGGCATTGATTTGGAAATCAACAAGAGTTTCTTGGAGAGAGAAAAACACATAGTATACTTAGGTTATTAGGGTTTGATTTTTGCTCATCATCAAACCATAATAATCAAAGGGAGATTGAAGAATGGTTCTTCAACCATGTTTTTAAAGCCTAAGGATCTAGCAGTCAAATCAAGAAGCGTTCTTGAGTCTGTTCGATGTGTGGATACTGATAGAGGGTGTTTCCTTTAGCACCTTAAAGTCCGTGTTCATGGATTCGATCTTCAAGGGTATATTTCTTTCATCTTGTATTTAATTTAATCAACATGCACGGATCCGGGCTCTTGGGTGTTTGATTTTATCTGTTTATTCCGCTGCGCATGATGCATCATAACCCAACAGGTAGCTCATGCATCTGAATTATTTGGGGAGATTCAAAGTCAAGGTGGAGATTGTTAGAGTATGACTTTGAAAGTCAAATTTGAGAAGAACAAGGAAAGTAAATTAAGTCCTTTTGGGATTTAATTAAGGACTCCTTCTGTCTTCTGGTTTAGGTCTCTAGCGCTATAAATACTAGCCATAAACTAGTATTTTTCTGCGCGTGATTCAATTGAGATTGAGAGAGAGATCAGTAATTCTAGATCTAGGGATTTGCATAGCTAGGAACTTTGTGATCAAAGTTCATTCAAACATAGATTAGTGTGATCATCTTATTGTAATTGTTTCTCCACCATAATAATATCTGTTTCCCTTTGCCCGTGGACGTAGCCAATAGAGATTGGTGAACCACGTAAAATCTATGTTCTTACTTGTTGATTTGGGTTCATTATTATCTGCTATCTCTTGGGTCTGATTTACTAACACTGCAAATAATCGTCCTAACGATGATCTTCTAACTTTTTTACCGGTCATATTGAATGTCACGTTCAACCTTATGCTTCCTAAAAGTCGCATCATATCAATCGACTATGGGCAAGGCAAATGAGATGCTCAATCAGCTTCACGGATAGTTTGTTCCTCGTCGGCATGAACACTCTTGCAGCCGCACTATAAGCAGATTCCGGTGCTACAGTTGACATTGGTGGGTAAGTAGATCACTTGCAAAGATAGAAAGGATAAATATCACCCTGTGCTTTGGACCATTGTAGAACATCTAGGGTCTCAAAACGATCATCAGTAGAGGGATAATAAGGACAATTTAAGTATTGCGCCAATCATTAACCTCACTTGTCACTAGTACAAAATCAGGCTTAGATAGCGCTTTTTTTCCTCTTAGATAGCGCAAAAAAGTGCTATGTAAGCTACCACTATGAAAGTTAAGTTAGCGCTTATTTTGTGCTATATATGCTTAGGATCTACGATAGCGCTTTTTTATGCACTATCTAAGGGACCATTTTTTAATTTCCATTATTTATCTTACATAGCGCTTTTTTATGCGCTATCTAAGGGCCATTTTTTAATTTCCAGAATTTATCTTACATAGCGCTTAAAAAAGCTCTATCTAAAGGCATTTTTTTAATTTTTTTTTTCCTGTTGCACCTACTTCAAATTATATAAATTATAACCAAAAAATCAAATAAATAAAAATTAATATGAAGTAACAAACATTCTATTGAATAAATAACGATCAAGCTTTCATTACATACGCCAACAATAATTTTTACAATCATACATCAGAGTTATAAACTACCAAGAGTTAATGATATTTGTTCTCGATTAATCTTACAACAACAATAGTTAAAACTTAAATTCTTTGTAATACCTATTTTCTACTACTTCCTTGCCATCTTCTCCTAAAGAAATCGGTTATACAAGTGTCCTGTCCAATTAACCTGATAAATCTGCATTTTGCTCGGAGGATAACACTTGATTCGGTTTGTATGGACAAACTGTACAAAAAAAATTACAAAACATTTATTAGAAACTACAAAGAATACTAGTCCATAACTACAGCAAAAGAACAAGTAGGAACTTATCAAAACGAAGATAGGACATTAGATTACCCATGATAAAAGATGCACAAGCCACCTCACAGTTTTTAACACCAAATAAGGGATTTTTTCTACTACGTACATGCCATCTTCTCCTTAAGAAATCAGTTATATAAGTATCCTACCAAATTAACCTGAAAAATCTATATTTTGAACCTGAACAAAACAAATTACCAATATTATGGGAAGTAAAAGAATTACCACATCCTCAAGTGAAATATCTGCATTTTGTAACCTCATCTTCGCCCAAAGTCTTAACTATTTGAACCTGAGCAAAAAATATGACCAAGGGAAACAATAAAGTTACAAAAGATGACTATAAAATGTGGCTTACAAAATGAGGTATCATAATTGTATTGGTGTTTTTAATTAGAGTGTGTCGGGTCCACTATCGATGTAGCCAATGAAATATCGCCACCACATCTTGTATCTTTCATTTTGTAGCCATCTTTTGTAAGCCTAGCATTTCCCTATGACCAATATTAGTGAACAGCTAGATAGACCATACATTTAATAAAGCATGAGTAACCATTTCCTGAAGTACTTTGAAACAGATAGAACTAGTTTGTAATGCCATGTTCTTTCTTTATGCAGCAAATGAGTTAAGTTCCAGATAAAAGTGTCTCCTATCTACTGTACAAAAGCTTATAGTTGTAACTTGCTAAAATACAACCACTTACTGCAACAGGAGTAATTGTTGTTATTACTAAAGTATAGACAAATACTACAATTTAAACCCTAAACTAATGGCCACCAATGGCCGGTTCTAAACTGTTCTCCATAGATTAAGTGATGTGCACTTTTAAGTTTTAGCACCCGACATAAATAAGAACATTTAGTAGTCATGGAAGTACCGAATAAATTCTTTTCAACTCGCTCAGGAGTTGAGTATGTCCAAGTTTGTGCCACAAACACACATTTTTTTATTTATTTTTGAGCTCAAATAAAAAAATGTGACTTCATGAAACAATACTTATTCATAATCACACACAGGAAAAAGCATTTAAAGTAGCACAACCAATCAGTAAAATAGATTTTTCATTACCTCATTCCAGAAATAAAAGAGCACTGTAGGATCTTTATTGCCATTGGCATGAAATGTAAGAGAGCCAAATCTGTATCCACTCCTTCCTGAACAACATAGCAACTCTACAACAGTATTGAGCAATTGAGCAGAACACTAGGGTAAAGATTAGAAATATAGAATCAGGAAAGTGGCAGACTAAAGAAGTACTCCCTCTATTCTGAAATTATGACTGAACACATCAAAATTAGTAACTAAGTTGAAGATTGATTTCAATTTTTGTGTATTATTGAAATACCACCTACGTTAAATTATTTCAAACATTGAAGTAACTCGTACAGGGGCCACTGACCTGTTCCAAGTAATGATAATGAGCTTGAGCAATCTAGGAGGATCAACAATTTGTGAAATCTCACTTTTGTTGCAGGTTCATGTGTTGTGTGCATTCCACTAAACTATGGTTCAAATAGCATATATATCAGATCATAAACAAACTTCAACTATTTTTCTTAAGCATGTTAGAGCTCTAGAAGTTGTGTGGTGCTCAATATCCCAACCCAAATATAACTTCACAGCAACTGAATTTCACACTAAAAGAAAAACACATACTCCATCAGTCCCAAACAGATTGCACACATGACATTGTCTTAACATTTTTAATAAATCAAGATACCATAAAGTAAATCAATTACCTGAAAAAGCGACTCTTCTGCCTTCCCAAAGAGCGATTGCACATTGCAAAGAGCGAATCTCTGCAAAGACCGGAGACTGCTCTCTCGCTCGCTCTGTCATGAGAGAAAGGGCTTTGATTTTTTCAAACTGTGCAATTTTCCATAGTCAGATTCCAAATCTTCACCTACACCCATACACACAGAAAAAAAATTCAAAATCTAAGCAAAACCCGCAATTGATTTAAATCCAAAAATCTCAATTCTATGCACAAATTGGAACACAGCCCAACTGAGCCAGTAGTAGTACATATGCCAGTATGTTCTGGCTGAATTCAATTTGCACTTCAAACCTAGAAAGATAAAAGAATAATGAACTTGCAAAAATGAGTACGTGAACAAGTCACATAAATGCAAAATAGTCGTTTTCAGTTAAAACTGAAAAAAGAAAAAAAAAATACCAAGTCACATAAATGCATGTGGTCTAACAGGAACACTCCCTTTTCAGGTGGCACCGATCTAGCTCCTCTATTCCCTCCAAAAGCTCCACCTGCATTAACAAACATAGTACTTTATATTTACAACACAACCCAGCAAATCAAAACCAAAGAAGACAACTTTTCTTGTGAAATAATCGGAGTCCACGAGGACATCCAACAATTTTAGTAAATTTTATGTCTTTGACACAAATCCTGGCTGACCCATGAAACTATATGACTAAGGTTTAACAGTATCCATTAAGAGCAACCACCTCATTAGACTCCTCATGCAATACTCCTAACGGACATTCATTAAGGGATGGAAGGAGTAGCATTTAAATTTTTAACTTATTAAACATAGTCAACGAATTCGATCTGTGTTAGTACCCGACCTGAAAATGAGTTTATTAGGACTTTCCCAAAAATACAAGGACTTTATAGGAATTACAAACCTTGCAAAGCCTTGTCCCGGATTCCCAAAATATCTCATTTATGGCACAATCTATCAAAATAGGTAATAGATAGTTTCCTTAAAACCATGCAGAAACCCTAGCTTAAGAATCAAGTCAGCCTGCAACCTTGGCCACGCGGCCAACCTTGCTCCGCGTTGATATTGGCCACGCGGCCACTCTTGTCACCGGCTTCAACCATGGCCAGGCGGCCAACCTTGCGCTGGATGATCTGGACCATCAGATCCTCCCATCAGTTTACTATATAAACCACTCCATTCCATTGGTTTTAGGGTCCGATTTTGAGAGTTCTAAAGTCCGAATTTTGGAGTTCTTAAACACTATTTTGCTCTCTAATTAGCATTCAAACACTCAAGAAGATCCAAGGTTTATTTCTTGCCAACATACGTAAGTTTTCTAACTTTTTCTTCATGTTCTTGCATTATTCTTAATGTAGATCTTTTATATTCATGTTCGTACATGTTTATTCATAGTTTCTTCATGAGCTTTGCATGTTCATTCATATGTTCATATATGTTCTTCGCATGTTCTTCGTGTTCATAGATTAAAACCTTATTTATGCTATATTTAGGGTTGCGATCTTCATAATTACATGTTATTTCATAGCCGATGATGATCGAGGGTTCATCAACCACCCGAGGATGATCTAGGAACTACTTCTAAACCCTAATCTTTAGGTAATTCCCCCCTTCATTATGCATGATCCCGATTCTTCTGCCTATTCTAATTCTCTGCGAACTACGCTGACCTGAGCTTCTCACATTGAGAGGAACGTAGGCAATCTTCGGATCCGGTCTAAATCACTAACACACTACTAACACATTCATCATGATAGAAAGACCGATCAATTCGGGCAATAGGAGTGATAACGTTCAATATTCTTCTCTTGTTGTAATTTGACCCCCGAACCCATTAAACATGCTTTTTTCAATGTTTTGGCTTTAATTAAAACGGCGTGGCGACTCTCATAATTTTAATGTCGTTAAGAATATTCCCTTTGTAAATAAAAATAATCACAAGATACTTCCCATGCGTCGCTTCATCGGAAAGGGGTATTCACAGTGGCGCCTCTGCTGGGGACTGCTTTGAAACCTTTTCAAACTTAGTGGGTCTAACTTTCGTTCACATCATGATGTCTGCCATGTTCTCACATGAACCTTACACTTTGCCATGTTCTCACATGCACACACTTGCCATGTTTACACATGCACACACCTGCCATGTTTACACATGCACACACTTGCCATGTTTAACGCATACACAGGCTTGCCATGTTTACACGTGCACCTCACACTTGCCATGTTTACACGTGCACCTCACACACTTGCCATGTTTACACATGCACACACTTGCCATGTCCACACATGCACCCTCCACACACTTGCCATGTTTACACATGCACACACTTGCCATGTTTATACATGCATCTCACATACTTGCCATGTTCACACATGCACCAGCGCACCCCACAATGTTAATACTTGTACTTTGTTGATACATGTACTTCGTATATACCTTGTATTCTTGTACCCCTGTTATCTTCGCTTTAGTATTAGGGTCAAACAAAACTCTGTTATGCTCCCTTGTACATGGCTCTCTCTCCCTCTCTCATGCATTGCATTGCATCATCCTAACATCAAAAGCTTCTCTCTTTTCTCCTTAAAAAGAATTAGTTTCTTGCCACACACTACCACAGTCCGTGTCAGCACTGCACAGGTCCCCATTACCTGGAGTATTCGATGTGCAGGAATTTGTGTGCTACTGCCGCACTCTTTTCGAGTCACTCGTCTATTCCACTCACCGTATACGGTGGGAACCTTTTACCTAACCCGTGTCAACCCACACTAGTATAGGTATCACACCTAGGTTTTGACCGGTTGGTTTGGCTAGATTTTTCTTAATAGTCAATTAACGTGCTGTCTATGTCGAGTCATCCCCAAGTCAATGATGAATCGAGATCTTTGAGAGAAAGTGCACAAAAAAAGTGATTTCCCTACAAGGGACGTGCCATGGTGAGATGAGTGTTTATTGTCAAGATCTCCGCTCATCATTAACTTGCGTAGGATGTAACATAGACGTCACGTTAAATGCCTTTAAGGAAGGGTTAGTCGTAGGATCCGATGGTTGGTGGAAGCCGCTTGCCCTATAGGACCCTCGCCCAAATTGTCCGTTTGGGGTGTGCAATGCAGGTGAAAAACGAGGGGTCTATAGACGTAATGATGGCCTCCACTGATCGTAGTCTTCTAACTAGTTGCAAAAAAGGGGTACCCCTTCCAACCAATTAGGATGTAAATAATGTATGTTTTTGTAAATTAAAATATACTTTGCATGAGCCTTCCCCCTCTCCTAAAGCTTCATTGCCCTTCAACCTTTCAGCAAAGCAAGTTTGGATCCGTTCGGGTGGTCGACTACAACGTGAAGCTTCTACTCGTCCACGTTCTCAGTCTCGTCATCAGCAATGTCAACTCCCGCTTCAGCTTCAGCCTCTGCTCCTCCTGCCAGTGCCGCCGAGCTCAACACTGAGGCTACTTTCAATGGTATTCCCCCAAGCCTCCAGAACTTCCTCGCCGGTCTCGAAGCCAAGATCAGGAATCTCGAGGAAAGCAACAAGATGTTGGAAGACCAGAACCAACAGTTGAAGGGTCATATTCAACAAAAGGGGACTAAACTGGTGCCCGATGGGAGAATTTCATTTATATCGAGGATGAAGAGGTCAATACCAACTGTCCCCCCACCACCAATGCTACTGCCTTCCCATTCCCAAGCTACCGCAATGTTCCACCTCCTTCCCTCTACACCCAACAAGGTTTCACTACCATGAGCAAGAACAAGGCTGTCTATGAACCTTCCCCTGAACTGCTGGTGCTACCTCTCCGCTAGCAAATTACCCGCACCCTCGTTGCCTCTGAGTATTGGATGGCCGTTGCTACTGCTTCCACTACTCCTCCCGTCATTCTGTCAGAAACTATCCCCGACATCTCCAATCACCCTGTGGTTATGGCCATGCAAGAGCAAATGCGAAAGTTGATCGAGACCGTGGATAAGCAAAGTGCACCGACTACCAAGACAATCAACCCTAGCCAAGTAGGGGCTCTCCCAAGGATTTCAAGATGCCTAAGGTGGCAATGTTTCATGGTGACTCGTGTCCTAAGACTCATTTGGATAGTTATGTGTTGGCCATGAGGGCTCGTGACTGCACCAACGAACAAATGGCTCGCGTATTTCATAGCACTTTGGATGGTATAGCTCTGCGTTGGTTCTTGGGGCTAGAACCAAGCGAGAGGCAAACGTGGGATCAAATCAGTGCCATTTTCTGTGAGAAGTATCAAGCTAACTTGGATTGGCATGTGAATCGAACGGATCTTGAGAACACTATGCAAAATCCCGGCGAGGCTATTTATGATTTTTACAAGAGGTGGAACCATCGGTTGTGTGAGGTCCAATACCCACCAAAAGCAAAGGAACAGAAGCAGATTTTCTACAAGTGCTTGCTACCGGAGATGAAAGCAGCCATCGGCAATGGTTATTTCCCTGACTTGCGGGAAATGGTTGACGCCGGAGTAAGGTACGAAGCAGGGTTCACTGGGATTGTGCCGCCAAAAGAAAGTCCAAAGAGCAACAACAACAACTCCTTCCGCTACAAGGCTCCTACTGCGCCTGCGCCTCCTAGGGGTGGAAAGGAGGCCGTCGGCCAAGTGAATATGGTCCAGAAAGAGGTCCCGCTAGATGTCCAAGCCGTAACAAGGAATGGGGCTCCACAACTGAGGAGCATTTTGATGATTTTGGTATGCCCATGGGGAAGGTCTTTGACGTGTTAGTCAAGAGAGGTCTATCAAGCCTTTAGAGAATTACCAACCCGCCTACCCAAGAACCAATTTGGACGCCTCCAAGTTCTGCAAGTATCACAAGCATCGGGCACACAACGGATAGTTGTATCCAACTGAAACGCGTAGTTCAAGGGTTGATCAATGACAAGAAGATTGAGAAGCCGAAGGGTCCTAATGTGGTGAATAACCCTCTTCCTAACAATAGGGGTGGGGTGAATATGGTGCAACATGCGAGATTAGTATCCTAGAGCTCATGGATGCCTTTGACAAGAGGGCTCACGATGGTGGATATCTTCATGGCATTGGTGACGTTAGAAATTCTCGAACCATTAGAAGGACACCTCCCCCGCCTTGGTTGCGATTTGTCAAAGTTTTGCCACTACCACACAAGTGCACCGGTCACACTACCGAAGAATGCTTTGAACTCAAGAAAGCCGTGCAAGAGCTCATCCACAAGGAGTTGTCGAAGACCCTAGAGATTATGTAGCTAGCAATGTACTCATGGTAGAACTTAGTGAGATCACTGATCCGGCCGAGCCTGTTGTGGCGGACTGTGATGAGATGGGTTGTATTTCAATGACTAATAATAAAGAATCTTCTTGCTACTTGTTGTCTTTAGAAGAACTAGTGAGTGAAGTCAAATCTCTGGAGGAAGAGAGTCCCAAGGCCTTTCAACCTCTTTCTTGGGCCGAAATCTTCGAGGAGGCCGAAAAGACCGAAGTTTCGCCCCCTTGTCATGACTCGCCATTGTCTTTGGAGGAGCTACGTGCAGAAGTTTGTCTCCTTACAAGATCCGTCAAGTGTACCAATCCGACCCGAAGGGCGCAAAGAAAATCTTTGGGAAGGAACCCGAGCAAGCCGACCTAGACAAAGAAGACCCTATCCTCACTCAACTCAAACAAACCCAAACCCATATTTCACTATGGTCCCTACTCACCTCCTCCCTAGCCCATCACCTCATGCTCGAGCAAAACCTCACCGCCACCATGGTACCATCCACTACTACCCCGGAGGACGTCACCCACATGATTGGTAATATCCACTACGGAAACATCATTACTTTCTCGGAGCTAGACAAGCCAGTGTTCGAGTTGATCATAATGAGCCTTTATACATCACTGTCGAAGTAAATGGCAAGAAGATTCCCCGTGTATTCATTGACAATGGTTCTGCTATTAATATCCTACCTTCAAGGATGATGGATGTGGTTGGCGTTCATGGTGTTGATTTACACCCATCCAAGCAAACCATCAAAGCTTATGACTCTACATGCCGTGCTGTGATAGGCGAAGCCACCTTGCCCATTACCATCGGAACAAAGATCCTGCCAACCGATTTCCACGTCATCGACATCCCCGCAACCTTCTCACTCCTCCTCGGCCGGCCATGGTAACATCAGTCAGGCGCTGTCCCATCTTCCCTGCACCAGTGTGTGAAGTTTCAATCTGGTAATGAAGTGACCATCATCTACAGCGATCTCGTAACTGCCCAAGGGACGGACACTAAGGGCGTTCCTGTCTTACAGATTCAGCATGGGGAAGAGAGCCGACTCTTCAACGGCTTCGAAATAGTCGCTCAAGCACAGATCTGCACCATCGACCTCACCAAAACAACGGATAAAGTGGCCCTGTTGTCAAGATACTGCGTAATATGGGCTTCATACCGGGGCTGGGCTAGGTAAGAACTCGCAAGGCCCCACAGAATTGGTTGAAGAGGTTGATCATCGAGGGTTGTTCGGTCTAGGATACACCCTTACTCTTGAAGACAAGATGGAGCAACAAAGGATTGATTTGCTTAAAAAGATGAAGCTTCCCTACAAAAAGCCTGAAATGCGGCCATACCGCCTGTCCCTGAATAGCTACTTCGTCAGGGAAGGTGAGGAGTTTTCGTGTTTTGACTTCGCAGAGCCATGGATTGACCACACCGGGAAGTTGCAGAAAGGGTTCGAGATTTTCAGAGATGTGGAATTAGATCGGTCCAACATGAAGCTGACTTACATGGAATATGACAAAGCCACGGGCAGAGTTAGAACCATCAGGCATGAGTACTCCACCAAGGTCGCAGATGACTTGGCAGATCAAATTGAAGCCGCAACCCTTGACAAGCCAGCAATAGAAGCCGCAGAAACTCCAAGTTTGACTGAGACGTGGGACGGCCAATATCTGCTTCAACATCTGGGTAATCTGGGGCTGCACGAAGACATGGCTGCCGTCGTAGGAGATGATTCTGAAGATAAGGTGGACCCAAGGACATTGGTGGTACCCATGGGGGACAAGCTCAAGAATTGGTGCATCATTGGGGGACCTATAGCTACTCCGGAATTTATGATGGGAACACTGGGGCTTACTCCTTCTCCTGTCGCCACTCCTGCAGCATCTCCTGTCACTCACCCAAAATCCCCGTCCCCAGAGTCTAGTGTTTTACATTTTGAATTTGAGTCTTCCTCTAAGTCTGACGACCTTACGTCTGAAGACTATGATCTTGTTGCAAACGCTATTTTCCCTTTTGCCATGAATGAAACCCTCGACCTTTCCGAGTATCCCTCCATAGTCACTCTTTTAACTGATAAATTGGCTAATAATCAAACTAATGATATACACTTAGTTAATAACGATTCATTAGAAGAGGCAGACACAGACACATTAAATGATGAATACATTAAAGAGATCTCAGAACAGGTTATTAATCAAAAAGAAATCTCGAGCCCAAGCTGCCGATGAGGTGTTAACATGCGTGATTTGGGAACCGAAGCCGAGCCTAAGGAAACGCAGATTGGGAGTTTCTTCAGCGGAGCTGAAAGGGAAGCACTGATTGAGCTACTCAAAGAATATGTGGATGTGTTTGCATGGTCTTATAAGGACATGCTGGGGCTCGACAACTCGATCGTAGAGCACAGAATCCCGACAGCACCAGACGCTAAGCCAGTCAAGCAGAAGCTGCGCCGCATTAAGCCGGAATGGTCTTTGCAAGTGAAGGAAGAGATTGAGAAGCTACTCCGTGTGGGTTTCATCAGGGTGATCGAATATCCAACTTGGTTATCAAATCTGGTGACTGTCAAGAAATCCAACGGTAAAGTCAGAGTATGTGTGGATTTTCGGGATCTCAACAAAGCTACACCAAAGGATGACTTCCCCTTGCCAAATATCGACATGTTGGTGGACGCGACCGCCCACTATGAGGTCAAGTCGTTTGTGGATGGGTTTGCCGGCTATAACCAAATCAAGATGGCCGAGGAGGACCAAGAAAAAACAGCTTTCACCACCCCATGGGGGACTTTTTGCTATACTTGCATGCCATTTGGGCTGAGGAACGCTGGGGCTACCTACCAACGGGCAGTTACGACTTTATTCCACGATATGATCCACAAGGAGATTGAGGTGTACGTGGATGACATGATTTACATTCCAAAGGGTCTAGGGGCCAACACTTGATAGATCTCAGAAAATTCTTCAACAGGTTGAGAGAGCACGCCATGCTTTTGAACCCGGCGAAATGCACCTTTGGAGTTCGTAGAGGGAAAGTATTAGGTTACATGGTCACCGAGAATGGGATCGAAGCCGACCCAAGGAAGATTCAAGCCATCCTGAAGATGAAGCCAGCCCGTACCGAGACGGAGATAAAAGGATTCATGGGACGCCTGCAATACATCAGTCGGTTTATCAATCAGCTGACCACCATCTGCGAACCAATTTTCAAGTTAATGAAGAAAACAGCCAGTGTGGAGTGGGATCATGACTGCCAGATAGCCTTCAAAGGATCAAACAATATTTGGTGAATACCCCAATCCTGCGCCCGCCGCATAAGGAGAAGCCGTTGCTACTATACTTAACTGTGACAGACACCGCGTCGGAGCCATGTTAGCGCAAGAAGCCAAAGATTCCCGGATTGAGAATGCAGTGTACTTTGTCAGCCGAAGTTACAAGGTAGCGAGCTCAATTACTCCGCGCTCGAGAAGACCTGCGTAGGCCTAGTATGGGTGGTGACGAAGCTTAAGCACTACATGGTATCCCATCCGATCTTACTAGTCTCGAAAATGGATCCTATCAAGTATCTGTTTGATAAACCCTCCCTGTCTATGAGACTCGCTAAATGGTCAGTGTTCTTGGGAGAGTTCGACATTACTTATGTACCGAGGAAAGCAATCAAGGGGAGGGCAATGGCCGATCAGCTCGCAGACTCTCCAAGCACCGAGACAAGAGCACCCGACCCCGAGTTCCCGGACGACGACATTTTCGCAATTGAGGTCGCAGAAAGGTGGCAATTATTCTTTGACGGAGCTGCAAACAAACGAGGGAATGGAGTCGGACTCCTACTTATTGATCCCAAAGATGAGCACACTCCCATAGCCATCAAGCTGAACTTTTCAGCAGCCAACAACGCCGCCGAGTATGAGGCGTGTATAGCCGGATTGGAGGCCGCCCTAGAACGTAACGTGAAAGAGTTAGAAGTGTATGGAGACTCTGCTTTGATTATTAACCAAACGGCGAAGAAATGGAAAACTATTGATCCTTGCCTGCAGTGGTACCAAGGTTACATGGATGAGTTGATAGCACAGTTCAAAGAGGTTACCTTCCACTTCCTGCCGCGAGACAGAAATAGGTTCGCGGATGCCCTAGCTACATTGGCCTCCTTAGTTGAAATTCCAGAGGGAAGGTCCGTGAATGAAACCATTCAGGGTTGGACGAAGAGAGAACCCCGCCTATTGCTGTGAAATCCAGATCAATGCCGAGGTAAACGGAGATCAATGGTACGCCCAATCTACAAATTCCTTAAGCACGGAGAGATGTCCTTTGACGGAGATGTGAAGGCCAAGAGTCTGCAAGCACTCAAAAGGTTGGCGGGGCAGTTTGTGCTGTTAGACGATACTTTGTACAAGAGGCATTACGATGGTCTGTTGCTCTTATGTGTCGACAACAAGAAAGCTGAAGCAATAATGGAAGAAGTACACAACGGGTTGTGCGGACCCCACATGAATGCAAGGATGCTTAGATAGAAGATCACTCGGCTGGGCTATTATTAGATTACCATGGAGACAGACTGTATTCAATGGTTTGACGGTGTCACAAGTGCAAGTATGCTCTAACCTCAACCACATCCCCCCACACGAATTGTATAGTTCCACCACGCCTTGGCCATTCGCCACGTGGGGTATAGACATTATTGGGAAGATCTCGCCGGCCGGTAGTAATGGTCATGAATTCGTCCTCGTCGCGGTCGACTACTTCACAAAGTGGGTCGAAGCTCAGTCTTACAAGGTGCTGAATTCCAAGAAGGTAGCGCAGTTTATCAAGGAGAACATTATGTGTCGGTATGGGGTTCCCAACCTCATTATATCAGATAATGGCAGTCATTTCGAAGCCGAGTGTGCTCGCTTGCTTGTAGAATTCAAGATCGAACGAAAGAAATCTTCCCCATACTATCCACAGACTAACGGCGCGGTTGAGGCGGCCAACAAGACGATAGAGCAGATAATTCGCAAGATGGCTTCGCAAGGGCGGGATTGGCCCGAGAGTTACCATTAGCACTTTGGGGGTACAGAACATCAGTCCGACCGCTACTGGAGAGACCCTTACGCTTTGACATACGGCATGGAGGCAGTGCTCCCTATTGAGTTGGAGGTGCCA
Organism: Campanula takesimana; assembly: GCA_026119855.1. Classification (NCBI taxonomy): domain Eukaryota; kingdom Viridiplantae; phylum Streptophyta; class Magnoliopsida; order Asterales; family Campanulaceae; genus Campanula; species Campanula takesimana. The sequence continues at coordinate 7,579 of JAOWBW010001556.1, read as the reverse complement.
TCTTTGAGGATCTTGCTCGAGAACCAAGTGAATGAGGTAGAATGGCTTCGTAGTCGCTATGATCAGTTGGCAACACTCGACGAACGCAGATTGAAGGCCATGGAACACATCCGGGCCTATCAAAGGAGAACGACAAAAGCCTTCAATAAAAAGGTCAAGCCTGTTGACATAAAGGAAAGAGACTTGGTGCTCAAAGCACGCTTACCCAACAAATTCAACCCCCGGGAAATGGGCCCCCACTTGGGTAGGGCCGTTTGTAGTACAGAAGATCTTCTCCGGAGGAGCAGTCAGAATGGCAGATTTGGATGGCAACCCGTTCAAGGAACCAGTCAACCTCAGCAAGCTCAGACGCTACTATGACTAGACTCCCCCTCTTAAAAAAAAAAAAAATGTTTACTACGCAAAAAGAAGCCCGATAGACTGAAAACCCGCAAAGGGCGGTCTATGCAAAATAAGGGTGCATACAAAGCTCGCTAGATCGAAACCCGCAAGGGCGGTCTAGGCAAAAGTTAGAGCATCCCCCTTCTATCTTCCCTTTCTTTAAAATCATTCTAGTCTGACTGGAGTGAACTACGGTGACCTGAGCCCCTTAGTCCTATTTGTAAAAGGGGAACGTAGGCAGCCTTTCAAAAGGTGCGGTCTAAAAAAACAAATAAACATCCAAATCTTGTTAAGCAATAAAGATAGAAGTTGTATTTTCTGAAAGCAAAAACTTTTATTTCCATAGTCATTGCATGTTAATACTTATTTGATGAGTCTAAGCTTGACATACTTTTTGAATGAATAAACCTTTTCTGAAATTGAAACTAAAACAAAGTAACTAAATTAAAACAATGTGTTTGCAACAACTATGGAAGGATCCTCGGAACTACTCTTTAGTGCCACTCGTGCCTTCGGTCCCTTTCTTCTTGCTTTGACCACGGCGAACCTTCTTCTTGTTAGGGTTCTCACAAAACCTCCTCTCAATTCACAACCTTTTGCTTTGACACTAGGAGTCTCTCCATCCTTTCTCTCCTTGAAGTCCCCGCTCCATCTCCATTAGCCATGCTCTGACTCCTCTTCCTCTCATAAGCCATCGCCTCCTTCATCCTCAACGCACAACTAGGAGCGACAGGATGCCAAAATAGTTCCCCTCAGGGTCTCTAGAGTCTGCTCCGTTTGCCCAAGTCTCTCCATAACCAATCCAAATACTCTCGTGATAGGTAGGTGTTGTTGGAGCGTGTGATGAGAGTCCTATGGCAAAAACCGGCCTCGCCCCACATTTGAGAAAGAGAACCGAAGCGCTATCATCCAAATGAAGTATGCCAAAAGGAAAACGGGTCCTCTCCTCGTCCCAACCCTCGGGGATGGTTTGCACTAGACCGTATTGACGGAGTACTCTAGCAGGGTAATAGAAAGTGGTCCCAGAAAATGACGGAAGTTTAATCATGTAAAATCCCACTTGCTTCTCCTTCACGGAATTAATGTGCCAATGGGCACCACCCACTTGATGTCATCGTCACCATCTCCGCAAATACCTCTCCCACCCTTGAGAGTCATTCCCTCAAACCTCTCCTCCATACTCTAATACGGTGCATCCATGGGGTCCACCGCCGAAGAAACCGCTGGCTTGTTCACTCGGAGCCTTTCTTGCAACCACATGGTCAAAAGTCTATCACTGCCGCACGGCATCCCGCCATAAACCGCAAGATGAGGAATCCCACAAATGAGCTCCCCAAGGATGGCCGTACAATGTCATGTCCCGAACGAGCCGCATTCACCATGGTCAAACATCCCTCACTAGCACATCCGACTTCGGAAGGGAAAAGAATAGAAGCAAATAAACACAAGGCAAGATGGTCCAAAGAACGGTCCGAGGTCACATCCGCATGCATAAGTGCCTTGGCATCCAAGAAAGGTCGACGTAGCCACCTCTAGCATACTTACCAAGGTCATCTGCGGGCACACCAAAGGCTATCAACTTGTCATGCAAGGAATAAAATCAAAGGGCAATGCAAGTGTACCCTTCCCTTCACACCGCAAAGCGCCTTGATGTCTTCATAAGTGGGTACCATCTCATTAAAAGAATAGTTGAAACATGAAGAGTGTCATTCCAAAACTTCCCGCAAGCTTGCAAGAGGTTAGTGTTGGAGTTCATGTGCAAGAATGACCAAAGACACTTGATCCCATAGCACTTCTCAAATTTCCTACGACAAGGACCGGATATCTTGCAACCCACATCTCCAAAGATGTTATGAAAGCTCCTTTTTCAAGTCTAGAAAGCCTTGCATTGTGATCCATGACAAAAGAAGAGCAAGTTGATGATTGGAACTCAAAATTGATCAAAAGAGCTGCTGGTACGAAGTTGAATAGGACACAAACTCCCATTAAATACTACACAACTCCCAATTCTTGCCAGGAAAAGGAAAACCGGAGGCGGCGCAGGATTTGGCCACTCGGCCACATATGCCCTTGGCCCCGCGGCCGATATTGTCCTTGGCCAGGCGGCCAACTTCGTCCTAGGCCACGCGGCCAACATTGCTCCGGATTTTGGCATGGCCAGGCGGCCAACATTGCTCTGGGCCTCGCCATGGCCATGCGGCGGCCAACATCGCTCCATGCAGAAATCCAGTTTGTTTCCTCCCACTCCGTGACGGATCCATGCAACTACGTACCTGCCCCCTTCCGTGGCTCATGCATTGTATAAAATTAGGGACATTTGTAAAATAACTAGTTTGCACAAGTAGGCTCCCACAATAAATTGACATTTTAGAACATGATATACATACATGCATTTTATACATTGGTTCTATACATACATATCCCTCTGCTCTCTACTAGCTAACAGTGTAGGAATAAAGATGGACCCCGCCTAATCAGAATCTTCCTCCGTGGTGTCTCCACGCCGCGCTAAAGCCCGAGAGCTACCGGCACCCGAACTCCGTCCCCAGACCGCTCGACCACCAATGTGAGAAGAGCCCGCGCCGTTCGGAGACCGCTCACGACGCTGGGGTGACGCAACGTCGTCCCACTGACAAGTACATGAATGGTACGCCTCCCTCAGTAAGTGCATCAACACGTTCTCCCGCCGAGCTGAACGGATATATGCCTCCCGAGTCACCTGAAAGGGAAGCCAAGGCAAATGATTACAATGTAGAAAGAAATAGATGTGTGCAAACATGACTAATACAAAGCACAAAGCCGTACCCCTCGTCGGGCGGAGGAATGAATGTCTCCTCAACAAGATCGGCATCAGTCGGCTCCAAGCTGAGCTCCACATCCCGGCCGCCCCTCATCACTCTCACGCTACTCGAGCGAAGGGGCATGTCAACCAAACGCCGACTCCGACCAACGTACCGGGCCGAGCTCGATCCCTCTCCCGATAGCATCCGAGCCCGAACCTGAGGGCTGATCAGGCGTGTCCGCACGTAGCCGGCATAGTCGTCACTCCCTCTGTAATGCTCTGCCGGAGTGGGAGCCAAGAAAGTCGCCAACCTCGCAGGACGGAGCATATCCCGAGGAAGGTTCATAAGGAGCCCACGGTAACGCACCAGCCCTGTGCTGACGAACCACCCTCTCCTCAGATACATGGCCTCCCCGGTGAGACCCACAAGCAGAACCCTAGAAGCGGTCAAATCCACTACATAGGGACCCACCGAAGCCTCATTGGCCGGGCTCCATGGGTAAAATCTGATCCCGATGGGCTTAGACATCGCGAACACCCTCCTCAGATCAGCACATCCACCGTCTTCCTATCCGGTTTCTGCGGGGAGGAGCCCTGTTGCCTTTACACCAGTACGACATGATGGGAACAACCTTGTTGGCACTCATCACCAACTGAAAGGGGCGACACCGAAGATCTCGTACACCCAAGCCTGTGCATACAATGAAAAAAGACATTTCAGACCAAAAGATAGAACAAAGATCTCAACAATGAAAAGAAGGGTAGTCAAGAGCGTACCTCAAAGGCGAACTGGACCCGTCAAAGGCCGACGAGCTAGCCCTCGAGCAATGGTCCAAAGCCCGGTAAATCTTAGCCAAACCGGCTCCCGCCCCAAGAAATCCCACCGACTAGGTCCAAGTCCACAAAAGCCCCTAGCAGTGAGTACCGGCAGACAGTAGCCCCACTCGGAAATAAGATCTCTGAAAAGCTGTACCATAAGAACAGCCGGACCAAGCAATCCAAATCATACTCCCCCCTACTAAAGGCCTCAATAGCCACCTCCACCAAGCGATTCACCTTCCCGGCCTCCACTCCATAACCCTTGACACCTCCTCCCAGGTCGGTATCGACTCCCACAGAGAGCTGTCTATAGTCCCGCCGCTCCGCCAAGCTCTCATCAAAAGGCAAAGGGGTACCAGTAAACCTCAACCCTGTGATGGCCGCGAAATCCGTCGGCGTGATGGTAATCTCTCCCCAACTGAAGTGGAAGGTATGGGTGGTATCCCACCAAACTCCCGACACCCTCTATCACCGCTGCCACCTTCAGGGTAGCCCCGACCATGCGGACACTGTCAAAGAATGGGCCAAACCCATAGCCTCGACCCGAGCACGCAAAACGCCCGGTCCCTCCGGAAGGACGCCCACAGTTTGCCCACAGTCACTGTGGACCCACGAGCCTTGATCCTCTGCAGGTAAACACAGCACAGGTATGTTACCATTCTAGCAATTTACAATTCTAGCAATTTAAATTCTAGCATTCCATTATTCTAGCATTTCATATTATGTGCATAAAACATACAAATATGCGAGAAGGAGAGGAATGAAAATTCGAAATTTACTCTCGCGTCTCCGGAAGCCCCATCGACCAATGACGCTCAGAGTCGATGTAAAAATCGTAATCTTGGTCGAACGTAGACCGCTCAGATTATCGCGATATTCCGAGTCGCGGCTCGTGGTCTCAACCGCCCCGTGGAATCAAGGGCGCCGCTTCAAAGCCCGCTCCTGGGTCAACCCCGACATTTCCCGCGCCCTGAGCATAACCGTGCCCCTCTCCTTGTGGCTCTTGTTGTGGAATCATATACCCACCTTGGCCCGGGAAATCCTAAATAACGCCTCATTGATCCAATCTGCCATAGCTTCGAGAAGTATGTGAAACGAAGTCTTCAAGATTATCAAAATCCAGCTTTCTCTCTCTAAAAAACCCAATTTCCTCTCTCTAACTCGTTAACAATGGAGGAAGGAAGAAGAAGAAAGAAGAAAAGAAGAAGAAAAGGGGAGGTGTCTGGTGATGTGACCAAGAGTCAGCCCGTCGGCATCCTTGGCCACGCGGCCACTTTCGCCCTTGCAACCCCAGCCGTCAGATCAGCGATCCGTGTGAAAGAGATCTGACCATTCAGCGGTCTTGGCCACGCGGCCACTATTGCAGTTTAGTGTGTTTGGCCACGCGGCCAACCTTGTCCCTTCAGATAAAATTCCATTTTTGTCCCTGATCTTTCCCCTTAATTCATCTTAAATGCCTTAGCGCAATTCTGACTGATATTCGTTACCTTTGGGTGCGGAAAGCCCCTTAAAATTTCCCATTCTTCACCGAATATTTGCTTAGGATTCGTATGGTCGTAGAGACTTTGGCGCCTCTATGACATACCATCCTAGATCAATCGTAATTGGCAGAAGCCTCGGCGTTTCTGTTTGCGAGCGATCCAGCATCTATTTTAGGATTCGTATGGTTGTAGAGACTTCGGCGCCTCTATGACATACCATCCTAGATCAATCGTAATTGGCAGAAGCCTCGGCGTTTCTGTTTGCGAGCGATCCAGCATCTATTTTAGGATTTGCATGATCGTAGAGACTTCGGCGCCTCTATGACATACGTATCCTTGATCGATCGTGGTTGGCAGAAGCCTCGGCGTTTCTGTTCGCGAGAGATCCGCATCTATTACTTTAGCGCAATCGGCAAGAACCCTGGCGATCCTGATTGCGTTTACCATTCCATCTTGGATTATTTAGACAACGTAGTCTTTTAATTTTCCCAAATAACTTCATTGCTTACGATGTTCGTTCTTCATACAAGAAAGTATCTGTAGGTTTATTATCCACAGTAGAAGTTCGATGTCTCGTCTTCTTTCCCCAATGACTCTGAACTACGTTTGGCTTGATTCCTCGGAGGATACGTAGGAACCTGAAAGGTTCAGCCACCCGACCGACGCGGTCATCTATCATCCCCAGCAGGTGCATTTTCCCCAGCAGAAAACGTTGCTCCCCATCAGAGGACAGTCTTCCCAATTTCCCATCAGCTTTGAACTACGTTTGGCTTGATTCCCCCGCATATACGTAGGTCACCTGTCAAGGTTCAGCCGTTCCCTTACCTTTTCATCTGTTTTTGAAACTCATGTTTCAGACGGATCCTTCTTTTATCGTCGACCCCACATTGCCTTGCAAGAAGCGCCCGAGGGGCTACTGTTAGTACCGACCTGAAATGAGTTTTTAGGACTTTCCCAAAAATACAAGGACTTTATAGGAATTACAAACCTTGCAAAGACTTGTCCCGGATTCCCAAATATCTCATTTATGGCAAAATCTATCAAAATAGGTAATAAATAGTTTCCTTAAAACCATGCAGAAACCCTAGCTTAAGAATCAAGTCAGCCTGCAACCTTGGCCACGCGGCCAACCTTGCTCGCGAGTTGATATTGGCCACGCGGCCACTCTTGTCACCGGCTTCAACCATGGCCAGGCGGCCAACCTTGCGCTAGATGATCTGGACCATCAGATCCTCCCATCAGTTTACATATAAACCACTCCATTCCATTGGTTTTAGGGTCCGATTTTGAGAGTTCTAAAGTCCGAATTTGGAGTTCTTAAACACTATTTTGCTCTCTAATTAGCATTCAAACACTCAAGAAGATCCAAGGTTTATTTCTTGCAACATAGGTAAGTTTTCTAACTTTTCTTCATGTTCTTGCATTATTCTTAATGTAGATCTTTTATATTCATGTTCGTACATGTTTATTCATAGTTTCTTCATGAGCTTTGCATGTTCATTCATATGTTTCATATATGTTCTTCGCATGTTCTTCGTGTTCATAGATTAAAACCTTATTTATGCTATATTTAGGGTTGCGATCTTCATAATTACATGTTATTTCATAGCCGATGATGATCGAGGGTTCATCAACCCGAGGATGATCTAGGAACTACTTCTAAACCCTAATCTTTAGGTAATTCCCCCCTCATTATGCATGATCCCGATTCTTCTGCCTATTCTAATTCTCTGCGAACTACGCTGACCTGAGCTTCTCACATTGAGAGGAACGTAGGCAATCTTCGGATCCGGTCTAAATCACTAACACACTACTAACACATTCATCATGATAGAAAGACCGATCAATTCGGGCAATAGGAGTGATAACGTTCAATATTCTTCTCTTGTTGTAATTTGACCCCGAACCCATTAACATGCTTTTTTTCAATGTTTTTGGCTTTAATTAAAACGGCGTGGCGCTCTCATAATTTTAATGTCGTTAAGAATATTCCCTTTGTAAATAAAAATAATCACAAGATACTTCCCATGCGTCGCTTCATCGGAAAGGGGTATTCACATCTGCTCAGTTGCTGACAAAACATAAATACCAATTCAACCCTGTATGAGTTTTCATA
>JAOWBW010001555.1:186245-263218 GCA_026119855.1 Campanula takesimana | reverse complement strand
CCACGACATGATTCATAAGGAGATAGAGATGTACATCGACGATATAATCATCCATTCCAAAGGAACCGATGGACAGGATTTGGTCGACCTTGAGGAAGTTCTTTGACAGGCTAAGGAAACACTCCATGAGACTCAACCCAGCCAAGTGCACTTTTGGAGTCTCCCGTGTACATAAAGTTTTGGATACATGGTCACCGAACGTGGCATTGAGGTTGATCCCAAAAGGTTAAGGCAATTGTGGAGATGAGGCCACCCCGTACCCAAACAGAGGTGAAGCTTTCATGGGACGATTACAAATACATTAGTCATTTCATAAACCAACTCACCCCACCTGTGACCCCATTTTCAAACTATTAAGAAAGAACGCAGAGGTTGAATGGAATGAGGAATGTCAAAGGGCCTTCGAGAAAATGAAAGCCTACCTTACCCATCCTCCAATCCTTTGCCCTCCGCACACAAGAGAATAGCGCTCTCTTGTTATTCTTGACGGTGACCGACACGTCGCGTAGGAGCCATGTTGACCCAAGAAAAAAGGATTCCAAAGTAGAGAATGCCATCTACTTCGCAAGCCGAAGGCTGCAAGGGAGTGAACTTAACTACTCCACCATTGAGAAAACTTGTGCCGGATTAGTATGGGTGGTGAGAAGGTTGAAACACTACATACATTCTCACTCAATAAAGCTCATCTCCAAGACAGATCCCATCAAATGCTTGTTGGAAAAGCCATCTCTATCCATGAGACTCGCCAAATGGTCATTCTTCCTAGCAGAATATGACATTAGCTACCTGACACGAAAAGCAGTCAAGGGGAGAGTTATGGCGAAACACCTAGCAGATTTCCCCAGCAATGAATAGAAAGAAACCGAGCACAGTTCCCCGATGAATGGATCTTCGCTCTCGATGGTGGAAACAAATGGCAATTGTTCTTTGATGGTGTCGCGCAAACAAGAGGGGAAATGGCATCAGAATTCTCCTGTAGATCCAAAGGATGAGCACACCCCTATTGCCATCAAATTAAACTTTGAGGTGTCCAATAATGCTGCAGAATACGAGGCATGCACGGATGGATTAGATGCCGCCCTTGAAAGAAATGTGAAAGAATTGAGGTATATGGAGATTCAGCCTTGATCATCAACCAAGTGTCTAACAAATGGAAGACGTTGGACCCGGGGCTGCAAAAATATCATGCCCACATGGAAGAGATCATGGCCCAGTTCAAAGAGGTTAGTTTTCATTACCTACCAAGGGATCGGAACTGGTTTTGCGGATGCATGTGCCACCTTGGCCTCCCTGGTGGAGATTCCCGAAGGAAAATCAATAAGACCCTTCAGAGTTTGTAGGAAAGAAAATCCAGCCTACTATTGTGAGATAGACAGAATCTTGAAAAAAGTAGAAGAGCCATGGTACACACCAAATCTACCAATTCCTCAAGGAAGGGGAAGCTTCCTTCACAAATGAGAAAGGAGAAATACAGGATGGGATTAAGGCCAAAGGTATGACAGCCCTCAAATGGTTAGCATCTCATACGTCATCCTAGGAGACACTCTTGTATAAGAAACGTCATCAGGGCCTCCTCTTAAGGTGCATAAGAATGGAAAAGGCGAGATAACTCATGAAAGAAGTCCATGGTGGGGTGTGCAGTCCCCACATGAACGCTCAGGCTCTAATGCAAGTCATCATGCGGATGGGGTATTTTTGGATCTCGATGAAGCCGACTGCATATAATTTTTGAAGAAGTGTGATAAGTGTCAACGGTTTTCCAACCTTTATCACCTACCGCCTCATCATCTGTATTGCATGACAACCCCATAGCCTTTCTCAACATGGGGCATTGACATCATTGGGAAGATCCATACACTCGGGAGCAACGGTCATGAGTTTGTCTTGGTAGCCGTAGACTACTTTACAAAAAGGGTTGAAGCCAAGTCTTATAAGGTCCTAACATCGAAAAGGGTTGTGGAGTTTATAAAAGAAAAAATCATGTGCCGTTACGGGATCCCAAATGAGGTCATCACCGACATGGCTCACACTTTGAGGTGAATGCGACTGACTGTTGTTAGAAGAGTTCTGAGTCACCGCCACAAGTCTTCCCCCTACAGGCCTCAAACCAATGGCGCGGTAGAAGCCGCCAACAAGACACATGAAATGATCATTAAAAAGATGGCAACACGGGAAAGGATGGCCTGAAAACTACATCTAGCACTTTTGGGGCTACCGAACCTCAGTCAGGACCGCACCACGGGAAACCCTTTTGCTTTGACTTACGGGATAGAAGCCATGCTCCCGACCGAGTTAGAAGTCCCGTCATTAAGAATCTGTTAGAAAATGAATCCACGAGGTAGACTGGCTCCGAGTCGACATGATGAATTGGCCTTGTTAGATGAACGTCGTCTGAAAGCTATGACACATATCCGTGCCTACCAAGGATGAATGGCACGGCCTTTGACAAGAAGGTAAAGCCTCGACAAATTTGGGTAGGAGATTTAGTTCTCAAAGAAAAACCCCCAGGAAGGTCAAACCCCGATGGGAAGTAGGAACCCGTATGGATTGGACCTTTTGTGGTACAGAAAATCTTCTCGGGAGGATCAATGAGACTTGCAAATCTAGACGGCAATCCTTTCATGCACCTATTCAACGGTGATAAGCTCCGTCACTATTTGTTTAAAAAAAAATACTAAAACAATAATAATAATATAATAATAATAATAATAATAATATACTCCCTCCGTCCCACCTCACTTGAGACTTATTTCCATTTTTGGTCCGTCTCACTTTACTTGAGACTCCCCAAAATGGTAATCTTTTATAATTTATATTCATCATACCCCACCCACTATTCAATCTCCCCCACCATCTCATTCCCTCTCTTCATTTCCACCGCACAATTTATTCAACCAACCTACTATTAACCCCACTCACTCTCTCTCTTCATTTTCTACCACACATTTTCCTTATTTTTTTTTCTTAGTTGTTGTGCCCACCTCTTAGGTCTCAATGAGGTGGGACGGAGGGATAGGTGCTAAAAGAATATACCCACCTAGATTGAAAACCCGTTGGCGATCTAGAGAAAAGACAGGGTTGCACCATGACTCGTGGATAAACTACGATGACCTGAGCCCCTTAGTCCTATTTGTAAAAGGGAACGTAGGCAACCAATTATTGGTCCGTCTAAAAATAAATAAAATCCAAATCCCATTTTTTGAACAAATGATTTATACAATGCAAGTACAAACGAGTAACCATTGTCACCACAGTTAAAACACTTCTTTGATGAGTTCAAGCACGGTCTACTCTCGACTCAAAATAACATGCTGAAAAACACAAATAAAACATCTAAGTAAACTAATGTGTCTGCAATGACAATGGGTGGATACTTAGGAAGTAGGGCTGTCAATACTCCTCACCTGTCCACTTCTTCTTTTGACTTCTGCGAGTTTTCTTTTTCTTCATGTAAAAAATCTCGATTTCCCTCCTTCCAAGGTCAGGTATTATCCCGGTCTCATTAATGAGTTCGGTTGCCCTCAAAACCGTGTCGGCTACAGCCCGAGCCCGGAAATCCTCCATCCGTGCTTCAATCTTAGGAACAGCGGCCATCCTCCTCTCGGCCAGAACCCGATAGTCATCCACAACATCCCAAGTATGGTTATGGCCACTCACCACGGCCTCGGTCTCCCTCAAAGTCCTACTAGTGTTATAATCCTCTCCAAGAATGGCCTCACACCTCTCCCCAATGAGCCTCTGGGTCTGCCCCATAGTCTGTTCATACCAATCCAAGTAAACCGTGGTCAGAACTGTACTAACTACGCCCTTGAAAATTACCCGAGCTGAAAAGAAGGAATATGTCCATAGCTGTTCAAAAAATGAAATGGTAGATGGATCCCACCTAGACAGTGACAAAGGCCTCAGATGCTTTGGGTTGATATCCGACCACTCTGACAAAGGAGTCTGCAACAACCCGAACTGCATACGAACCAAAGAAGGGATGTAGAAAGATGATCTCAAAAGTCTCGGTACCCGAACAATGGGAGACCCCCTGGTCCTCTCTCATTGAGCCAATGCGCCAATGTGGAACCCTAACGAATATGTGAGGTCCGAAGCCGAGTCATATAATCTTCCCAATCCCACTGGGAAAAATCCAAAAAAAATGCCTCTCAGAGAATAAGACCATGGTTTGTGAGGAAGAGGAGCCTTAGGAACGGACATCAACCTCTCCCTCAACCACATGGTAAGAAGAGCAGGACATCCATTGCGCATGAAGCCATCACCTAAGGCTAAGCGGTCCATGCCATGATAAGTTTCTCCTAAGATCAAAGGGACGATGTCCTTCCCCGCAAGGCATTCCTAGAGGACACTCAACAAAACCCTATGGCAAGTTCCCTTGGAGACAACCATGTAAAAGAAGGAAATGACGCATAACCCAAAGGCATTCCAAGAAGCCTCATCCGTGCGATCATAAACTTTTTGGGAAGGTCCGAAATGTCAATAAAAGTAGGATTGAGAACCATACATTGAGCCTCTTCTAAAGGAATGTCGAGAAGATAAACCAACCTTTTCAACACACATCGTGTCATCAATCGATGGAAGAGCAATGACCTCTGTATCCACACCCCCACCAAAGCCTTGAAATCCTCATAGGTCAGGGTGATCTCATTGTAGGAGAAACAGTACACATGTCTCCTAATATCGAGGTCCGGGATGAACTCCTTACGAGACCAGAAAGATCTGAGTCCAAACTTGGCTTGAAAAACGCCTTTGTTTTCCGCATATGATTCCGTATCCAAAGCTTGAGGTTGCCCTCAAAGCACTCTTGATCGATTTTGGGTAATTATGGTCGCTTCTCCATGAGAAAAGGCTCCATGGAAAAGAAAACCTTTGAAATAGGAAGAAATGCTTCTGGACTCCAAGTTAAGGCACTTAAGAAGATGACCGGACCTGGAACAAAATTCAATGCAAAAAGTATACCCACTGGGACAACCGTACGGATGCTTTGTCCCCATGAAAAAAATTGATGATTTCTTGTTGGAAGTTGGCTTTACAACCCCATCCATTAAAAGCCCCATCCCAACCAAATCATAAATACCCCCAAATTTTTGCCCTCCATTGGCTCATGCAGCATGATTTTTGGACCTAGAAAAGAATTAGGTTTCCCTTTGAAAATATGAAAAATCCGGGCGGTCCCCATGTGACGTAAGCCCATTATTTTGAGAAAAGATTTGTGCAAAAAATCCCAACCGTCCCTGACGTAAGCCCATTGAAAGGTTGGAAAAATGCCCCGACAGTCCTTAGTCAGATGTAAGACCAGTTTCCCATCAAACTCCCCAAAGATGGAGTTGACCTAAGCCTTGATCCAAGTGGTCATTTTAGGATTGAACCCCTTGCCCTAGGTTATCCTAGGAAGTCTTTGACGTAAGCCTATTTGCCTTAGAAAAAGAAGGGTTTCGACTTCGACCAAATGAGAGTCAAGTCCATCCTTTAGTCAACCCTCCCCGTAGAGTCGAGTTGACCAACTCCTGACCAAATGAGAGTCAAATCCTTGACTTCAACTAAATGAGAGTCAAGTCCATCATTTATTCAACCCTCCCCGTAGAGTCGAGTTGACCAATTCTGACCAAATGAGAGCAAGTCCCCGACTTCGACCAAATGAGAGTCAGTCCATCATTTAGTCAACCCTCCCCGTAGAGTCGAGTTGACCAACTTTTGACCAAATGAGAGTCAAATCCCGGTCTTGACCAAATGAGAGTCAAATCCCCGACCTTGACCAAATGAGAGTCAAATCCCCGGTTTTGACCAAATGAGAGTCAAATCCCGATTTTGACCAAATGAGAGTCAAATCCCGATCTTAACCAAATGAGAGTCAAATCCCGTTTCGAGGATAGGATGACATATATCCACTAGATTTAGGAGAGATGAGACAGATATCCACCTACCAAAGCATTTTTAGGAGAGGATGACAGATATCCACCTATGTCAGACTACCTTCACAAAAGGCCTTAGGTTTGAGACGCAAGTTCCTCACCCGACCTTTAACGGTCACCCTTGGCTTGAGACGCCAAGTTCCTCACCCGACCTTAACGGTCTGTTGGTTTCGATCAAACATACGCAGCGGAATTAAGCATTTAAAATTTTGTAACCCAAAGCCATGGATCCGTTCATATGATTAAATCAAATACAATAACATGAATATAGGATAAAACTAACCCTTGATGGCTATCAAATTTTCTCTTGGTCTTTGGTGGAGATTTGAAGACTTGGTCACGATCACAAAGCTTGAACACGAACTTTGAAGATGATGATTTTCACCCTCTAAGCGGTATCCACACTTCGAACAAATATCAAAGGAGCTTCTTTGATCTTGGTTGCTAGACCAAATTGTGAAACACTTTTTCACAATCAAAAGAACTATATGGAATTTATTTTGTGTATTATTTTGTTCTTCAACCAAGAATGTCTTGGAACAAAATAAACCCTCTCTCAAACTCTTTGAGACTTACAAAATCATTAGCTTAGAGTGCTGGCCGAATTTGGTCTTTTATACACAAGTATGACCTATTCCAAATAGGAAACTTGTGTCAAAATCCGTCCAAAATTCGTTTCCTAATCAAATTAGGAATCTGCCACCCGACAGTACTGTGCGGCCGCCCAAAAGCCTCTGTGGGGTCGCACAACTATCTGAAACAAAACTGGTACAAAAACTGAGCTAAGTGTGCGGCCGCCCAGTCAATACTGTGCGGTCGCCCACTTCCCCAGAATGTCCAGAATTTCCAAAATTCCAATGTAGTCCTTTTAAAGATTCGTTCTATTGTGTGTGACCCTCTAGGATTATACTAAGTTGGCAATGGTGTTCAAACATGAAACCATAAGATATGATTAGGTTCTAGCAAACCGTCATACCTACCCAAATAGTATAACTAGATACAAGTTTGCATTCCTTTAGAATATGTCATAATCCTTTTGTCCACGATATCATTGAACACAAGTCATCATGGTCAAAGAGTCAACTTGTTTTGTTCAATACTTTCTCGATTCCGAATATGTTGATAATCCAAATGACATTGATCAACTCAATTCATTTGAGTCGGCCGAACATTTCATCAACATCATTCCTACGAGAGGCCCAAGCTTGATATCTCTCCGAAGAGGGACAAATCCATTTAGCTTATTATTCTTCCCTACGTGAATCTGATTATGCCAATCATACCCTTTATAACTACTCTGGTTAAAAGTAGCGTTTGAATATGTCAAACATAATGTTCATCAAGTGGAAGACTATAATAACTTCATGTCTAAGGATTCAAATGACATAACTAATATGAGAATATATGTACGACATAGACCATGACATAAATCTCATAAGCGGGTCATGTCCAGTACCTTGTTCCAAACAAGTACCCAAAATCTAACATGATCATCCCATGATCATTTAGCCTTTACTAGTGCTTAACAAGTACTAGGGACGGAGATTATTATAAGTAAACATGAACAACAATAATAATCAAAACATCTCTTTATTGATATGAAATAAATGATAACAATTACAACGTTTATTAAACGTGCCTAGGGCACCACTACCAACAATCTCCCACTTGCCCTAGGCCCAATCTCCCATGTATCTAATACCCATGGACCTAACATGACCATCATGTTTAGCTTATGGAAGTCCCTTTGTTAGCGGGTCCGCAACATTGTCATCAGTAGGTACTCTGCATATATTTATGTCTCCCCTATCAACGATCTCTCGAATGATATGAAAACGCCTAAGTATGTGTTTGGATTTCTGATGTGCTCTTGGTTCCTTTGCTTGAGCAATAGCTCCATTATTGTCGCAATAAATGTCTATTGGACTAGCAATACTAGGAACCACTTCAAGTTCAGTTATGAACTTCTTAATCCAAACAGCTTCCTTTGCAGCATCCGATGCAGCAATATACTCAGCTTCTGTTGTAGAATCAGCAGTTGTACTTTGCTTGGAACTCTTCCAGCTTACAGCTCCACCATTTAACATAAACACAAAACCCGATTGCGATCGGCTATCATCTTTGTCAGTTTGGAAGCTTGCATCCGTGTAAGCATTTACAACGAGATCATCTTCCATTCCTCCATAGACCAAAAACGAGTCTTTAGTTCTTCTCAAGTACTTAAGAATCACTTTTACAGCTATCCAGTGATTTTCGCCAGGGTCGGATTGGTATCTACGTGTCATGCTCAAGGCATAAGACACATCCGGCCTAGTACAAATCATGGCATACATGATGGACCCAATTGCCGAAGCATATGGAACATCATTCATTTTCTCACGCTCATCTTTTGTCTTAGGACATTGAGTCTTGCTTAGAGAAACTCCATGTAACACGGGCAAGGTGCCTCTCTTAGAATTTTCCATACGGAATCTTCTAATGACCTTGTCAATGTATGTACTTTGGCTTAAACCAAGTAGCCTCCTTGATCTATCTCTATAGATCTTAATGCCAAGAATATATGCGGCTTCACCCATATCTTTCATTACGAAGCACTTTCCTAACCAAGTCTTCACAGACTGAAGTGTAGGAATGTCGTTTCCAATGAGCAATATGTCATCCACGTATAAAATAAGGAATAACACTATGCTCCACTAATCTTCTTGTATACACAAGGCTCATCTTCGTTCTTGATGAAACCGAACTCTTTGACCGATTCATCAAAACGGAGATTCCAACTCCTAGAAGCTTGCTTCCATCCATAGATGGATCTTTGCAATTTGCATACCTTAGAATCTTGTTCAAAACCTTCTGGTTGTGTCATATACACATCCTCTTGGAGTTTTCCATTCAGGAAAGCGGTTTTGACGTCCATCTGCCATATTTCATAGTCATGATATGCGGCAATGGCAAGCAAAATTCTTATAGACTTGATCATTGCTACGGGTGAAAAGGTCTCATCATAGTCAATACCATGAACTTGCCTATAACCCTTCGCTACAAGCCTATCTTTGTAAGTATGCACCTTCCCATCCATGTCAGTCTTCTTCTTAAAGACCCATTTGCATCCTATGGTTTTTACACCTTCGGGCGCATCAATCAAATTCCAAACTTGATTGTCTTACATGGATTGCAATTCGGATTCCATGGCTCCAGCCACTTGTCCGAATCAGGAGAAGACATCGCCTCTTGGTAGGTTGACGGTTCTTCATTCTCAATGATTTCTACCTCATTACTATCCGTTACGAGAAATCCATATCTCTCGGGCTCGGATCGTACCCTACTAGATTTGCGAGTTACTTGTGTATCTTGAACAGGTTCCACAACTCCTTGTGGTTCTTGTTCTTGTTCCACTATTGGTTCAATGTTATTTTCTGGGTCTCGAATTTCTTCAAGATTTATTTTACTCCCACTGATTTCTTTAGAGAGAAACTGTTCCTCTAGAAAGACACCAGTTCGGGCAACAAACACTTTGTTTTCCTTTCAGTTGTAAAAGTAATATCCTTTAGTTTCCTTAGGATATCCCACGAAAATACATTTATCAGATTTGTGTGCTATTTTGTCGGAGATAAGTCTCTTGACATAAACTTCGCAACCCCAAATCCTCATGAAAGACAAACTAGGTTTCTTTCCACTCCACATCTCATATGGAGTCTTTGGAACCGATTTAGTTGGAACTTGATTTAGTGTGAAAGCAGCGGTTTCTAGGGCGTAACCCCAAAAGGATATTGGAAGATCAACTTGACTCATCATTAATCGAACCATGTCTAACAAAGTCCGATTTCTCCTCTCAGACACACCATTCCATTGTGGTGTTCCGGGTGGAGTCAATTGTGAAATTATTCCACAATTCTTTAGATGATCATCAAATTCTTGACTTAAGTATTCTCCACCTCGATCTGATCGAAGTGCCTTTATACTTTTGCCAAGTTGTTTTTCTACTTCATTTTGAAATATTCTAAATATCTCGAATGCTTCACTTTTATGTTTCATTAGGTAAACATACCCAAATCTACTATAATCATCAGTGAAGATTATGAAGTATTGAAATCCTCCCCTAGCATTGCTACTTAATGGTCCGCCATACATCGGAATGTATCAACCCCAATAAGTCGCTTGCCCTTTAACCCAACTTGGTAAAAGGTGTCTTAGTCATTTTTCCAAGAAGACATGACTCACAAGTATCATATGACTCTAAGTCACATGAACCCAAAAGTCCGTCCCCATGGAGTTTTGAGATAACGCTTCTCATTAATATGACCAAGACGGCAATGCCACAAATAAGTATGATTTAAATCATTAGGTTTAGATTTCTTATTTACATGATAGACATTATTTTCATTCTTGACATCCAAGATATAAAGGCCATTAAATGAATTAGCAATACCATAAAGCACATCATTTAAATAAATAGAAAATTTCTTATTCTCAATAAGAAACTTAAAACCTTCATTATCCAAACAAGAAATTGAAATAATATTTCTGCTTAAATCCGGAACATAATAACAATTGTTCAAAACAAGAATTAATCCGGAAGGTAAAGTGACTTCATAAGTCCCTACGGCTAATGCAGCAACTCTTGCTCCATTTCCCACACGTAGATCTACTTCACCTTCTTTAAGCAGTCTCCTATTCTTTAGTCCATGCACATTTAGACAAATGTGAGAACCACATCCGGTATCCAATACCCAAGAATCAGTGGTAGAAAGGAGAATATCTATCATATAGATACCTGAAGTCGACGCAGCCTTGCTGCTCTTCTTCTTCTTTTGCTCTTCCAAGAAAGCCTTGCAATTACGTTTCCAATGACCAATTTCTTGACAATGGAAACATATTGCATCCTTTTGTGAATCGGGTTTTGCCTCAGAAGCCTTGGCAACCTTTGCCTTGCTTATTTTGGGTTTGACAACTTTTGCCTTACCCTTGCCTTTGGCACCAGGCTTCTTCCCATCATGAACCAAGAGCACGGGAGAACCTTTCTCCACAATTTTCATCTCTGCAGTTTTGAGCATCCCATGCAACTCAGAGAGGTTCTTATCCATTCCATGCATGTTATAATTCATCACAAACTGATTATAACTTTTAGGCAATGAATTAAGAATGAGATCCGTGGCTAGCTCCAATGGGATTGGATAGCCAAGTTTCTCAAGGTGCTCTACATAACCTTTCATTTTAAGAAAGTGAGGACTCACTTGTTGCCCTTCATTCATTTTACTAGTAGTGAATGCAACAATGGTCTTGTACCTCTCTTGCCTAGCTTGCTCTTGAAACATGGTTCTCAACTCCACGCCTATCTCATAGGCTTCCAAATGTTCCAAACTTTGTTGGAGTTTTGAACACATAGCAGCAAGCATGAGACAACTTACATCTCTAGAATCATTTCGATGTTTCTTGTAATTGTCTCTTTCTACCCTAGGGGCAGTAGGCGGTGGTTCAGCGGGGAGAGGCCCATCGAGAATGTACAACTTATCTTCTTGCCTAAGAACGATTCTTATGCTACGGATCCAATCCATAAAGTTGGTACCATTCTCTTCGAGCTTATCCTTCTCAAGGATTGATCGCAACGACATTGATTGAGTGTTATTAGTCATTATCTACAAATATGCAAAAATTTCCAAAATTTAATAAGTACCGATTTTCATTAAAGAGATAAATAATGTATTTTTTTTAAACAAAATACCCCCACTAAATTATATAACCTTCATATACATCCAATGTATAATATAATTTAATTGGGCTAAGATCCAACTTTAATTTAATTTCAAGTCCGCTAAGGCGGATTACACAAAATCAAATTAATTAGGTAGACAACTCTTGTCAATCATATCTCATATGACTCTTAGTTCCTTTTATGAGATTCTTTAAGAAATCCAATTTCAAAAAGCATGTTAAACCTCATCTTTGCCTAGGCCCAAAACTGTTTTGACGCCCAATTAAGTTTAACCATTTTAAACGCACAGTTAATGTGTCCCGCTAGGGCGTGCCCACACTATCTATCTTGCTCATACATAAACAAATTTAATGCATCTCGCTAGGGCGAACCTACATTAGAGTCACTTATGTACTAACAAGTGTTTTAATCATGGCATGGCAATAAAAGACTTAAAATTTCTTTGAAGGTTCATCACATGTAGCATATAACACATTTATGAGCACATAATATAAACATGTTACACATCAAGTTTAGCCACTAAATTAATCTCCATTAATTTAAGCATGGTATTTATGTGTCATTAGTTTCTCTATAATTATGAGGATGAGACTATTTCAAATTTGGTCATTATCTCCAAATCAAGACAACAAGAAGTGCGGTCGAACTAAGCCATTAGGCAACCACAATCCCGCACTAATTCAAGAGACCAAGAAAGTAGTCATGTGGCCGAAACTAAGCAATAGATGGTCTCGATGAACGTAGGCCAATTGCATTCACAATTCCAGATGGATCTCCAAACTTTGAATCAAGAACTTTGTTTCTCAATTTTAGCAATTATGAACTCTTCATAATTCTAACTTCGTTTTATCTTTGAAACTTTGATTGCGATCAATTTTGGGAAACACAATCTCGATGAACGCAGATTAGCCATCCAAAACTTGAACCAATCTAGGAATCACAAGACTAAAACAAATAGGAAAATCAAACCCCAAAATCCATACACAAACCAACTACCCAAAACCCATTCCAGATCAGCAAGTCTGGACTGGTTCTGTTACTGGTTCTGTTGAATCTTTCGAAAAATTCCAGATTCTGGTTTTCAACCAAAATCAGACTTTTTGATCACCTTGTGCGGCCGCCCAAAACCCTTGTGCGGTCGCCCAAAACTGTGCGGCCGCCCAAGGCGTTTTGTGCGGTCGCCCAGTGCCATCAGTATGTGCAGAATTTTCAAGTTCGAAAATTTTGTCTCAAAATTGTTTTTCCCCGATTATTAAAACTTTGATCCAATCAAAAATTAATAATCAACAATTCTGAATCCATCATAATTTATTTATTGCGATTGAATCGTGCGATTAAAGTTGCAAAACAATAAACCACATAAAATCACATAACACATAAACATCACATATTCCAATATTCATATCATGCAAGGCACATAAACAATTTATATACACATAACATGATCTAGGTATTGATATAATCAACATGAACGGGGCTCTGATACCACTGTTGGGTTTCGATCAAACATGCGCAGCGGAATTAAGCATTTAAAATTTTGAAACCCAAAGCCATGGATCCGTTCATATGATTAAATCAAATACAATAACATGAATATAGGATAAAACTAACCCTTGATGGCTATCAAATTTTCTCTTGGTCTTTGGTGGAGATTTGAAGACTTGGTCACGATCACAAAGCTTGAACACGAACTTTGAAGATGATGATTTTCACCCTCTAGCGGTATCCACACTTCGAACAAATATCAAAGGAGCTTCTTTGATCTTGGTTGCTAGACCAAATTGTGAAACACTTTTTCACAATCAAAAGAACTATATGGAATTTATTTTGTGTATTATTTTGTTCTTCAACCAAGAATGTCTTGGAACAAAATAAACCCTCTCTCAAACTCTTTGAGACTTACAAAATCATTAGCTTAGAGTGCTGGCCGAATTTGGTCTTTTATACACAAGTATGACCTATTCCAAATAGGAAACTTGTGTCAAAATCCGTCCAAAATTCGTTTCCTAATCAAATTAGGAATCTGCCACCCGACAGTACTGTGCGGCCGCCCAAAAGCCTCTGTGCGGTCGCACAACTATCTGAAACAAAACTGGTACAAAAACTGAGCTAAGTGTGCGGCCGCCCAGTCAATACTGTGCGGTCGCCCACTTCCCCAGAATGTCCAGAATTTCCAAAATTCCAATGTAGTCCTTTTAAAGATTCGTTCTATTGTGTGTGACCCTCTAGGATTATACTAAGTTGGCAATGGGTTCAAACATGAAACCATAAGATATGATTAGGTTCTAGCAAACCGTCATACCTACCCAAATAGTATAACTAGATACAAGTTTGCATTCCTTTAGAATATGTCATAATCCTTTGTCCACGATATCATTGAACACAAGTCATGGTCAAAGAGTCAACTTGTTTTGTTCAATACTTTCTCGATTCCGAATATGTTGATAATCCAAATGACATTGATCCAATCAATTCATTTGAGTCCGGCCGAACATTTCATCAACATCATTCCTACGAGAGGCCCAAGCTTGATATCTCTCCGAAGAGGGACAAATCCATTTAGCTTATTATTCTTCCCTACGTGAATCCGATTATGCCAATCATATCTTTTATAACTACTCGGTTAAAAGTAGCGTTTGAATATGTCAAACATAATGTTCATCAAGTGGAAGACTATAATAACTTCATGTCTAAGGATTCAAATGACATAACTAATATGAGATATATGTACGACATAGACCATGACATAAATCTCATAAAGCGGGTCATGTCCAGTACCTTGTTCCAAACAAGTACCCATAAATCTAACATGATCATCCCATGATCATTTAGCCTTTATACTAGTGCTTAACAAGTACTAGGGACGGAGATTATTATAAGTAAACATGAACAACAATAATAATCAAAACATCTCTTTATTGATATGAAATAAATGATAACAATTACAACGTTTATTAAACGTGCCTAGGGCACCACTACCAATACGGTCACCCTTAGGCTTGAGACGCTAAGTTCCTCGCCCGACCTTAATGGTCACTCTTAGGTTTGAGTAGCCTTAAAATCTCTCACCCCCCCTAAACTACGTTAAGGCTTGATTCCCCGTGAACGGGATACGTTGTAATCCTATACCCTTAGGTCTAGCCATACAACCAAATCGGTCAAGCCGTACTCCCATCATAGACAGATTGGGATGCTTTTTAGGTCGACAACCCCGCTTTCCTAAAGCGACGTTGACGAGGGGCTCTGTAAGTACCTCAATCTGAACTTAAAACCAACTTAGAGGAATTCTTAGCACCATTCAGGGATGAACTGATAGGCTGGGACCTCACTAAGATAAACCAAGAACCTTAGGACTGTTCTAGAATTAAACTTAGAAAAATCCAGAAGCTCGCCAGGCTGAGCCGTACGGATTGTTTGGGTACTAGAAGGGCCCAGCTGTACGGCTGGTTTGGGTGCCTTCAGTCCTTATAAATTGTCCCCTTGCTGATCATTTCAGGGGGGAGAAATGTTAGTTTGAGAGCATAAACTCTGCTAAAATATGAGCAGAAACACCATCTTTGTGAGAATTGAGTGACAGAGAGGAAGATATGCTAAAATCAAACATTGGTAAGCCTCTTTCTCCCCCATCTCCTCTTCACTTCTTTATTTACTTGATTATACTCTTATCTATGCCATGTATTTACATTTATTGAGCTATTATTATTTAATGGAACCAAGTCTTGAAATGATTCATGGTGCCCGCATGCCTTGTGCATGATTAAGGGTTGAAACCAAAGATGATCAAGGCTTGTTATGATAAATGAAATTTACTTTATGTCATTTACTTTCATGTCAATTTATATTCATGTCATTTACTTCCATGTCAATCTATGTTTATATCATTTAAATTCCTTGTGTTCACTTTTTGGACATGATCAAGTTTGGGTGGTAAAGTTCCAATCTTTACCATCCAAACTTTGATTATGGTCCTAATAATGTCCCTTTGGATGATAAAGACTCAATATTTATCCATTCAAAGGTTGGTTTTTGATGCCTCATGGCATTTTATTGGATGAATCAACAATTTGGGAGGTTAAAGTCTCAATCTTTAACCATCCAAATGGTTATTTTGGCTCAAAGCCATGTTCATCAACCTTGTGGTTATTTCCCCAATTATTGCCTTGATCATGCCCAAAAACCTTGTGTTTTGGTGTCTAATTAATGGTCAAAGGCATAGGGATGTTGTTATGCATGTTTTGGTATCACAAAATAAACTGAAAAGATCACATTCAGTCCAGTTTCAGCAGGATTCTCTGTTTCTGCCTGAACTGGACTGCTTTCTGATAAATCTGTAAAATTCCCAGGACATCCATCCTCATCCATACGGATGGTTTGTCCAGGGAATGATTTTTTCCAGTTTTTCCCCATTCTGTTAAAAATCTTTGCAAATAGACCCCTTTTCGTTAAATCTTAAACTATTTTCTGTTAAGTCAGTTTCTCCCATTTTTAAAATACACACACACACTTGCACCTCTTTTGGTTAACAAACTTGGGTGACTCGGTTTTCTGAGGCGGATTGGGTGAACGATGAAAAGTTCTTCCCAAAACGTAACGTGACCTCCGAACTCACATTCTCTAACCTTTTCCGTTAAATTTGGGTTTAAAATTAATTTAATGTGGCGACTCCGTTTTCTTGAACATAAAGTGCCGTGTTTGGTATCCCCGTTGTTTCCTCCCACGGGTATCTCACAATGTGCCAAGCATCAGAATCTTCCAGATCTATGCACTTGATTCTTGATATTCTGCAACCTCTGTTTCAATCAAATCTGGCCCCCTTTAGATCTTCGGAACCAGAGCTCTTGATACCAATTGTATGGGATTTAGGGGGGATCAGATCTCCACATCCGCCTAGCTTTTCTAGCAGTCCTAACATGGGAGGAATCATCAACACATGAATAATATGATAGAAATAACACCATAGATTTGATAACCCATTTCGTTAACACATGACTACATCTGGGGGCACCAAGCCAGGAAATCACTGTAATAATATATGAAAATTGTTACAACTTTGCACATGAAATCACACAGATCTAAACATGTCTACTCTCCTAGAACTATCCCCTAACATATATTATCTCACCTCTCCAAGAACACAAACAACACGGTCATGGCCGGGTTATAGGATCGCTCTCCATGGCTTTCCTAGGCACCCGACCCCCTCTTTGACACTATTTATGGCTCTCTTTTGTGTATCATAGCTCTCTCTTTCAATAACTCTTGTTTATGGCCGTCACTTATGTTTATATAGGGTTTACATGAAAGCCCTAAATCTAATTTGAGTCAAAATCTCGTCTGAAATAGAAGACTGAATATTGATGGTGTTGGACCCATGCGGCCGCATGCCCAACGCATAGCTCTCGGATGAGCATGTGGCCAGCCATGCATCAGCATGTCCGCCACATGGTCCCATATTCAACTTTCATGAATTTTCCCCTTTTTCTTCCTCCTCGAATACTTTTATTCCAACTCAACTTCCTCCTTGGTTTAAACTTTCACCCCAAACACCACTCCTTGTTGGTTTAGACTTCATAACCCACAGCACCCCATGAATTGATAACATAATGCTCCAATAATCAACTTTTTCTTTTTGTTGTGTATGGAGGAAGGAGAAGGTATGTGCAAGAAGGGGCTAGAAGAAGCATGGGTCTCTCTCCAACCAAAAACATATAAAAGAGAATAATAATAATAATAATAATAATAATGATAATAATAATAATAATAATAATAATAATAATAATAATAATAATAATAATAATAATAATAATAATAATAATAATAATAATAATAATAATAATAAATCTTGCGCGTACTTTGATTGGATTGGAGGAATTTTTCATGAGGTAAAGAATTAAAAAGTGTTTGATGGCTTAATGTGAGTCTCCACAAGATTTGAAGTTTAGTGTTTGTTGGAGATGAATTGAAAGGTGTGTTTAGAGTATTTTTCTTGTTGGAATTTTTTATATTACTGCATACAGGCAAGTGGTTCCTATGGCATGACAAAAATATTATCAATGGAGGAGACATCCAATTTGGTGTCGACCAATCGTACGAGTCACAAAAAGTTGACGTGTCAAAAGCTTATTGGTTGCATAAGAAACTAAACTACAAGGTCAATTTTGGATCTTGTTTACCTAATGTCAAGGGTGCAAATATTTTTTTATCAGTTTTATGTATTCTGATAAGACAATAGTGATCAAATGATATCATGCAAGAATTTAAACTATAGATTAGTTGGTGATTGATTATTTTAGTTTAACCAACTCTCGGGTTTCTTTGAATGCAATTATATTATGTTTATGGAGTGGCTTTACCGGTTTGGTGGACGTAAGATATCGCCCTGGTCATAAATTGGTTGAAATTGTGTTGATACAAGCTACTACCGACGTTCCGATTTAAGACTCTTAGTTTAATTTTACACGTTTATTAAGTAGATTGGCACATAAAAAGTAGGATTCTAACCTTTTATGATGTAGGAGACGACGACCACGATCAGGGCAGGCAGCGCATAGGCCAGGTCAAACAATCAGGCGCCCGCCCGTTCACAACCAAGCGCCCGCTTACCTTGTGTTTTGGGGGTGAGTTTCTGGAATTAACCGAGCGCCCGCTTGGTCTTCACCAAGCGCCCGCTTGGTCGCCGAACAGGATTTTCCCAGTTTCGTTTTTACGTTTTGTGCGCAGACAATTAGGGTTATTTTCGGTACTTTTGTTTACCTAGGTTTTTTTATTTGTTAATTAGGGTTTTTTATTTGTTAGGAGTATAAATACTCTTTTATTTCATTATGTTAGACAACTTTATTTTTATCAATTGAACTTTGTTCAAAGAGATTTCTTCTCTTTTCTGGTGGATTCCAGTTTATTGTGTTCAAGGATAGCAGTTCGAATGAGGATTATGCTCTAGCTACATCAGAATCAGCACGCGCATCCGATGCGTGGATTCTTGATTCAGGAGCTTCTTAGCATATCAGTCCAAGGAGAGAATGGTTTACTGATTACAGGCAGGTGGATGGCGGTGACATAAGCATGGCCAACAGTGTAGTCTGCAAGGTTGTCGGTATTGGTTCGATCAAGGTTAGGACTCATGATGGTAGGTTTGTCACTTTTAATGAGGTTCGACACATTCTGCTTATGAAAAAGAATCTGATTTCTCTTAGTCAGTTAGACAGCAAAGGGTTCAGTTTTAAAGGTAAAGGTGGAGCAGTAAGTGTATGTAA
The DNA here is from genome assembly GCA_026119855.1 of Campanula takesimana. NCBI lineage: Eukaryota > Viridiplantae > Streptophyta > Magnoliopsida > Asterales > Campanulaceae > Campanula > Campanula takesimana. The sequence continues at coordinate 244,340 of JAOWBW010001555.1, read as the reverse complement.
CGGTTCAGAAGTGGTTTTGAGAGGCTTTAAACGGGGCTCCTTGTATTTCTTCCAAGGAAGGATGCTTGCAGGGTCAGCTATGGTAGCATTATCAGAAGTGAACGAGGGAGATATGTCTAAGTTGTGGCACATCAGGCTCGGGCACATGAGCATTCGAGTGATGCAAGAGTTGCCTAAAAGGGATCTTCTATGTGGCCATAAGATCCATGATCTTAAATTTTGTGAGCATTGTGTGCTAGAGAAGATGAAGCTTAATAGTTTTCCCAAGGGCATACATAACACAAAAGGCGTTCTGGATTATATCCACTCAGATTGTTGGGGACCTTCACGTCAGGAATCACTAAGGGGGCACATATACTTCTTCTCTATGGATGATGATTATTCGAAAAAGACTTGGGTGATTATCATGAAGCACAAGAATGAGGCTCTAAGGAATTTCAAGGACTGGAAGACGTTAGTGGAGAATCAGACAGGGAAGAAGATCAAGAAGCTCTGGACAAATAATGGTTTGGAGTTCTGCAGTACTGAGTTCGATTCGTTTTACAGAGAAGTGGGGATTTCTAGACATTTCACCATTAGAGGTACGCCACAGCAGAATGGTGTAGTAGAGCGGATGAATCAGACATTGCTTGCGCGAGAAAGGTGCATGCTCTCCAATGAAGGGTTGTCTAAGCGGTTCTGGGCAGAAGCGGTTAGTACAGCATGTTACTTGATTAATCGTGGACCTCACGCCGGTATTGGCCTCAGAGTTCCCCATGAGGTATGGACTGGTAAACCTGTTGATTGTTCTAATTTAAGAGCTTTTGGGTGTAATGCTTATTATCATGTGGATGATGGGAAGTTAGAACCTAGAGCTAGAAAGGGAGTATTCATGGGGTATGGGGACGGTGTCAAGGGATACCGTATTTGGTCTCCAACAGAAAATAGGGTAATTATCAGTAGGAACGTTGTATTTGATGAGAATTATGTTATTAACCCTATTATGAGATCTACGATTTTTTCGAGTGTTGGCGGCTGTTGATGAACAGGTGGACAACGAGATACTAAAGATTTAGTTGTCTCACAGTCAGATGTTGATCAGGAGCCACCAACAGAGACAGAGACTGAAGCACCGGAAAGTTTAAGTTCAGTTCCTGAAGAACATGGATTAGCACAAAGAAGTTCTAGAAGAGATAATTTTGGGAAGCCTCCGGAGAGGTTTGGATTTGAAGACATGGTGTCTTATGCACTGCAGGTTGCTGAGGAAGTAGAGCCCGATCTTATGGAGCCTTCTACTTTCAAGGAAGCAGTTACATGTTCAGAGTCATCTCAGTGGTATGAGGCTATGGGTGATGAGATGGAGTCTCTTCACAAGAATCAGACTTGGGAGTTGACCAAAAGGCCAGAAGGCAGAAAGATTGTGACTTGCAAGTGGATCTTCAAGAAAAAGGAAGGGATGTCACCGGTAGAAGGGGTTAAGTATAAAACTCGTGTTGCTACAAGGGGTTTCACACAGAGAGGGGGGTGTACTACAATGAGATCTTCTCACCAGTGGTCAGACACACTTCGATCAGAGTGTTGCTAGAAATAGTAGCACAAAAGGATTTGGAGCTTGAGCAACTAGACGTCAAGACATCTTTCTTGCATGGAGAGTTGGAGGAAGAGATATACATAACACAGCCGGAAGGATTCTAAGTTCCTGTTAAGGAAGATTATGTTTGTATGTTGAAGAAGTCCTTGTATGGACTTAAGCAGTCGCCTAGGCAGTGGTGCAAGAGGTTTGATAGCTATATGATAGAGATCGGATACACGAGGAGCCCGTATGATTGTTGTGTGTATCACAATAAATTGGTAGATGGGTCGTACATCTATTTGGTGCTCTATGTAGATGATATGTTGATAGCAGCAGTCAAGAAGTCAGAGATTCAGAAGCTGAAAGGCTTATTGGCCGCAGAGTTTAGGATGAAGGATTTGGGTAACGCGAAGAAAATTCTGGATATGGAGATTTATAGAGATAGGACCAAACGAAAACTGTTCTTATCCCAGAAAGGTTACATCAAAAAAGTTTTAGAAAGGTTTGGTATGTCGACAGCTAAAGCTATAGATACTCCGAGTGCAGCGAATCCACGGTTGTCTGTCGCGTTTGGGCCAAAGTCGGTTGAGGAGAAAGAGTATATGACTCAAGTACCCTATGCTAGTGCAGTTGGTAGTTTGATATATGCTATGGTGTGCACTAGGTCGGATCTTGCACAGGCAGTTAGTGTTGTTAGTCGGTTCATGGGTAATCCGGGTAAGGAACATTGGCAGGCTGTGAAGCGGATCTTTAGGTATCTTAGAGGTACCAGTGACGTCGGTTTCATCTATGGAGGTGGAGCAGAATGTGCAGTAGAGGGGTTCTCAGACTCGAACTATTCGGGGGATTCTGATACAAGAAGATCGATGACCCGATATGTGTTCACGCTTGGTGGGTCAGTTGTCAGTTGGAAGGCTACATTGCAGGCGACAGTGGCGTTGTCTACAACAGAGGCAGAATACATGGCATTGACAGAGTCCGCTAAGGAAGGAATGTGGTTGAAGGGATTGATCAGCGATCTTGGGATACATCAGGATCAGGATATTATTTATTGCGATAGTTTGAGCGCGATTTGTTTGGCCAAGGATCAAGTTCATCATGAGAGGACCAAGCACATTGATGTCAGATATCATTTCCTAAGGGATGAGAAACGGGTAAAGGTGAAGAAGGTAGGAACAGCGGACAACCCTGCAGATATGTTCATAAAACCCATGATGGGGAGCAAGTTCCAACATTGCTTGGACTTGATTAATGTTCACAGCTATTAGATAGCAGAAGAGGCGAGGGGGGAGAAAAGGTTTGTTGTCATAGAGATTCAAAGTCAAGGTGAAGATTGTTGGGATAATGCCTTTGAATGTGGGACGCCATATTAAAGGATTGTACAACAGAAGGTTTCATAATGCCTAGACAGAGCAGAAAAGAAGACAAAGCAAAGAGGAACAGCTATTACACGAGTCGTGTACTGATGCACGAGTGGTTACACGAGTCTGGAAGTGGACTTGTTGCTCTACATGAGTTGTGCACGAGTGTTACACGAGTGCTACACGAGTCGTGTATACCTATACGAGTCGTGTAATGCGGCAGATCTGGCACAAGACGCGTACAGAAAGAGCCGAAAACGTGGGTTTTTCCTTTGCGGACTTAAATTTAGGACTCCTTATGTCTTCAGAGTTAGGTTATGACTAGTATAAATAGAGGCTATCATCCTATCAAGAAAGAAGGTTGAAAAACACAGATTGCTCAGAGAAGATAAATAATTCTAGATCTAGGGTTTTAGCACAGTCAGGAATTTTGTGACCAAAATTCGTGCTAGCATAGATTAGTGTGATCTTGTAATCATTTCTCCAGATTGATAATAATATTCTCTCCCCTCCCCGTAGACGTAGCTAAGTTGGTGAACCACGTAATTCGGTGTTCTTGTAATTGCTTTCTTTTCGCATCAAATCTTGTTTAATTGCTCTACCAACCAGACTTTATTCAATAAAATTTTGATTGCTTTGCAATTGTTAAGAGTTTTATCTTATTCTCTGGTGGATTCTAGATTTATTGTGTTTGAGGGTTCATCGCTTGTGAACTCTTGTGTTTAGTGCGCTAATCACGAATACTATCGCTTCCGTGCTGCATCATTTTAAGAGACCAAAATACTTTTAGCTGTTAGAGACTTTATCCCCCATCGGGAATTAACAAGCCATGCCTTGACTTTATAAGGATCCTGGGCTACTCCTCTCATTGCCAATTGGTTTTGGGATGGAACCTCAGATTTTATCATAGTATCAGAGCTGGCCCATTACACGTGCAGGCCCAACGGCCCACGATGTTGCTCCGCGTTACCCGATTAAGTCCACGTTGTAAGCCTTTGGCAAAGCCCGGCTACACGTGAGGGGGCGTGTTAGAGACATTATCCCACATCGGGAATTAACAAGCCATGCCTTGACTATATAAGGATCCTGGGCTACTCCTCCCATTGCCAATTGGTTTTGGGATGGAACCTCAGACTTTATCATTAGCTACGTTTTCCTTTCCATAAAATTGTTGTTCGAAGACCCTAGATGCTGAAAAATTAAAGGATCATCCACAAGGGAGTTCTAGTGTGTTGTAGATTCTTATCCAAGACTTATATCATTTGATGATGCTATATGAATCGCTAGAAACATGTCAAATGTATGTCTAACTCAATAACGAAAGTTTCATAAGGGAACTGGAGCAGGCTACCATGAGACAAAAGATCTTCTCTAAGGAGATTCGATTTGGAACTAAGTATGTGTCCAAGGTTCAATATAGAAATCAGAATGATGTCATTCTTATACTCTTCTCGTCCCAAAATGATAGTCACTTTTTCTATTTATTTTTGTCTCACAAAGTTAGTGACATCTCTAAAAATTGAACGTTAACGAGTCATTTAACTTCCTAAACTACCCACCAGAAATAATATTCCTCGCTTTTTGACGTCATTCTTGTTTTTAGAGGAACTCTGGTGCTGGTATGTTTCTTAAACACCAAAAATTACAAAAAGAGGAGTAACTCGCTAATAATTAAATAGTTAAAGGGGACTATCAATTTGGGACGGAAAGACGGAGAGAGTACATGAGTAATAATTAAGTTGTGATCGCCTATGTTCTATGATGCATCATCACATGTCTCGACCCTCAATTGCTTGCCACCATTTGTCTATCCATTTAACATATCCGATTAATCATGGATAATTGAGATTAATCTTGTTGTAAAGGCCGAAATATCTTTGGCAATATCTAAAATGCTCAAATTTAGAATACTACTCCGTAATAATGTCATCACAGTGGAAATTATAGTAATCTCACTGTCTTTAAGATACATGTCATTTTTCTTTCAAAAAAAATAAAAATACATGTCATTTTAAATTTTTCTACACATATTAAGAAATGCAATTATTGCATGTGAAAAAATATCATATACCTTCAAAGTAATCAAATTACTCAGGTAATTAAATGATTGTATAGAAGATACTAGGTCACTATCCTAAATGAGAGTATAATTGGTATCCGACAACAAAAACAATCTTGAAAATAGTTAAACGACAAGTAATTAGAGATAAAAATTACAACTCCTAAAACGACTAAAACTAACATGTATTTTGAGACGGAGTGAGTAGTATTATTGTGAGAGAATAATTTGAATTTTGAATACTTTCTCATTAGGTGAAGAAGATATAAATAAAGAGTACAACATCAATTTAGGAAACAATTAAGGAAATGAAATAGCCTAGGATCTCTCCTATTCTAAGTTTACAGCTAACTAAATATATGAAAATATTGACAAAATATTTACAAAGATAATATTGTAACACTCCCCCTCAAGCGTAAGAACCGGGACGGTACGTGAGCTTGGATATATGTGATTCATAAAGAGAAGTTGGGAGTGCTTTTGTGAAAGCATCAGCATGTTGCTCATGAGACGGAACAAATGATGTGCGAAGAGTACCTGCTGTAATCTTTTCACGAACAAAATAACAATCAATTTCCACGTGCTTTGTGCGCTCATGGAAGACAGGGTTGGCTGCAATGTGTAACGCAGCCTGATTGTCGCAATGGAGTGTAGCAGGGTGTGGAGAGAGGCCGAGGTCATGCAGTAGTTGCTGGAGCCAAGTGATTTCACTAGCTGTTACTGCCATGGCGCGGTATTCAGCTTCCGCAGATGATCGGGAGATTGTTTGTTGCTTCTTGGAGCGCCAAGAAATAGGACTAGTACCTAGAAAGATGCAATAGCTAGTTGTGGAGCGGCGAGAAGTTGGAAAAGATGCCCAATCTGCATCACAATAAGCGTGTAGGCGAAGGGAGTTGTTTGATGTTAAGAGAATGCCTCGGTCTGGAGCATGCTTAAGATAGCGAGCAACCCGCAAAGCTGCTAACCAATGTGGTTGTCGTGGTTGAGACATAAATTGAGACAAAACGTTGACAGCATAAGTAATATCGGGACGGGTTACCATAAGGTAAAGGAGACGCCCTACGAGTTGACGATAAGGTTGTGAATCTTGGAGAGGATCTCCATGATCATGACGCAACTGATGGTTGACATCAATGGGAGTTGGAACTGATTTTCCTCCAGTAATGCCAATGTCATCAAGAATTTCAAGGGTGTACTTGTGTTGATTCAGAAAAATGCCAGTTGAGGATCGAGCAACCTCAATACCAAGGAAATATCGCAAGGGGCCAAGATCTTTATTCTGAAACTTGGTTGCTAAATATCTCTTGAGGAATGTTTGAATGAGTGTATCGCTTTCGGTGATAATAATGTCGTCAACGTAGACAGTAACATGGTAAGCTTATCACCCCGACGGGAGGTAAACAAGGAGTAATCAGCTTGAGAATTCTGGAAACCCACTTCGCGTAAAGCATGGGAAAAAGTAGCAAACCAATTTCGAGATGCTTGCTTTAAGCCATATAAAGATTTCTTGAGGCGCAGCACTTGAGACTCCCCCTTTTTGCCCTAACCGGGTGGTACTTTCATAAAGACTTCCTCATTAAGATCGCCGTGCAAGAATACATTAGAGACATCTGTAAGGATCCCCGCCCCGCGACAAGGTCAACACGTGTCCAAATCCGGGATGGTTCCAAACACAATGGCACAATTTAACGGAGTCGCCACACTTTGTTAATTTTAAACCCAACAAAATGAAAAAGGTTAGAGACAAAAGGTTCGGAGGTCAGGTTACGGCTTGGGAAGAGTTTTACGTCACCCGAGCCGCCTCGGTCAAAACCGGGTCTCCCTTGTTAATTAACAAAAGTGCATGCGTGTGTGTGTGTTTTAACGGAAAATCTCTGTTTTTGACTGTTTATCAATTTTAACTGAAAAAGAAGGTTTTATTTGCACAAGAAACAACAGAACAAGGGGCAAAAAGGTCATTTTCCCTCTGACCCAAACCATCCGTACGGATGAGATGATCTTCCTTGGGATTTTTTCCGTTTGTTCAGAAACCGTCCAGTTCCAGGCAGAAACAGAGCATTCTGCTGAAACTGGACTTAAACAGTTCTGATTCCAGTTTTATTTCAACACAACAAACTTAAACAAAATCATTCCTATGCCTAATGATCATCAATTGAACCCCAAAACGAGGATTTAGGTGTGATCAAAGCAATCATTGGAGAAAATCACACAAAGGTGATGAACATGGCTAAATGAGACAAAATGACCATTTGATGATTAAAGATGGAAACTTTATCATCAAGATGACATTTTTATATATTATTAACCTTTTAGGGACCAAATTATTGCATAAATATTCAATCTTTATGACCCAAAATGGGATTTCAAGGCTAAATCAAAAGGGTAAGATAATAAACACTTAAGGTTTTATCATCCCACATGATTATCATCGCCAAATCAAAACAAAATCAACATAAAGATTTGGACTTTCACCACAAGAGTGGATCCTTAAGCCAAATACAACCTTGGGACAACATTATTTGACATAAAGATTTGATCTTTATGACCCCAAAGGGATTTTGAAGCTAGATCAATGTTTGGATGATAAAGATTGAAACTTTATCATCCAAATGACCATCCTTGCTACCAATGAACAACATAATCAACCAAAACATGTGTATTTTTCAATAAAATAGATCATTAATTTGTTATAAGTAAGAAATTCAACAAACCATTATCATCCTTAGGTTAGAACCACTTTCACACAAAGTGTGAAGGGCACCTTGAATCATCCATGGTTTGGACCATAATGTATAACAATATATATATATATATAGTGCTTGAAGGACAAGACTTGCAATAAGATTAAGATTAAAGTGCTTGAAGGACAAGACTTGCAATGAAATTAAGTTGCTTGAATGGACAAGACTTGCAAGAATTAAGATTAAGTGCTTGAAGGACAAGACTTGCAAGAATTAAGCGATGAACAACAATAATATGAACAAACAAAAGAGATAAGATGAAGAGAAGGATGGGGGAGAAGGTGGCTTCACCTATGTTTAGTTAGGCCAATCTTCCTTTCTATTTCACTCTCAAAACACTCTCTGGAGCAATTTTAGCATAATAACACTAACAATAATCGTTTCCCCCCCCCTCTCGAATGATCAGCAAGGGGTTTAATTTATAGGGGCTGATAGTGCCCAAAGTAGCCGTACGGCTCATGTTGGCGACCTTCTGGATTTTTCAATCTTTTAATTCCAAAACAGTCCCTGTGTCCATATTTTGTCTTAGTGAGGTCTTGGCCTATCAGTTTATCCCTGAATGGTGCCTAGATTTCCTCTAAGTTGGTCAATTTCAGATTGGGGTACTTACAGAGCCCCTCGGCAACGTCACTTTTGAAGAAAGCGGGGTTGTCGATAAACGCATCCCAATCTGATGGGAGGACGGCAAAGGCCGATTTGATTCCAATAGCTGGACCTAGAGGTATAGTATTCCTACGTATCCTTTTTGTGGGGATCAAGCCTATCGTAGTTCGAAAGAGGGGTGAGAGATTTTGAGGCTACTCAAACCTATAGACGACCGTCGAGGTCGGGTGGGGAACTCAGGCATGACACTCATTCGGTCAGAGGTAAAGGTTCGGGTGTGACACTCATTTGGTCAGAGGCAAGGTTCGGGCGTGACACTCATTTGGTCAGAGGCAAGGTTCGGGCGTGACACTCATTCAGTCAGAGGCAAGGACTTGGGCATGACGTTTATTCGGTCAGAGGCAGGGACTCAGGCATGACGCTCATTTGGTCAGAGGCAAAGGTTCGGGCGTGACACTCATTTGGTCAGAGGCGAAGGTTCGGGCGTGACACTTATTTGGTCAGAGGCAAGGTTCGGGCGTGACACTTATTTGGTCAGAGGCAAGGACTCGGGCATGATACTCATTCGGTCAGAGGCAGGGGTTCGGGCGTGACACTCATTTGGTCAGAGGCAAGGACTCGAGCATGACAATCATTCGGTCAGAGACAGGGACTCGGGCATGACACTCATTCATTCAGAGGCAAAGGTTCGGGCGTGACACTCATTTGGTCAGAGGCAAGGTTCGGGCGTGACACTCATTTGGTCAGAAGCAAGGTTCGGGCGTGACACTCATTTGGTCAGAGGCAAGGACTCGGGCATGACACTCATTTGGTCAGAGGCAGGGGTTCGGGCGTGACACTCATTTGGTCAGAGGCAAGGACTCGGGCATGACACTCATTCGGTCAGAGGCAGGGACTCGGGCATGACACTCATTCGGTCAGAGGCAAAGGTTCGGGCGTGACACTCATTTGGTCAGAGGCAAGGTTCGGGCGTGACACTCATTTGGTCAGAGGCAAGGACTTGGGCATGACACTCATTCGGTCAGAGGCAAGGTTCGGGCGTGATACTCATTTGGTCAGAGGCAAGGACTCGGGCGTGATACTCATTTGGTCAACCGGGTCAACATAGGCTTACATCAAGGACCGCCTAAATTTTCTAATGGGCCTAATTTTCTTGGCAAGGATAGGTTTTCCCACTGTCGAGTCAGTTTTCTCATAAAGGCGAACGGGGCCTAACTTGACTCCTATTTTAGTCAAGGGGTAATTTGACTCTCTTTTGGTAAACTCACAGATGTTTTGACTCTCATTTGGTCAAACTTGGGGCAAATGGGCTTACGTCAAAGACCGCCTAATTTTCTAGACTTCACAGGGCCTATGTCGGGGACAGCCTAAAAGGTCACTCGGGGGACTAAGGTTTTGGTTAACTCCGTCTTTGGGGAGATTGACGAGGCAAACTGGTCTTACGTCCGACTAAGGACTGCCGAGATTTGGTCAACTTGGCTCTATGGAGAGGGTTGACTAAGGAGAATGGTCTTACGTCACCTTGGACTGCCGGGACAAAACATTCGAGTTAACTCCACCTTTGGGGAGCTTGACAAGGCAGACTGGTCTTACGTCCCACTAAGGACTGCCGGGACAACAACGGATTTGACTTTTACTTGGTCAATCCTAAAGGTTTGGTCAACACTAACTATGAGATGGTTGACTAACAAGGATGGTCTTACGTCATTTTGGACTGCCGGGACAACAACGGATTTGACTTTCACTTGGTCAATCCTAAAGGTTTGGTCAACACTAACTACGAGATGGTTGACTAACAAGGATGGTCTTACGTCATTTTGGACTGCCGGGACAACAACGGATTTGACTTTCACTTGGTCAATCCTAAAGGTTTGGTCAACACTAACTATGAGATGGTTGACTAACAAGGATGGTCTTACGTCATTTTGGACTGCCGGGGACAAACACTTTATCCTAAAATGACCATTCTGGGTCAAGGCTTGACTTGGGTCAACTCCATCTTTGGGGAGTTTGACCGAGAAAATTTTAACTTGACCTCTTTGGTCAAAGTTTGAACTTTGGTCAACTCAACTCTACGGGAAGGTTGACACAATTTCTTGACACCGGGGGAAGCCTATGGGTGACCTTTTAGACACATTGTGGATGAAAAAGTCCAATCATTTTGAGAGAAGATAAAAATCATTTTGCTTGAAACACTGTTTTTTGATAAATGAGGCCAAAAGGGCAAGCTTAAAAATGCTTATTCCTAAAGGCAAATCTTTTAACGAAGCATGTTAGTCAATTTTTTTATTTTAACTTAACCACGAGGTTTGTCATGCATAAAGTCCCTTGGAGCTTTGTCCATTTCTTAGCAGTGATCGGGTATAGAGAACCCTTTTGTCATTGATATTGGGGTAGCCCCATGTCCTTCTCGCTGTTGATGTTGGAGGTAGCCCCATGTCCTTATTGGTGTCGGTGGCGGCATAGTCCCATGTCCTCGTTGTCATTGATGTCGGGGTAGCCCCATGTCTTTGTGGAAGTAGCCCCATGTCTTTGTGGAGGTATCCCCATGTCCTTGTGGTCGTTGGTGTGGAGGTAGCCCTAATATCGTCCTTCGACCTTTGATGCTGGCGTAGACCCAATATCATCTTTTGACCTTTGGCGTTGGCGTAGACCCAACATGACCTTTGAAGTGAGGTTAGGAATCCATCCCTTTTTCATGACGCACCCTTTCTTTTGCCTAGGCCGCCCTTGCGGGTTTTCAACCTAGCGGGCTACTTTTTCACGTCTTTTATGGCATACCCTGTCTTTTGCCTAGGCCTCCCTTATGGGTTTTCAACCTAGCGGGCTACTCTTTTGGTGCCTCTTTTTTTTATGAGTGATCCAGCCGACTCGATGGGATGGGGACTTAAGATGTCTTTTGGAGAAAACATGCAGGGGCATTTATTTAGGCGGGAGAGAGTCCCTCAATTGTATCATGAAATAGGAGGAAGCCCCTGCTTGACAGAACATAAGTGTTTAGCTCTTTCCTAAGATGTAGAGAAGAAGACTTGTCGAGATATTTGAAATTTGTCTTGGTTAAAATTATCAAAATGATTGCTTGGATGGACCATGTTCATTATTATGTCAAGATTGTAACAAGAAATTAGCCTTAACATGTATAAATGTTGTGATCAATTAGGATTAAGATTCGATCAATGGCAAGATTAAAAGGTGTTTATGGGGAATTGGTCCTTGTCTGGTAAATTGGTCATTGATGGGACCAAGGGGGAGAGGCTTGGCTACTTTGGGAAAGCCATGGTTTGACCGTTCTTTCTCATGCTGTGACCGGACCCGAAGGTTGCCTACGTTCCCGTAGTTTGAGGAGCTCAGGTCACCGTAGTTCGGCCATGGGGCCGTCTTTGCCGGGGTTTGTGTCATTTTGTAGTGGACTCCTTGGGATGGACCCTCTTTCGGATGAACGGGCCTTCTGAAGTGAGTTCCTTCTTAGTTGTCTTTTGACATGGACTCCCTTTCTTGCTAACCCTTGGGGGTGGACTTTGCGGTGCGCTTTTGTGGCGAACTTCCTTTTCACATGCATTCATTTCCTTTCCTTCTTTCCACATATTCATCCTCTCCTTCTTCTCATTTTTTTTTGAGGGAGAGGGGAAACATTAGCCCCAACTCGTTGTTTTGGGCTTTGGCTCCTTTGTAGCCCCTTGGTGGAACGTCCTTACTTCCGGCTTTGACTTTGAAGATCCGAGGAGTCCTTTGTTGCGCACGCGCGATCACGGTTGAATTTGAGCAACAACATCCTTGCTTTTTCATTGCCTTGGGATGCCTTTGATGTGCATCAGGAATTTGTCTCGGGAAGGTGTATCGGGTTGTGTATCGGAAATGTGTATCGGGAATGTGTATGAGGGAAGACTTGCCATTAATGGTTTCTTCATGTCAATTGATCACAACATTTATTCACATCAAGATTAATTGTTTGCATTTAGCATTTTTCATTTGTGTTTAGGTCCATTCATCCTTAATGAGTCGTCATTGACTAGTATGCTTAGAAGTCAATTCATCATTTTAGGGACGTAGCAATCAATTGAAAATAACAAGCAAGGAAATTTCAAGAGTAAATGTATATTGCAAATAATGTCTCAAGTCTAGAGAGAAGAGAATGAAAATGACTATTTTATTTAGATAACTTTGTACATACATGTCCAAGTCTGGACCTTTGTAAAAATGAAAACACACAGTCCAAGACGGACTTTTGGTGAGAATCTAGATCCTACGAGGCTGGAAGACTTTTTTTTTTTTTTTTTTTTTTTTAAGGATGGGCCCCTATGAAATGCGATGGTCTGTTTCCTTCTTCCGTTGTTGGAGGGGTTGTCGGCGGCATATTTCATGTCTTCCACGGGGAACTCGGGTTCCGTGTCATCGGGAAAAGATGTCGCGAGGCCTCCATTTGGCTTGGCGTTGTAACTACCGGGCTCATCTTTGGACATCTTCTTTTCGTGATTTCCTTTCAAGGGGCGTAACCTTCGTGCATGGCATTCAGCGAGGGTATGGCCATTTGATGTAGCCGCCTTTGGGCTACCGAAAACACAGGCATTTTCTTGCGATCGGTATTCCAACTTTTCTTCCTCATGTGGACGGTTACCTCGGACACCAATTCAGATGTGAGCTCCTTGGTCGATGTTTCCGGGGGACAAAACCGCAGATGACTATAGCATTTTAAACCTCAAGGTGAAATTATAACCATGATTCGAGAAGCATGCTTCATTAGCGGATTATCCTTTTAGGAAAAAAAATTGATTTCTTATTTTAAGAAAACTTGATCTCGGTTTTTTTTTTTTTTGAAAGACACACTTTTGCTTTGGGTGAAGGACTCGCACACATTTTTTTTTTGGACAAAGCAATAATGACAATAATAATCTTATTAAGAAAACTGTCAATGGATCCAAAATGGTCACCGCATGGCATCAAACGAGGAGTCAATACTTTAACTAAACCTAACAGACATCTTAACCGACTTTCCTAAAGACTTATCACACATCCTAACAATGGACTCTAACTTTTCCTAAGGGGAGGTTGATGAAAAGGGTTTTGAAATTTCATCCTCTGTCGCGGCAACCACAACACCATCAATTTCACAAACCGGGGCGTTCAAGCTTTCCTTGCGCGATTAACTTCCGAATGACGCGTTTTAAAGCGATGCAATCGTCGGTATCGTGCCCATGGTAGTTGTGAAAGGCACACCATTCAGTTGTGTCAAGACGCCCCTTGGGGTTTGTGGGTTGGTAATTGACAAGAGGCTTCGCAAGGCCTTGCCTAACCAATTCCTCAAATACCTTACTTATGGGCATTCTGAAATCCTCGTACCTTGTGAAACGGGGTCTGGCTTGGCATTTGGATTTTCTTTCATTATCGACTGAAGTGTGCTGGGGACAACAATCCCTGTCTCTCAATGCAAAGGGGTTCTCATTGAGTGTCCTTTCGAACTTAGCTTCCATTTGCTTTCTCTTCCCCAACGGATGGTTGAGAGGATTTTGCGGGGGCGCGGGGGCGTAGGCATACCCTGGTTGCTCGCAGGGGTATGTATCGGAGGCATGTAAGGAACTTGTGGTCTAAAAGGTCTTGGATTATAGGGAGGATACGGGTCACCATGGAATCTTATCGGGAAATCCGGTGGAAATCGGTTAGTGATGCATGGTCGGGTATCCACATATGGTCTAAAAAGTGACTTAGCCCCGGTGACTTGGTTGATGGCATTAAACCGAGAAAGGGTATGGTATTATGAGTATGATGCTTGAGGCGTAACCGGTGTGAACGGCGTTTTGTGGGCCTTTCGAGTGGATCGTGCTTGGGGTTTTATAGGAAGTGTCTCATGGGAGATATTGGATTTGGGATGAGGCGGAGTGAGGAAGATTTGGGTGAGAGGCTCGTTGTGGATGACGGCGTGTTGGGGCGAAGAAATGGAGGTCTCGGTATTTTGGTGAGATGGAGGGGGCATTCTTTGGTTACAATCCGGAGGTCGGGTAGCTTCCACCCTTTCATTGTGGTTGGTCACTGTAGATACCCCGGGAAACCACAACTTGGCTAGAGCGGTGAATTATCCTAGGATGTCTAACTTGTTTTAGATTGTTTAGAGTCGCCACCTATGTTTTTAAAGGAACATAAGAAAAAACTAGAAATAGCCTAATTTATGTACAAAACCAGAGATTCGGGAGAGAAGGGTTCGGGGGTTAGGTGACGGAGTGGGAAGTACTTAAACACCCACTCCGCCCCGCTTATGCGGGTCTTGCTACTATTGGTGTTCTAATGCTAAATGTCCTTCAACTTATTAACAGTGCTAGAAATTATAATGTAAAGAAAAAGGGGAAGAAAAGAGAATTGTTTTATTTATAAATTTATGCTAAACAATTACATTAAGAAATGTATAGGAAATTAAAGTAGAGATTAAAATATAGGGAGATAACCTTAACCAACTTTAATGTAGTAAAGTGGTCATTTGGTCATGTCCCAATTGATGGGGATTGCATACTAGTAAGACTAGAATAAAAGAGAAGAAGAATAAAAGTACCTTTAGAAAAGAGGACCTTAGACTTTGACTTGAAGATGGTGTTGTTTGTAGAGAAATGGTTGTGCAACACTTTGTGTAGTGTTTGTTTGTAGGGAAAATGTGTTGAGAGAACTTGTGTATAGTTCTTGTAGGGAAGATGAAGTTGGTCCTTTTCTAAGGTAGAAGGAGATGGCTTTTATAGGTAAAAAGAGGAGGGAAGACTTGGAGGTAAATTGGTCAATCCATGTGAGATGGAGTTGACCAATCACAAATAAGATAAATAATAAATAATAAATAAATAATAAAGAGAAAATCAAGCATTAATAAAAAGAAATATTTTTGTTTTAATGAAAGGGCTAGAATAATGGGATTTGGAGTTTTTGGAACAAAAGGGGGGATGAACTTGGATGTAAAAAGAGGTTATTTTGTGAACTAGGAAAAGGAAGGAAATAAGGTGCAATCCGTTACTGCCAAAGTGGGAAGCGCGCGAGTCCCGCTTTTGGGGCGAGACGCGCGCAGCCCGTTAACAGTTCCGGAAGCGCCCGCGGCAGAAAATGACAGAATGACAGAATGACCCTAAAAGTTAACTCTGTTATGCAGTTTAGTCCGAAACTAACGGAATCAGTTAGGAACTTAACCGAAGTAACAGAAATCAACAAAAAAAGTTAAATAAAAATACTTTGTATGCAATCGGGGTGAGAGGTCCAAGGCGGGGTGTCTACAGAGCCCCTCGGCGACGTGGATTGCAAAGCAAAACGCGTCGACGAAAGTAAAACACCCGCCGAGGACATCGACAAAGAAAAAAAAATGAAAAGAAAACAAAGACTCGATAAAAGTAGGAATTTGAAATTGCGATAGATAGAGGTGCGCTCCCTGCATGAGCGACTTTTGCTGGAGTGTTGTATTGGAGCTCATGGGAGCTTGTCTCGATATGGACCGAGTTGTTGAGTTGGGGCTCATGGGAGCTTGTCTCGATATGGACCGAGTTGCCGACTTGGAGCTCATGGGAGCTTGTCTCGATATGGACCGAGTTGCCGACTTGGAGCTCATGGGAGCTTGTCTCGATATGGACCGAGTTGCCGACTTGGAGCCGCATCTGCTTATGTTGTTGACTTTGTGGGGTGTGGGAACGGTTGACCACTTTCTGGTGGGGATGAAGTGCCTTGAGTAGCGGATGTTGTTGACTTCGTGGTGGTACCTGTTATGTGTGTGCTTGACAGGTATATGTGTTCTTGCAAGAAGATGCATGAAGTGTGAAATGAAGAGAGAGAAATTGTGCTCGTGGTGTGATGGGATTTTGGAACACCCTTGCAATGAGAGAGAATTAAGAATGTAGAGGGTGATCTTGTGTGCGGTGTGATACCTTCACTTACCATTGCCGCTTGAGTGGAGATGGATTTCTGATGTCCGCGGAGGATGCTTTGATGGAGAATGTCCATTCTTTGGATGTTGATGAGAGAACGCTCTTGATGATGGGTTGGCGAGATGGTACTCTGGATGATGGGTTGGTCGTGCCAAAGGCTGCCAAAGGGAATCAGACCAGCGTAGTTCAAGGATGATGGAGAACTCTGGGGAAGAAGCTATGGATCAAGGCAAAGTAAAGCACATACTTTTGCACATAGAAGGATAAAAAGATTTTTTTTTTTTTTTTTTTTTTTAGAAGGGAAAGAATATGCACACATGTGAGGAAAAGATTTTTTTTGTTTTTTTTTTTAGTTCGTGGGTGAACCATTTTAACCATTGTGTGCTTGTGAAGCCAAACCAAGATCAAGTCGTTTTCAATCGAAGTCCGGATTGCCTTGTTGAATTCTGTCGTTGTTGCTGTGGTGTCCAACGAAATTGATGTCTAGCCCCAAGAGATTTGTCGATTATGGGGCTCCAAAAGGCATTTGATGCCGAGATAAAGGGTTGCTGATTGTAAAGCTCTTAGAATGCCTTTGATGCCAAACTTTGAGTGGCTTGCATAGCCCCAAGATAAATCAGTTCTTGGCCCATTCAAATAAATCGCCTTTTGTTGTTGGCGTGAGCAAATCCCAAGAGTAGATTATTGATACCAAGCCTCGAGAGATTGCAAAGCCCCATATGTCATGGACTTCTTGTTTGCGAGCTTCAAGACGGTGGAGTGTGAAGACCTTTCGATGTAAAGCCCCAAATTATCTTGTGATCGGTTCGGCATTGAGAGCGGATGTACCGTTTGGTAGAATTTTTGATAGAGATCTCCTTCTTGCTCTTACTGGGGAGATGAATGGCCTCATTGTGGTCGATACCCAAATGGCTGAGGGCTTATGTCAAAAGATGCAGTAATGTCTTGCGGTGCCGTCGAAGTCGCGGAGGATAAGGTCTTGGTGTGATAAAGTCCCAAATGAGTATGCTTGCTTGACTCTTTTTGAGTTGAACTAATGACGGATCTTCGGATGCAACTAGTGCTGTGGCCCAACTTTATCTGAGCTGCACCTTGTGCTTTTGATCTTGGATAAGGGGGTGCTGAATTGCAGAAACATTGGGATTGGCCGTGGCATTTCCCGCTATAACCCTGTTTTGATTAGAGTTTAGCATATTGAATCTTTTTCCTTTTCTCTAAGACTTCCTTCAAAATCTCGCTGTGAGTTCTAACAAAAATCATCAAATTCATTCATAACGTCGGAGTCTTCATTTAAAACCAATAGGCCTTTGACTTGAAGTGTTGAGAGACCCTTTGAAGCTTGATCCCTTTCATGGAGACTACTCCCAAATTGCGTTGCTCGAGTATTGTTGCCCAAAAGACTGTCGGTCGCGAAGCCCCAATATTGCCCTTTGCTCGGATTACTGTAATGCCGTAGCCCAAAAGATTGTAGATTGCGAAGCCCCTTGAGACCTTCGGTTCCGAATTGAGGAAGCTTCCAATGTTGCACATGACTCGGCTGGGGATACTACTGGGGAGTTAATTGCTCTTTGTCGAGGGAGCCTTTAAGACTTGACCGTAGCCCTTAGAGTGCCATCATTGATTGTGAGAAAGGTCCATCCTTGATTGGGGGAACGAGCATGGGCACACGCGACAAGAGGGCTTTTTGACATCCCTTTTGGGAGACTTTGAGGATAGTCTCACACATCTTTCTCGAACATAGCCTCTAGGGCGTATTGATTGTCAAGTGAAGCAAAAGAAGTCCTTGTCCTTGAGTCACATAGCCCCTAGGGCGTCACCATTTGTTGAGCAAAGCAAGAGTGACTCATCCTCGTGCGAGGGAACAAACATGAGAGGACATGGCAAGAGCTACTCCATTTCTCGGGAGCCTTTCGGCGTACTTTAGAAGCACATACTTGAAGAAGCTTTGAAAACTGAGACACATGTTGTTGCTATTTGTTGCCCAAGCCAATTGACTAGCTAGGGATTATTTGTGCAACCTCGTGCCCTTTTATGATGGGCTCGTTCTCGGATGGGTCTTGGCTACCACGGGCCTTCTTTTCATGAACCCAAAAATGCACACTGCTGGAGAATGATGCCAATAACCCAAAACAACCTTTGATGGTGCCATATCTTGTCGAGCCTTTTACAATCCCAAAGTTGACTCGGTGGGGAATTGACTTGCTGAGGAGATCCAATGTAGAGCTCGTGCAGTTGTCTTCTTTAGAGGCTGGAGATCTCCATTTCTCTTTCCCTTCTCTCTCTCACTCTCTCATTTTTTTTATGACGCACCATGTTTTTGCCTAGACCGCCCTTTCGGGTTTTCAATCTAGCGGGCATCTCTTTTGCGTCTTCATTTTTGACTCGATTAATGAGGAAGTGTGCATTGACTCTAGCTGAGGATGAGAGACATGTGATTTTGCGGTGAAAACCTTTGTCACTAAAGATGAGTGACATTGACTCGACTAGGGAAGTGTCCCTAGTATTGACATGTATTTTTTTTATTGAATTGAATGACTCACGAAGGCAAGTAACTCATTAAGAGAGCAGAGAAGGAAAGCCCCAATTTGATTGCAAGAGATTGAGAGTATGCAGAAAGAATAGAAGTCCTTAGACTCGACAAGGAACGCGAAATGATTCTAAATCTAAGAAAGTTGTTCAATCTTTTTGGTGATTAATTCATTGGCAAATGAATCGTACAAAGATGTCTTGACAAGTTCGAGATGAAGGCCGATCACCATAATGCGCTAGGGCTAAACATATCTTCTTTCTTGCATGAGACCGGACCCGCAGGTTGCCTACGTTCCTCCAGTGTAGAGGTTCAGGTCACCGTAGTTCTTGTGTGATTCTCCATTCTTCGTGATGGAATTGTTGCTTCGTAGCTTCGTCCTTTGTTGGTGGATGATGATGTTGATCTTCTTTGATTGAGGGGGATTTTTTTTTTTTTTTTTTTTTTTTTTTTGTGCTCTAACTTTTGCATAGGTTGATTTGATGATTTCAACCTAGCGAGCCCTTTTTTTTTTTTTTTTTTTTTTTGATCCCCCTTTGAAAACTTTGCTTGATTTTTCTCCATGCTTGATGTCTTGGATTCGCCGTTGTCATTGATGTCGTTGCCTTCGTCACGATGTTTAGCCCCTAGGCGTTCAAGCGATTGCCTTCGTTCTAAAACTTGTTTAGACATCTTTTCATCATTTTGCCAAGAATTAAATTGAACAACTTGGAATTGTGTATGAGGACAAGAACGACTTTTATTTGATATGATCGACTCAAACATTGACATGAGAAGGAAGAAAACTTAATGCACACAAAAGAGGACTTTGACTTTTTTTTTTTTTTTTTTTTTTTTTATCCTACTACTAGGTAGAGAAAGAGAAACGGAGATTGCTGTCGTCGTCTTTGCCGTTGTAGTCTCCTTGCGGCATGATCTCTTGTTGAAGGCCTATTTCAAAACAAGCTTTTTCCTTGATGGGTTCTTGCATGTTGCCATTCTCTAGCGGTTGCTTTTCACCCACAGTAAATTCGCCGTTGTCGATCAAATCTTGGATGATGTTTTGGAGAAGGAAGCACCTTCGGTAGTATGGCAACTATGCTTGTGGTAGCCGCACCATTCACTATGTGCATGATTCTTCAGTATCGCCTTCGTCTTGTACCCTTCCAAAGGTTTGACCTTCCCACTTTCCACCAAAGTTTCAAATGCCTCGGCTTGGGTTACTCCTAGGAGAGGAGTGAAAACTCGGTTGTTGGTGGTACCTTTGTAGCTTTTGAGGGTCGGGCCACTTGAGCATGCTTTACCATTGAACTTTTCTTTGCCATCGGTGAGCTCTTGCAAACGGGCTTTGAGTTCGGAAACCTCTTCCTCGTGAATTCTTCTTTCATAATCAAGACGGGCCTTGAGTTCGGAAACCTCTTCTTTGTGAATCCTCTTATCGATATCGAAACGGGCTTGCCACAAATTGTCTTTACGGCGGGCATCCTCGACAATCCTATCCATTTGTTCCCCCATTGATTTCATTATGTTGAGTAACCCTTCGTTGGACACGAAATCATTTCCACCGTTGTTGTTGTTGCCGTTGGAAGCCATTGGACCTATTGGAAGAACACGGTTGATCTTAGGTTGGCCCCACAAACAGCTTTTGAGTAATATGATTAAACCCACAAACAAGGAAAAAGACTCAACCACATAGAGAAAAATGACTATATTTTTTTTTTTTACAAAGTCGGAAGGACGGAGTCCTTTTTGGGGTTTCTAGAAAAATAGTGGAATCGTCACACTAGTATATAGACCTTCTCGCGGTCCTCCCATATACTCATCGGATTCCACCACGCTTGTGATACCTACATGTGACGGGATTAAACTAAATTAATGTAGTAAATCATACATGCGGGGACGGATTTTTTATTTTCGTCCAAGATAGCCACTTTTGGGGACGGAGTTTTATTTCGTCCATTGTAACAAATTGGCATGTATGATTTGAAGACATTAGTTTAGGGAAATCTCGGTACATGAAAACCGACTTGAGTCACGGAGTGTTAGACTCTAGACTAGAATTGTGTGGCTTGTGCTCGGCTAAAGAGAGGCTTAAAGGTCACCCCCGGCATGTAGTCTTGAACTACGCCACGGGCTGAGGTTGACCGCTTCGAAAGAGTCAAGGTCGGGTGGAGCTTGAAACTTTCTAGGACGGGCCTCGACGGGTTTGGGGTTGGACTTGTGCGACTCGATAGTGAGCAATTGATAAGAATATGTGCATGTAGTGTGAGGTCTAACAAGTGACAAAATATATATATATATTTTTTTTCAAAAGAAATAAAAAAAAAAAACAAATAAGCACATAATTACAACTTTCGAATCACCCGTGTGACCGATAAAAATAAACAGAAAGTAAAAACTGTTTTGTGCAGGCCCGGTGCCCACACACTGTCAAAACCACTCTGTTCTGTGCACTGTTCTGTTTCTGGAAAATGCCCAGAAGCACGCGCATTAGGATGCCTACTCGGGGGGCGCGCGCGTTAGACAAAGAGGGGCAGAGGCGCCCGCATCTGGGTAACAACCTGTAAATCAGCGGGTTCAAGGGATTGCCTTGACCCTAAATAAAAATGCTTTCCCCTGCAGAATTTGTTAGCACAGAAACATGGAATGGAAGGACAAGAAGGAAGACGGGCGATTCTGGTAATTGGGGTCGGACGCGCGCGCTTTAGGCCAAGGAGGCCAGAGGCGCGCGCTTCCCACCCTTTTTACCAGAATGCCCAGAAAACAGTAATAAGAACACCAAAAGTTAAGAACGCAAGTTTAACCCTCTAAATCGTCCCCAGCGGAGTCGCCACTGTAGATACCCCGGGAAACCACAACTTGGCTAGAGCGGTGAATTATCCTAGGATGTCTAACTTGTTTTAGATTGTTTAGAGTCGCCACCTATGTTTTTAAAGGAACATAAGAAAAACCTAGAAATAGCCTAATTTATGTACAAAACCAGAGATTCGGGAGAGAAGGGTTCGGGGGTTAGGTGACGGAGTGGGAAGTACTTAAACACCCACTCCGCCCCGCTTATGCGGGTCTTGCTACTATTGGTGTTCTAATGCTAAATGTCCTTCAACTTATTAACAGTGCTAGCAATTATAATGTAAAGAAAAAGGGGAAGAAAAGAGAATTGTTTTATTTATAAATTTATGCTAAACAATTACATTAAGAAATGTATAGGAAATTAAAGTAGAGATTAAAATATAGGGAGATAACCTTAACCAACTTTAATGTAGTAAAGTGGTCATTTGGTCATGTCCCAATTGATGAGGATTGCATACTAGTAAGACTAGAATAAAAGAGAAGAAGAATAAAAGTACCTTTAGAAAAGAGGACCTTAGACTTTGACTTGAAGATGGTGTTGTTTGTAGAGAAATGGTTGTGCAACACTTTGTGTAGTGTTTGTTTGTAGGGAAAATGTGTTGAGAGAACTTGTGTATAGTTCTTGTAGGGAAGATGAAGTTGGTCCTTTTCTAAGGTAGAAGGAGATGGCTTTTATAGGTAAAAAGAGGAGGGAAAACTTGGAGGGAAATTGGTCAATCCATGTGAGATGGAGTTGACCAATCACAAATAAGATAAATAAAAATAATAAATAAATAATAAGAGAAAATCAAGCATTAATAAAAAGAAATATTTTTGTTTTAATGAAAGGGCTAGAATAATGGGATTGTGAGTTTTTGGAACAAAAGGGGGATGAACTTGGATGTAAAAAGAGGTTATTTTGTGAACTAGGAAAAGGAGGGAAATAATGTGCAATCCGTTACTGCCAAAGTGGGAAGCGCGCGAGTCCCGCTTTTGGGGCGAGACGTGCGCGCAGCCCGTTAACAGTTCCGGAAGCGCCCGCGGCAGAAAATGACAGAATGACAGAATGACCCTAAAAGTTAACTCTGTTATGCAGTTTAGTCTGAAACTAGCGGAATCAGTTAGAAACTTAACCGAAGTAATAGAAATCAACAAAAATAAGTTAAATAAAAATACTTTGTATGCAATTGGGGTGAGAGGTCCAAGGCGGGGTGTCTACAGTCACTTTGGTGAAGGGCCCATCAGTTGTGACACCTCTTTGTCTCATCGACTCATCGAACGAGTTCTGTGTTTCTTTACGGCTCTTCGTGATGACTTCCTCCATAGCCCGGAGGCTTCTAGAGCTTGGAGCAGTTCTCCTTTCGTCAGGCTATCCAGGTTGTCTGCAACGTCGTTTCCCAAACTACCATACATTAAAGCGGTCTTTCCGAGGTACTGGGTTAGAGAAGTTGCGGTGACCGAGGAACTCTTTGATTCCACACGCACTAGGCGGAGACATGATTCTCTCTTCCACTTCATCTGAGCTACGGGGAAGACAAAAGGTAGCTTTAGGCTTGGGTAAACACTGAGTGAATGCTCATGCTACTGATGGGGAATGACCGCTAGGCTTAGACCTATGGGGTAAAAAGGTGGACAGGGTCAAATGGGATCTTAAATCCATCCGAGATTCAAACGGGGGTCTACTTACAAGGTTGTAACAGACTTCTTGGATGGCAACGGGGGATCCATTCAAAGACTTGACTTCCTAGGGGACTATTCCTAGGGGTTTAACGGGGACCTAGGGGACAACGCCTAATGTCTTGACGGGAATCTTAACGGGGACCTAGGGGGCAACGCCTAAGGTCTTGATGGGAATCTTAACGGGGTCTCGGAGGACAATGGGGGTCCGTCCAAAGACTTAACGAAATCACATAACGGAGTTCTTGGAGGACAACGGGGGTCCGTCCAAAGACTTAACAAAGTGACATTTATTAACGCAAGAATGTGTCGAAGAACAAGAAACAAAGAACGGAGCAAGCTCATGCCACGTGCAATTATTTATTCATTCAACTTTACTTAAAAAGAATTTTTATTCCTAAATGGTTGGAAAAGATTCCTCTTCTTTTTCACAACTATTCTATATCCTGGATCAGTGGAGGCCATCACTACGCCTATAGACCCTCGTTTTTCACCTGCCTTGCACACTCCCAAGGATGGACTGTCCCGGGCGAGGGTCCTATAGGGCAAGCGGCTTCCACCAGCCGAAATTAGCGAACCTATTGTCTAGTGCGTCGCAAGATTCCCAATGCGTGAGCCATTCCAATCATGATTAAGCCCCGGTTAAGGTCGAGATTCGTCTTAGGGACTTAAGGGACTTCCGGCATAACCTCATCTTTGATGAGGGCTCTCGAACCTTATCCTTGGGATTAAGGATGATTAGTATGGACCATTCATTAGCGCTTGATAACACGGTGTCACCCTATCCTTAATACATGACTTAGGTTAATTACGGTCAACATTAATGCGTAAGTCAAGGACCGGGTCAAAGTTGACCATGGTCACACTTGCTTTCACAAGGAGTCATGACTCGGGCACTAACTTGGCCATGATTAACCTTAGACACGCATTAAGGATGTGGAAACGTGAGCTAGACCAAAAACCAACCGAACTCACGGTATTTGTGTGTCACGGACAAGTGTGGTTGACTTGGCTCGGAAGGGGAGGTGGAATGGACCCGTGCGCGCTCGAAGGGAACAAGAGCGCCAATCGAGCTGCATCTGGCATCCATCCTGGGTTTAAAGGGTATTTGGAACGTGAAAGGTCAAGTGCGCGTTGTGTGAAGTCAATTCTATATTCCCTTTTTGAGTCAAAGTAGAGATTTTTATTTTGTTTTTCAACATGATGAGCATGGCATAAGCAAGATATGAACAAGTATGAACAAGCATGGAGTAAACAATTTATACACAATAAGTCAAAGAATACAAACAAAGACCAAAACTTGTATATGTACCAAGTTGTGCACAACCAAGGATTTCGAATCAAACATTTTGCAAAAGAACAATTTTTACATTGAAACCATTTGTACAAAGCAAGTTGTGCACAACAAGAAGAGTCAAGAAATTTTTACAAAAAAGGGGTTATGCACAATGAGATTTTGGAAACCATTTTTATTGACAAAAGATCATGCATAACCAAGTTTTGGCCAAAAGAATAAAGGTAATGTGCACAAGTAAGGCTGTAAATTTGGAACCTGGACAAGCAGAAGCAGAAGGGCATTCAGAATGTTGCTGCCCTGCACAAAATTATTAATTTGCAACATTCTGACCCTTTTACCAAACTAGCCGTACGGCTAGAACCATGGTGTTGAGATTTTTCTCAGTTTCTGCAACTTCTGATCATCATACTCCAGTTTATTGCATTTCCAGAACATAAGTACTCAAAACAGTTCAAACAAAAACATCAAACACACACAAATATGCACAAAGTCAACTAACGGAAACGGGAGTTTGACCCACACAAAACAGTTCTAAAGAGAAGTTTGCAAGCACTTTATCTCCCCAGCGGAGTCGCCACTGTAAGGATTCCCGCCCCGCGACAAGGTCAACACGTTTCCAAATCCGGGATGGTTCCAAACACAATGGCACAATTTAACGGAGTCGCCACACTTTGTTAATTTTAAACCCAACAAAATGAAAAAGGTTAGAGACAAAAGGTTCGGAGGTCAGGTTACGGCTTGGGAAGAGTTTTACGTCACCCGAGCCGCCTCGGTCAAAACCGGGTCTCCCTTGTTAATTAACAAAAGTGCATGCGTGTGTGTGTGTTTTAACGGAAAATCTCTGTTTTTGACTGTTTATCAATTTTAACTGAAAAAGAAGGTTTTATTTGCACAAGAAACAACAGAACAAGGGGCAAAAAGGTCATTTTCCTTCTGACCCAAACCATCCGTACGGATGGGATGATCTTCCTTGGGATTTTTTCCGTTTGTTCAGAAACCGTCCAGTTCCAGGCAGAAACAGAGCATTCTGCTGAAACTGGACTTAAACAGTTCTGATTCCAGTTTTATTTCAACACAACAAACTTAAACAAAATCATTCCTATGCCTAATGATCATCAATTGAACCCCAAAACGAGGATTTAGGTGTGATCAAAGCAATCATTGGAGAAAATCACACAAAGGTGATGAACATGGCTAAATGAGACAAAATGACCATTTGATGATTAAAGATGGAAACTTTATCATCAAGATGACATTTTTATATATTATTAACCTTTTAGGGACCAAATTATTGCATAAATATTCAATCTTTATGACCCAAAATGGGATTTCAAAGCTAAATCAAAAGGGTAAGATGATAAACACTAAGGTTTTATCATCCCACATGATTATCATCGCCAAATCAAAACAAAATCAACATAAAGATTTGGACTTTCACCACAAGAGTGGATCCTTAAGCCAAATACAACCTTGGGACAACATTATTTGACATAAAGATTTGATCTTTATGACCCCAAAGGGGATTTTGAAGCTAGATCAATGTTTGGATGATAAAGATTGAAACTTTATCATCCAAATGACCATCCTTGCTACCAATGAACAACATAATCAACCAAAACATGTGTATTTTTCATTAAAATAGATCATTAATTTGTTATAAGTAAGAAATTCAACAAACCATTATCATCCTTAGGTTGGAACCACTTTCACACAAAGTGTGAAGGGCACCTTGAATTATCCATGGTTTGGACCATAATGTATAACAATATATATATATATATATATATATATATATATATATAGTGCTTGAAGGACAAGACTTGCAATAAGATTAAGATTAAAGTGCTTGAAGGACAAGACTTGCAATGAAATTAAGTTGCTTGAATGGAAAAGACTTGCAAGAATTAAGATTAAAGTGCTTGAAGGACAAGACTTGCAAGAATTAAGAGATGAACAACAATAATATGAGCAAACAAAAGAGATAAGATGAAGAGAAGGATGGGGAGAAGGTGGCTTCACCTATGTTTAGTTAGGCCAATCTTCCTTTCTCTTTCACTCTCAAAACACTCTCTGGAGCAATTTTAGCAGAGTAACACTAATAATAATCATTTCCCCCCCCCCTCTGGAATGATCAGCAAGGGGTTCAATTTATAGGGGCTGATATTGCCCAAAGTAGCCGTACGGCTCATGTTGGCGACCTTCTGGATTTTTCAATCTTTTAATTCCAGAACAGTCCCTGTGTCCATATTTTGTCTTAGTGAGGTCTTGACCTATCAGTTTATCCCTGAATGGTGCCTAGAATTCCTCTAAGCTGGTCAATTTCAGATTGGGGAACTTACAACATCGAGCTGATGAAGCGGCCAATTGTGTGCAGCGGCAAGGCTAAGTACACATCGAACCGTGGCAAGCTTGGCAATAGGAGCAAATGTATCGATGTAATCAAAGCCTTCGATTTGTGTATAACCTTTTGCTACCAACCGAGCTTTGTAGCGATGTATGGAGCCATCGGGATTATACTTAATGCGAAAAACCCACTTGCAGCCGATTGCTTGTTTTCCCCGTGGTAAATCACTTAAAACCCAAGTATGGTTAGTCTCTAAGGCCTTTAGTTCTTTGGCCATTGCACTTTGCCAACGGGGATCTTTGTTGGCTTCAGAAAAGGTACGAGGCTCAACATCTTTTAATATTGAGTTAAGAAAAGCAAGGTGTTTGGTTGTGAAATTACTCAAACAAAGAGATTGAGCTAGAGGGTAAAGAGTACCTTTAGACGAAGGACGGGGATTGAGCAAGGCCATGCCGCAAACATAATCTGAGAGACGAGATGGTGGCTTTGAAACTCATTGCGATGTACGAACTGTAGGCTGTTGTGAAGGTTCTGAGCTAATGGGAATAGATTTAGATGTGTTGAGATCAGGTTGTGAACTTGATTGAGCTATTGAGCTTATATCAATTTCGTTTTCTATGGGGGCCGATGGTGGTACATGAATTTGGTTGGGTGATGATGGAGCATTTAAGGGAATGGGATCAAGGGCATCATGGATATGATGCATAGGCTTTTGTAAAACAGGTTGGGAAATGTTGGATTTAGCCAAAGAAGGATCATTTCTAAAGGGGTAAATTTCCTCATAGAACTTCACACTACGAGACACGAAAAGTTTTCCACTTTCCAAATCATATAAGCGATATGCTTTATGATTTAATGGATAACCTAAAAAGATACAGCGACGTGCCCGAGCATCAAATTTGTTTAAATGCGTATGAGTTTGTGAAGCATAACAAAGACATCCAAAAACACGAAGAAGATCATAATCAGCCGGGTTTCCAAATAATTTTTCAAAAGGCGTTTTGTTAGCAAGAATGGGTGTCGGAGTCCTATTGATTAAATAGGTGGCTGTCAAAATGCATTCACCCCAAAAAATTAAAGGTAAATTGGCATGAAAACGTAAAGCACGTGCAACACATAAGAGGTGTCGGTGTTTACGTTCGACTTTACCATTTTGTTGAGGATTGCCGGGGGAAGTGAGCTGTTGTAAGATTCCAGCATCTACCAAGAGTTGTTGAAAGGCAAGGTTTGTAAACTCAGTACCGTTGTCTGATCGGATTGCTTTGACATGTGTATGAAATTGGGTTTGAACACATTTTAGGAACTGAACAATCAAAGCATAAGTTTCAGACTTAAAACGCATTAAAAATGTCCATGTACAACGAGTGAAGTCGTCAACAATGGTTAAAAAATAATGAAACCCTTTATGAGTAGGCTGATTATAACGTCCCCAAACATCAATGTGTAACAATTCAAAAGAAAAACTAGTAGTGCTAGTACTAAGAGGAAATGGATTACGAGCTTGTTTGGCTGTATGACAAGATTCACAATGGGATGATGGCTCAGTGTAGTTTGGAAGATGGAGTGGCTGTAAGGAGGCTTTTGAAGGATGTCCCAAGCGTGCATGCCAAAGATCGTCTGATAATGTAATGAGTCCTGTCGGAGAATATGCCCCATCAAAAATGTATAATCCGGCGCGTTCATGGCCCCGCCCAATCTCCTTCCTCGTTAAAGGGTCCTGCAAGATGCAATAGTTTGAGTGAAATAAGACGGTGCACTGCAGAGAATCGGTTAATTTCTTAACAGAAAAAAGATTGAATTTGAAGTTTGGTGCATAAAGAACTTCTGATAAAGTGATATGTGGAGTAAGATGCATCCAGCCTTGTCCTTCAATTGAAACATGGGAACCATCAGGTACTTGGACATGATTAGCGAAGGCAGGTGGGGCTTTGAGATCAAAAAGTAAGTCTGAATTATAGGTAATGTGATCAGTAGCACCGGTGTCAAGGATCCATTTGTTGGGAGAGCAACGAAACAAAGAAAGAGCCAGAGACTTACCGGCAAGATTGGCCTTTGGGAGATTTACCTCCTGAAATGCACGAAGTAGCTTCTGAAATGCATCATTGATGCTTGTAGAAGCGTCATGAGTTGTTTCTGTTCTTGCAGCATTTGAAGATGATGTGCGGGTACCACCTTTGCGATAGTAACGATGTCCTGGAGGGTAGCCGTGTAACTTGTAACAAACATCTTGAGTGTGGCCCAGGATACCATAGTGTGTACAACGATCCTTATTTTTAACATAGGTGGGTCGTGCAGCATGTGCTTGTACGCTTGAATGAGAGGCATCCACAGGAGCGGCTAAGGCAGCCCATTCATAAAGAATGGTAGGATGTTGTTGGCTTCGTTGAAGTTCATCTTGGAGCAGTAGAGAGTAGGCCCGAGATAGATCAGGAAGCACAGTTTGCAGAAGAAGTTGACCACGAGTTTGAGTATAGGTATCGCTGAGTCCCATCAAAAATTGCATTAATTGACTATTGTTTTGTTGCGTTTGGTACTTTGTCCGAGCACCGTAGTGACAACCATCACAATTACATATTGGAGGTGGGTTGATGACAGATAATTCATCCCAGTAACCACGTAGTAAATTAAAGAATTGGGCTACAGAATGATCACCTTGTGAAGTAGTGGCGATTCGTCGTTCCAATTCGTCACTGCGTGGACCATTTGTAGTAGCAAACCGAGTCTTGAGTTCAGTCCAAACAGCAGCAGCGGAAGGAGCATATAGAATGGTATTTGCAAGGGACTGATCGAGAGAATTTAGGAGCCATGACATTACCATGGAATTGACACGAGCCCACTTAGTGGAAGTGGGACTGGAAGCGTCAGGCATTGGGATCGAGCCATTGACAAAACCCAGTTTGTTTTTCGAAACCAAGGCCATGGTCATGGCAAGTGACCATGAATTATAATTATCTGGGCCAGTTAGCACAGATGTAACAAGAATGCTGCCTAGGTTATCAGATGAATAAAGTGTGTATGGGTCATCATGGTCGATGGGGATGTGAGAGTGATTGGGAGTGGTGGAGGATGTATCATTGGGGGTGCCATTTGTGGCATTATTGTCTGATACCATATTGTGAGAGAATAATTTGAATTTTGCATACTTTCTCATTAGGTGAAGAAGATATAAATAAAGAGTACAACATCAATTTAGGAAACAATTAAGGAAATGAAATAGCCTAGGATCTCTCCTATTCTAAGTTTACAGCTAACTAAATATATGAAAATATTGACAAAATATTTACAAAGATAATATTGTAACAAGTATAAATAAAGATATTTGCTAAGCTGCAATAGCTGCAATAGCTGCCACACTCCATATACTCCTATATTTCTACTCAAAAAGACCCTACATTCCACTTCTAACTGCTTGACATTTTATCAATTCTTACTTGTCCTTGGCCACAATTTCCTTTTCAATTTTGTTCACTTTTTCAACTCCTTATGATTATGGGAAAACCTTTAATTTGCATTTTCATATTTATTCTTACTTATTATAGTTTTTATTTACTCCCTCAAGCATGTTGCATGCAAAACATGTAAATATTTAAAAGAATTTTTTTTACTTTTCTTTAATAATAAATGTATTTTATTTATTTGTACAACATTTATGTCATGATTATTTTACATTTAAAACAATTAAAAAAAAAACTTATAGAAGCACTATAATCAGTGGCGGATCTAGGAATTATGGTCAATGGGGGCCAAAAAAATATCCCCGCACAACAATATTATTCATTTTTATTGTGTTCTACAATATTCAATGTTTAAAATTAAAATTGATATGATATATGCAAGATATTAAATATTATCTTCGTTCTAAAATGAATGTTTAAAAAATTTTAAATTTACTTTTGACAAGAATAAATTTAAAAAACTTTTTAGATATTCAATTCGGGACAAAGAGAGTTTATTTTTTTTAAATGGACAGTAAATCAAATATTATTTATATAACAATGTTTGGAACTCTTGTGCCCTGCTATAATACTCCACGCCTGAAGAGCACCAAAATATTAAATACTTCCTTCATCTCAACATGAATGTACAGAGAATTTTCAAATTCTTGAATATTATTTTGGGATGGAGGGAGTATCTTTAATCTGAGATATGAGTTTTTTTTTTTACAATAAATTTGTAAATTTTCTATAATTTTTATTAGTTGAAATGAAAAAACATGAAAATAATAGAATTTTATTCAATTTTATTTATCTTTTTTTTTTTGAAAGGATTTATCTTTTTGTTTTTTTCGAACGAGGATTTATCTTAGTGATAAAGTAATGAGTTTAAAACAATTGTAAGGACAAAAAACAGTAATAGTAGTGATAAAGTAATGAGTTTAAAACAATTGTAAGGACAAAAAACAGTAATAGTGATTGGGTTTTAAAAAACTAAGCAAGAAAATTAAAGGAGTTGCTGAGGGCGGGGATCAAACCAGGTACGCCCATATCCTAAGCAACTACCATTACCAGCTTGGCAAACGAGATACTTGCACATTTGTGACAATTGAATATATATATATATATACTTCCTCCGTCCCATAACAATGGGCACAGTTTGACTTTTTGACCAACTGAGTCAAAACATACAACTATTTATTAGGACAAGCTAATATATTTATTGCCCTCATGTCCAAAAAACCATATGTTATTTCCTTTAAGAATTGTTAGTTTTAAGTGATATAACTGAACCAAAAAAATAGCAAAAATAACATACACAATCATAAAAATACATAAATTTATGTAGTTTACTACTCCCTCCGTTTCATAATATATGTCGTTTTAGAGTTCTTCATGTTGGAAAAATATGTTGTGTGTGAAGGAATTGTGTGTATTTCCTAGCAAGAATCATTTGTTGTTGGACAAAGATTATTGTGGATTCAAGTTTCACTCCGTGTGAACATTGAAATATTATATCTATATATCCAATTTAAAATTGGATGAGAAAGATATGATAGCTCAAAGTTGGTAGGTTGAAATTGTAACTTTAGAACTTAACCCTACCATTTATGTGCCATAATAGCCAAATTAATAGATGGATTAATTAGGATCATTACCTTGGAGTGGTGGTTACAAAAATGTGGAATAAAATCACATGAATACAAGAGTAATGACTCTCATATTAATAGAGATTGATTGGGCATTCATTTGGTTTATATGATTGAGCTATATATTGAGAAACCTACAACAACATGAAAAAATAGAGTTTTTCCATCAATCTTCTTCTTCCCTCTTGCAATTTGTTCATCTTCTTCCTTTGGCCTCCTAGCATAATACGAAAAGGTGATACTGTCTAAGCACAGTTCTGCTCGCCGGGAAACTTAGGTGCAAAGTGCCCCCGGTCCGCACGTTCTATCCTGGGAGACTAGCGTTCCGAGCAAACTCAAGCACACGTGGTGAGGGGACGAATAAGTCTTAAGGAGACAGTGACTAGCATTGGGCTCGTGCAAACAACGATCAATTTTTATGGTTCTATCTTTCCTTTTATGTTTTTCATAATTGTTGTATAATTTATTATATTGTAATTGTTTTCCTTTCAATATTTATAAGATTTTATCCAACAATCTTAAGACTTATTACTTGTTGAGAAAGGATTGCAGATTACATGGATCTTGTGGCGTGGTGGCTACGAGAGAAAGGATGAAAGACGATGAGAAATACTGAGAAAGAAAGCAAGAAAATTTCTGCACAGATTTTTCTTGGCCAGCTGTATTAAAACAGCATTTCCCGCTTCGTTAACCGTTGGATTGGGCTGAAACGTTTTGTGCATGTTCACGACCCTTAATAGAAGATTCTGAACGGTGACGATTGGAATCTATAATGTGGAGATGGAGATAAAATTTTCGGAACAGAGCAGTTTCGTGAAATAAAAACATTTTCTTTCCACTTATTTAATGAAATTAACAAAGATGGAAAGATTGATGCTTCATGACATCAACTATGTTTCAATGGTTGTATTTACTTGTTAAGGCTATGCCTCTTCTAAGTGGAAATACATCATGTGATATGTCTCTTATGGTTCATTTCGTATGAATCATAGTGAAGAGATTGAAAAGTTTATTGGAACTAAGAACGTTGGAAGATTAAGTCTTTAACGTTGTGTTGACAAATATAAGAGGTCTTCTTGAGAGAGGTTGTTAAAACTATTATTGTCAATGGTGAGAAAGGTCATAAAGATTAACATAATAAGGCTTCTTGATAAGAAGTTGTTGAAATCTATATTGTTAATAGTTACAAAACTCACAAAGATAAAACAATAGAGCTTCTTGAAAGAAGTTGTTGAATTCTATTGTTGTGAAGTCACAAATACTAAAACTATAGGGCTTCTTGGAAGAAGTTGTTAAAACCTAATAGTTGATGAGTGACTAATGTCATGAAATAATAATAATAATAATAATAATAATAATAATAATAATAATAATAATAATAATAATAATAATAATAATAATAATAATAATAATAATAATAATAAGGACTTCTTGAAGAAAGTTGTTAAATCCTATTGTTGATGATGATGAAAAATGACACAATATTTAGAAGGAGGACTTCTAAAAAGAAATTGTGTATTATGAGAATGAGAATGTAAGTTTCTTGAATTTGGAGGTACTCCAAGATGAAACTTCTAAACTTTGGAATAATGAACCTCAATTTATTATGATTGTTACAAGAAATAAATTTGTGTTAATTATCCTATTGAATTAGCAATTTATTCTTGGATTGAATTCTCTAATTAAGTTAGAGAATTAAATTTGTAACAACAAAGTTATAATTTGATTTTAATTGTTAAAAATTAAAGCCAATGTTTTGGAAAAGGCTCCTTGTGTGGAAATAATTTCCAAATAAATATGGGTGTTCCAAGTATTTTGGTCACCATCGTGAGAAGTTAGAAAATTTTGTTGGCCTCGACTTTAAGTGATGGCAACAAAAGATGTTCTACTTAACCACCTTGAACTTAGTGAGGTTTTTTAAGAAAAATCCTACAAAGTTGGTGGAAATGAGACGGATGTGTAAGCCGTGAGTGCGGTTAAAGCATGCGAATTTCTTTTATTTCTTTTGTCGGAACTATATACTTAACGGACGGTCGAATTTGTTATATGATGTATATAGTACCAAGGAAAAAGATAAAAGAATTGTTGGAGTCATTGAACTACAAAAATAAAATTGAGAATGTTGGTGCAATTAAATTCATTTTAGGTCATTTCTTGATTTTAAAATAGTAGACACTATAAATTGCAAAAAGTCAAATGAAAGAAATGAAATAGTCTTTCATGTAATCCATGTCGAATGGATGTTGATAAGTGAAATTTTTAAGTGATGAAAATAATTGAAAAATTACTTTTCACTTGGAAAGGTTTCAAAAAGCAACTCAAACATAAATAAATTGAAATGAATGTTGAGATGTTTGATATTCATCTTTTTGTTAGAAAAGGGAATAGAGCTTCGGATAAGAAGTAGTGTAACATTTCTTATGGCGAAAGTAAATGCGGTGGAGCATATTGAAATGCTTAAGTCAAAGACAAAGTTTGTCAAACTTGGTCAAAAGTAAAACTTGTTTGAAAAGTCAAACTTGTTTGAAAATGTTAAACGTATTCCTTGTGTCTTGAGAGACAAAGGTAGATGTCATCAAGAATGATATCCATGATGTTTGAATATATGAAATGGAAATTATATCAACCGCGAGTTGAGTTGGTGACTAATAATGAGATTACGTCTCTTTACTTGAATCACAATTTTCATTCAAAAAGAAATTCGAACAAGACATGAAATGTGTGTTGAATTATATCATCACAAGTTAAGCACTGTGATGCTTTGTGATATGTAGAGATTTCAAACACATAGTAATTTTTATATATTATAAGCATTGTCTCGTTGAATGGAGAAGTTGGAAAACAACTTAGAAATGAGATAATGAAGATGAAACACTATTGAGTATAGTGTGTGTGCATAACATGTGTTTGTACACAAAATATCCATTTTGTAAAAACTATCAAAATGGTGTTGATGAAAGAAATGATAGCATTATTGCTAAAATTTGGACTAACCCAAAATGTGAGGGTGAGTCTACTTTAGAAAAATAAATACCTATTGGTTAGGTTAGGTTACCCCAAGAAAAATGTAAATTCCATATGATGTATGGAAACGTAGGCCTACGTACACGTGTGAATGTGGGGGTAGTCACAAAGTAGAAAGTCCAACATCAACAAAATTGATATATCGATACAAGATGGTGGAATGTGTAAATAATGATTTTTCATGGTTGTCATATATTATTCAATGACTTTGAATATATATAACACCAAGAAAATTGAAAAAAATAATGGAAATCAAGTATTGATATCAAGTTCATGAAAATGAACAAATAATACTTTGAGTGAAATAGATCAAAGTTACACTTTGAGTGAAATAGATCAAAGTGATGCTTTGAATGAAATAGATCAAAGTAAAACCTAGAATGAAGTGTGCAAGTTAGTAAAGTCACTAGATGACTTGAAACAAGCACAAAGATAATGAAATCAAAAACTTGATTTTGCCATGAAAGAATATGGATTAATCAAATATGACATGAGTGGTTATGTCATAATGTTGATTAAATCTATTAAAGATATGTTAAACTTGAAAGAAGTTTAGCAAATGGGAAATTTGGATTTAAAATTTCAAGAACTAATGAATTTGCATTAAGCAAATTAAGATATAGTTCATGGAAATTTTGAAAAAAGTCACGAGATATGGGTTTAGTGGATGTAATCCTTGAAGTGGAAATTTCTAAGAAATATAATGGATAATTCTTGAGAAATTAGCAAGGATAATTTAGAAATGACTAAAACCCAATTGGCATGAGTCAACGTCTATTGAAGAATAGAAGTGACATTAATTCTCAAGTTGAACACTAGAGAAATATTGAAAGTCTAGTGAGTTGGAACACGAGTAATCCTAAATATATTTTAAAAGTACTAAGGTACTTGAGATACAATTGAGATCACAGATTACACTACACTAGACATCTATCGATAATTGAAGGATATAGTGATGCTATTTGGATATATGAGTGGTTTCATATTCCTATTAGCGGAAGCGACTATATCAGGGAAGTCTTCTAAATAAATAAGTTATAAATAGATTCATAGCGGAATCTAAGTTTATAGCTTAGGATAAATGTGGTGAGAAAACCTAGAGGCTACGCCAATTTTCTAGAAGATATTCCAAAATGGGATAAACCTGTGCCAGCAATTTGTATACATTGCGATAGCCAATCTGCGATTGGTAGGGCACAAAATCATATGTATAATGGTAAGTCTAGACATATACGTCGACGACATAATACCATTAAGCAACTAATTGCAACTGGTACCATATCTATTGACTATATAAAGTCAAAAGATAATTTGACGGATCCGCTAACCAAAGGGTTAAGTAAAGAAGTGGTTGCAAAGTTGACATTGGGAATGGGATTAAAGCCTCTTGAGAAGTTAAACACAGCGGAAAACACAACCTAGTTGACCGGAGATCCCAAGATCTAGGTTCAAAAGGGACAACCTATCTGTTAAAAGACTTGTAGCGTCACTGTGGGGGTTACCCCATACCCATTCCTTAAAAGTGACATCCCGATAGGAATGAGGTTAAGCCGTTGGCTTTTAATGATTCTTATGTGAAGTAAAACGGGTTACTTAAAAGAATCACCTATGTGAGAAAGAAGTGAGGGCCGCTTTGAGAAGAATTATGTGAGGCTTAATTCTTAGACCTTTCACAGAACCAGGCATTGTGCTCCAGGGCCATAATGGACACAGCTATGAGAGCTGGATTGTGTTAGGGCGATACCTGTGCAAAGTATATGATCGGCTACACAAAAAGCTAGAAGTTCAAGGACATCGTGTCTACTGATTAGCGAGTAGAGTAAATATATCTTGCAAGGGAAGGTTCAAAGGGCAGACCCTACCTATCCTATGCAGGTTTTCGACTGCCAGACTTTATCACCTATCCTCATCAATTTCCTTCATGTGGGGGATTGTTGGAAAAATATGTTGTGTGTGAAGGAAATTGTGTGTATTTCCTAGCAAGAATCGTTTGTTGTTGGACAAAGATTATTGTGGGTTCAAGTTTCACTCAGTGTGAACATTGAAATAGTATATCTATATATCCAATTTAAAATTGGATGAGAAAGATATGATAGCTCAAAGTTGGTGGGTTAAAATTGTAACTTTAGAATTTAACCGTACCATTTATGTGCCATGATAGCCAAATTAATAGATGGATTAATTAGGATCATTACCTTGGAGTTGTGGTTACAAAAATGTGGAATAAAATTACATGAATACAAGAGTAATGACTCTCATATTAATAGAGATTGATTGGGCATTCATTTGGTTTTATATGATTGAGCTATATATTGAGAAACCTACAACAACATGAAAAAAGAGAGTTTTTCCATCAATCTTCTTCTTCCCTCTTGCAATTTGTTCATCTTCTTCCTTTGGCCTCCTAGCATAATACGAAAAGGTGATACTGTCTAAGCACAGTTCTGCTCGCCGGGAAACTTAGGTGCAAAGTGCCCCCGGTCCGCACGTTCTATCCTGGGAGACTAGCATTCCGAGCAAACTCAAGCACACGTGGTGAGGGGACGAATAAGTCTTAAGGAGACAGTGACTAGCATTGGGCTCGTGCAAACAACGATCAATTTTTATGGTTCTATCTTTCCTTTTATGTTTTTCATAATTGTTGTATAATTATATTATATTGTAATTGTTTTCCTTTCAATATTTACAAGATTTTATCCAACAGAATCAAGGTTTCTACCGCTAGGCTAAAAAATTGATATAAATTTTCACATACAATTATTTATTATAAAACATAAACTTATATTAATGCATTTTTATGATTACAGTCCACAAAAATCTAATACTACAATTTTACAAATTAAAGCAAAGTTACATGAAAAATATGACTAAAGTTGAAAATTAATGAAAAATATCAAACAAACATCGTGTTATTACCAGCACTTTTTAAAAAGTGCCGAAAATTTAGGGTTTTTTTTTTGTAAAAGTGCCACAACTTTGCAGCACTTATGAAAGTGCCGGTAAAGACCATTTTTGTTAGTGGTCTTCAGTGTAAAACTTGAGCATTTTGCCATGTATAGTTCAATACGTAGCTATAATTTTAGATGTGTAAGTGCAGAACGTGGTGATACCACAAGTTCTGCCAACACTGTCCCAGTGATACCCGACGGACTGTCTGGGATTATAATTGGATATTTGCTTCATAAATAATTGTTGTACTAATATCTAATATTTATGCAAGTTTAGTGTTTATGTTGGTCCAATTTTCAGGTATATACTATGCTAGAATATTGCAAGAAAGTTAAAGAAGAGTTATGGATAAAAGAGGATTTTATCCATAAAACATGTGGGATTTACTTCACAACAAACACATGGGATTTGACCAATTCAAAAGAGTTGAGTTGTTGTAGAAGAATGTACAAGGCACATGAAGCTAGAAGGTACAAGATGGCAAAGCACAAACTTGGGCACAAAGAAAGTAGTTCCTACATTTTAAGAAATGTGGAGATAATTCACCCCAAGGCTCGGCCACTCCACCTCTCCACTCAACCACGTCTTTATCAACTCTCCAAGCCATTATTGGAGTATTTCCCAAGTTGATCAAGCCTTTAAATAGCAAGGGAGGATGTGTTTAAAGATACAACACTTAAAGCAAATACAACACACACCTCACACAAGAAAGTCTATACACTCCTTGGTTCCGATAAACCCAGTCTTCCCAAACCTTTCCATTCTTGTAATCGAGTATTATGAGTTTGTCTTGGCTAGGATAGGGTCTCGTGTATAGTCTTATTCGTTCCACAAAGATTTCATTGTAATAGCATTAGGGAACTCCCGGCCTTGTACTCATTTCATATTATTAGTGAAGGTCTCGCCTTTTGAGGCATCCCTCAAGATATATAATTTATATATCTTGAGAAAAATAATTCTTGTGTGATTTTTCCGCTGCAAACTCTTTTCAGAAATTATTTTATGTTCATGTGTGTTAAGTGTTGCCCGAAGTGTTATCGTTGTAGTGGCAACACCTTTGATAACACTTCCTTTCTGACTTAAGCCATCGACTGACTTTTTAAATTGGAACCAGAGCTGGTTACTTGATATACTAAGTACTTCGGTCCAGTGTGTCATGGCTTATGATCTTGCAAATCCTAATCAAAAGAGGCTTCCGGCTCTTGATGGTTCGAATTACGCCTATTGGAAGATCCGCCTCCGTTGGTATATCATATCAATTGATATCCGGGCTTGGCGATCTATTGTGAATGGTTATTCTGTCCCATTGTTACCGCTGGATGAAGATGGCGACGTTCAAGTCAAACCTGAATCCGAGTGGACTAATGAGGAAAATAACCTAGCTAGTTTTAATGAAAAGTCACTTAATGCCATTTATGAGTGGGTTGATGTGCATATTTTTAAACTCATTCAAAATACTCCCACTGCTAAGGAGGCATGGGATACTTTACAAAGATTTTGTGAAGGGGATGATAGTGTGCGTGAAACTAAGCTTAGGAGGATTACTAGCAAATTTGAAAAATTGAGGATGAGTGAAAATGAAGATATTTCTTCATATTTTAAAAAAAAAACTTTTTGATATTGCTAATGAGTGTCAAGTTTTTGGTGAACCTTTTACTAACAAACAACTTGTTTCAAAAGCAGTTAGAACTCTTCCTGAGCGCTTTAATATAAAATTTTCATCCATTGAAGAGGCTCACAATCTTGCAACCATGGATATCAATACTTTGATGAGCATTTTTGAATTAAATCTCGCTGATCAAAGTGATGCTATTAAAGGCAAAAATGTTGCTTTAAAATCTTAACCTTTGACTTTTGAAAAAGATGAGGAAGATGAGGTTTTTGATGAAATGGATGAAAATGCTAGTGTTGCTTTACTTGCTAGGAAATATAACTTTATGTTAAGAAAATTCAACAAAGAAAATATGTAGGTAAAAGCAAAGGAGCAACAAACCAAGGTGTATGATTAGATGCCAAGGAGGTCACTCCCAACCACCCAAAAGGCAAACCCAATTCATAGGGAACCCTCAGATCAGTCGAACTCCAATCCCAATTACCTTGACTCCATTCAATGTCACACGTGTTCGGGATGGGGTCACTATGCCAATGAATGTGTAAACAATCTGAGGAAGAAGGGTAAGAGCTTGTGGGTGTCTCTCAGTGATAATGAAGAAGAAAGGAGTGGACCATGCCCAAGAACCAGATGAGACAACCATGTTTGTCTCGGTTTGTGACTCAGACACAAAAAGTGCTATCGCAAGTGATAACCCAAGTGGGGTAACACCTGTGATAACACTCAGCAGGTATAATGATTTCAATTCTAAAAATGTTGTTTGTTTTGTGGGGTCTGCTAATCTGGATGCAGGAAGTTCTCAAGATGATGCTGAGATGAGTAAGGATGAACTCATAAGAGGATTAAGGAATCTTTATGAGGACATTCTTGAAGAATACAAGAAGGAGCATAGAATGGTGCAATTCTTGACCAAAGAAACTCAGCAACTAAGACTTGGCGTGGCTACTCTTGAAATCCAACTCACAAAGAAGGATGCTGAGCTGGAGAAGGTCACAGCCAAATTGTCCCTCGCCGAAACCACACTAAAGAAACTCAACACGGGGTCTACCAAACTGGATGAGATTCTCATGTTAAGTAAACCTCTCAGGGCAGGTATTGGTTTTCAAGATTCTTTAGATAATATCATTTCTTCTTTATCTTTGGATGATAATCAAACATGTTTTTTAAATGAACGTGGAAAGAATAAAGATTTTTCTTCCAAAACATCTGACAAAGGGAAATTGTGTACTTATTGTCACACTGCTAGACATTTTAAAAACAATTGTCATACTTTTCTAAAAAGAAATTGGTCCAGTTCCTCAGTGTTACCTGAAGTGTTACCCACTTCTTCTGATAACATTGTCAGAGAAACAAGAATCAAAGAAAGAAAGAATGGAGACCTAAAACCAATCAAAGATGTGATGTTGTTTTACTGCCTTAAGAACTAATGTTGAAGGTTCATGGTACTTTGATAGTGGGTGTTCACGTCACATGACAGGAACAAAATTAGTTTTTAAAAGACTATGAATCAGTTCTTGGAGGTAATGTTAATTATGGTGGTGGAAGTAAGAGCAAGATAATTGGAAAAGGAACACTAGATGTGTCTGGTTTTCCCGCCTTAAAAAATGTCTTACATGTAGATGGTCTTGTAGCTAATTTAATTAGTATAAGTCAACTTTGTGACGACAATTTAGAGGTGAAATTCAACAAAAATACTTGTGAAGTATTTGATCGTTCTAACAAGTGTGTGATGTCAGTTACTAGATCAACCGACAATTGTTATTGTATTGAAGACAAACAGGTATGCAACTCAGTGAGAGTTGATGTCACTACCTTGTGGCACCAAAAGTTGGGACACGCCAATTTTCGAAACATTGAAAAAATTGTTAAGCTTGGTGCTATTCAAGGAGTTCCTAACCTGGATTTTAAAAACAAAATCATTTGTGAAGGTTGTCTTAAAGGCAAACAAACTCGTGTTGCACACAGTGCTGCCCAACACCATGAGCAGTACTCTGGAACAACACATTGTTTTCAACTTTTACATATGAATTTAATGGGTCCAGTTGAGGTTGATAGTTTGGGTGGTAAGAAATATTATTTGGTAGTTGTTGATGATTTTTCTAGGTTCACGTGGATCTTTTTCTGAAAGAAAATCTGAGGCGTTTGAAAAGTTTAATATCTTACACTCAAAAATCAAAAACATGTTTTGTGCTTCTGTTTCTCGTATAAGATCCGATCATAGTAAAGAGTTTGAAAACACTTCATTTTCTACTTTTTGTGAGAAAATAGGAATTCACCAAGAATTCTCGGCACCCAATACCCCTCAACAAAATGGGATTGCCGAAAGGAAAAATCAGACTTTACTTGAAATGGCCCGTGTAATGTTGTTTCTAAACAGATTTCTAAAAGATTTTGGACCGAAGCACTAAACATAACTTGTCACACGGCAAATAGAGTTTTCTTAAGACCCGGTACCACTATGACACCTTATGAAATTTTGAATGGCAAGAAGCCTAAAGTTCAATATTTTCATGTTTTTAGGTATGTGTGTTACATTTTAAATGACTGGAATCAATTGATAAAGTTTAACTCTAAGAGTGATAGGGCAATTTTTCTTGTGTATGCTCAAAATAGTCGAGCATATAGGGTGTACAATCTAAGGTTGAAAACTATCCAAGAATCGGTTAACATTGTTTTTGATGACCTGTTGAGTATTACAGGTGAAGGACCTCAGGAATCTCCCTTGATTATGTTGGATGAGCTGAATGATAACAGAGAAAATTTGATTTCTGTTAATGAAGCAGGTGCTGACCAAAGTGTTACCACTGACGAGGCAACACTTCCGGTAACACCTGATTCCAGTACAGCTGCTGAAAAAGAAGAAAAAAATCCAAACGATACAGAGGTTCATGAAGTAATAAGGAGAGATCCCCCATCCAAAATAAGAAGGAATCACCCTTCTACACAAGTAATAGGGGAAGTAAGTGAAGGAATTCAAACAAGAAACAAAGAACTAATCAATTACCGGGAAATGGTAAGATATGTGTGTATATCTACCACATATGCAAAGTTGAAGTACTCTTGTTTTATTTCTACCTTAGAACCTAAGAATGTGATTGATGCTTTAAAAGATAATTTTTGGATTCAAGTTATGCAAGAGGAGCTTGAACAATTTACCCAAAATAATGTTTGGACTTTAGTCCCCCGTCCTGCTAACACCAATGTTATTGGGACCAAATGGATTTTCAAAAACAAAAGTGATGAAACGGGTAACATTGTTCGTAGCAAAGCTCGTCTTGTGGCTCAAGGCTACACACAAGTCTAAGGTATCGATTATGATGAGACCTTCTCACCTGTGGCTAGAATTGAGTCCATAAGACTTCTCTTGGCTATAGCTTGCTATCTTAAAATCACATTACACCAAATGGATGTGAAAGGAGCATTTTTGAATGGGTATATTGATAAAGAAATCTATGTTGAACAACCTAAATGTTTTGAGGACCCATTCAAACCACACCATGTTTATAAGCTTATCAAAGCCTTATATGGCTTGAAACAAGCTCCTCGAGCATGGTATGGTCGCTTAACTCAATTTTTGTTGGAATATGGTTTTATTAGAGGAGAAGCCGATAGGACTTTGTTTATCTTAAGAAATGGTAAAACCCCTGTCATAGCTCAAATATATGTTGATGACATTGTTTTTAGCTCCACATCCGAAACGGATTTGAAAAAATTTGTGGATGCCATGTCATCAACTTTTGAAATGAGTATGATATGGGAACTAAACTTTTTCCTTGGTTTGCAGGTGAAACAATCAAATGAAGGGATCTTCATTTCCCAAAGCAAGTATGCGAAAAGTTTGGTAACAAAGTTCGGGCTGGAGCATGCCAAGGCGTCTAAAGTACCAATGGGTTCTACACTAAAGTTGGGAAAGGACCAAGTGGGGGAGGATGTGGATCCAACCTTATATCGCTCAATGATAGGTAGTCTCCTTTATCTTACCGCGAGTCGTCCTGATATAATGTTCAGTGTGTGCGTATGCGCACGCTATCAAGCCAGTCCTAAACTCTCTCATCTAAATGCTGTCAAAAAGATTGTCAAATATGTGTCAGGCACGAGTGATTTAGGTATATGGTTTTCTAAGGATACTAATACCAACCTTGTTGGTTTTAGTGATTTTGACTGGGCGGGTGACATGGATGATAGGAAAAGTACTAGTGGGGGTTGTTTCTTTTTGGGTAATAACTAAGTGTCAAGGTATAGTCGTAAACATAAATGTGTGTCTCTTTCGACTGCCGAGTCGGAATATGTCGCGGCAGGCAGTTGTTTTCCCAACTTATTTGGTTAAAACACATGTTAGATGACTATGGTCTTGAGAGTAATATTTTGACCATGTATTGTGACAACTTGAGTGCTATAAACATTTCAAAAAACCCGGTTCAACATTCCCGTACTAAACACATTGATATCCGTCACCATTTTCTAAGAGACTTGATTGAAAAAGATTTGATAAACATAGAGCAAATTGATACTAAGTATCAACTTGCTGACATTTTTACCAAGGCCCTTGACCACGATAGATTTTCAAGTTTGAAAAAATCTCTTGGTCTTTGTATTTTTTAATCTGCTGTTTTATAAGTGTTACCCTGAGTGTTGTCAACACTTCTGGTAACACTGTAATAATAAAAAAAAATGTTTTTTTAGTTTTTCGTTTTAAGCCTTCGCGGCGGCGCATGCTGACCTTTTTGTTTTGGTAGGTTTATACTTGGTTAACATGTTTGTCAAATTCCCTTTGTTCTCAAAAGTGACAAAGTCACTAAGTTTTTGTGATAAAATTAAAGGCAAAAGGCAAAAAGCACTTCTAGTATTTCCTGAGTAACTCGGGGCACGGCGTTCGCTGCGACAATGCACTCTTGCCAAAGGGAGATACTATCTAGTGATTTCGTACTAAGTATTAGGAACATGGAGTTAGCTACTACAATGTATCCTACTTGAAAGGTACAAATCCCTAAAGTATTTTTTACACTTTATAAGGACTCGGAGCACGGAGCTCGTTACTACGATGCTATCTTGTAGATATTAAAGTGTAAATTATGTTTATTTTAAAGTGTTTGAAGATGAAGAACAATCTTATTTTATCTAACTTGTTAGATTTTAACTCAAACACTTATAATTAAAGGTTTGCTATGCCTCAAGTGTTTGAATTTGGGAAGCTTGTTTTTGCCTCAGTTGCTTATTTAAAAGAAGCCTAACAATTTGCTTTAAGTGTTTATAATGAGGATTGTTTTGCTTTAAAGTGAAAAGTTTTATCAAGGGGATATTTGACTTATATATTTTCTAAAGTGTTACTATCATTGCCGATAACACATTAGTATGTGACACATTATTTTTTTTTATTTATTATTTTCTCGGAATTAATATTTAATTTTTGAAAGTCCGAATGTCCTTTATAATTTGA
Organism: Campanula takesimana; assembly: GCA_026119855.1. Classification (NCBI taxonomy): domain Eukaryota; kingdom Viridiplantae; phylum Streptophyta; class Magnoliopsida; order Asterales; family Campanulaceae; genus Campanula; species Campanula takesimana. The sequence goes on along the minus strand of JAOWBW010001555.1, from coordinate 199,386 downwards.
GGAGTTTTTTATTTTCAAAAAGTCTTTATTAAATTCCTTTTTATTTTTGGTGAATTTGATTAGGTAATTTCATCCCTAAAATTTTGGAGTTAATTTTCAAATCAATCAAAATTTTGTGGGGTTTATTCACCTATGCCGAATTCTCCTAGTAATTTTTTTTCTTTTTTTTTATTTAAAAAAAAAGCTATTTTTTGGGGGATAATGGCCGGTTGTTTTGATTAAAATGTGAGTGTTGTGATAGAGTTAATCTATCTAGCTAAGAAATAGGGGGAGTTGAGTGTTTTTAGGAATAGGAAGAGTTATCTTATAATGAGTATTTAACTTCCATTTGAATACTTCCTAAAAATATCCTAAACCCTCCTCTCACCTCTTTTGCCGATCTCTCTCTCCCTCGTCGATCTCTCTCTCTCTCTCAATCTCTCAATCCCTAAAAATCCCTCTTCAAAATTTCTTCTTTCTCTTCTCTTTTTCTTCAATGGCTTCTCCATCCAAACTCTTTTCTGAGCCTATGGAAGTTTCCACAAGTGGTGGTGAAGCTAGGTTTTTCTCTCCCATGGAGACATCACCGGCGACAACACCGATGACATCACCGCCTTTTCTAGCGATTGTGGTGTCCGGTCCTCCTCCAATTCCAGTCGCCTAAGCACCACCCACCATGGCTCCTTCCCAACCTGCTGAAGCAACCACCAACACCACCAAGAAGAAGCAAAAAAGAAAATCTCTACATGCTTCGGATGAGAATTACTCTGTGGAAAAAGAAAATCCCGAAGATGACTTTGAAGATTGGGTGGATGAACAAGACAGTGAAACCCTAGCCGCTACTAAACAAAGGCTGGCCAAAGGAAAAGGTATACAGAGTGCTGACCCAAGTGTTGCCAAGAAGAGGACAACACCTTCGGCAACACCTCATCCAGCTCAGACTCGATCAAAACCCAGGAGGTACACCACTCTTCTCCTTATGTTTCTGATTCTAGTGATGAATCTGATTATGAGAAAATTCGTGTAGAAGATTATGATGCTTTCCCTTTACCGCACTTCTCTCTAGAATTTTTCAAAGACTCGGGTATGTCGTTTTGGCTAAAACATAGCAAAACCCCGTTTTGGGAAGAGAAAAATATAGATGAGATTGATTTGAAGAATAATGGTGTGTTTTAATTCCTTGAGGACCGAAAATTTTTGATTCCAAATACCCAAGCCAAAGCCTTTGTTGACAAAATTATGAGGAATTTTTATGCCAACTTGAGGCCTAATCTGGACAATGATCTCTCTCCCGAATTTGGTAAGGTTTTTGTTAGGGGTCGAGTGTATCTCTTTAACCTAGAAAATCATTAACAAAGCCTTAGTTATGCCCAATACTAATGAGGAGAGTTTTTATTGCAATAAAGATTTGATGGCCAAATTCTTAACCCACAATGAAGTTCGTGAGTGGCCAACCGATCCCAAAATCAAATTTCCTGCTTTTAAGCTTACTTCGCTTTATTCAGTTTTGCACAAACTTTGCTTGTTTAACTGGCTCCCTTCCAAAAGTGATCAAAATCTTACCATGGAACAAGCTAGAGTTTTGTATAAGCTAGGGAAAAACAAACCTATTAATTTTGGGAATCTTGTTTTTAAACATCTTGCTACTTGGCCAAAGAGGAAAGAACTATCTTATTTCCCGTATCCCTCATTGATCTTTCGAGTGCTCACTTTCCAAAAACTCCCCATAGAAGCCTTTGATGTTTTTACTTCCGGTCCCGATTTCTATGTTATGAACAATCAATTAAAGAGAGGAAATAGGCACAAAGATCTCCCTTGGTCCAAACCGTCCCAAGCCTCAGGTTTCAGTTCCATTCCTTCTCAGGGTACATCCTCTCGTGCACAACCTTCTGCCCCAAATTTTACCTTCCCAAATCCTACAGGTACTGCTGGTGCTACCCCAAGTGTTGTCAACACCTCTGATAGCACTTCTGTTATGATTCCAAAGGCAGATGTAATACAGGTTCTTCAAAGGATTATTGGGAATGTAGGCCATTAAGTGCAGTCCTGGATGAAAATTCATACAGATTTGCAGGCTTTTCATGATCAGCTTTCTTCACAAACGGGGAGAGGAAATGTTGCTGCAAGTGCTGCTAAGGGTACTGCTGCAGGTGCTGGAGGTGTTGATACTCAACAAGGAAATGAAAAGGACGAGGATGAGGAGGAGTAAAACAGCGTGGTTATGGTTATGGTTATGGTTCTGTTTCTTCTGAACTCTTTTATTTTGGAAGTTGGGTGGTGATCAAAACAATTTTTATGTTAGTTGTTTTAAAAATTTGTGGTGGTTATCATTAAACACTTTTATTTGTTTTTGTTAGGTGGTTTGTTAAAACATTTTTCTTTTGGTTGGATGGTTGGTTGAAGTGTGTTACACTTCAATTTGTTTGGATGTTTTGACTATGAACTATGTTGGTCAAATAGTTTTTAGTACTTTGTTTTTAGTACTCGGTTTTACTTAAAACTGTTTTAAAGTCATTGTTTGTTTCGATTGACTCACCTATTGAGGGGGAGTTAATCTTTATGAGAAGACCTTATGCATATTCTGTATTGTTGGCTCACATTGTCTTGCAGGTCACAGCATTATTTAGTTTGTGAAGAAATATACAATTAAGGGGGAGATTGTAAGTGCAGAACGTGGTGATACCACAAGTGCTGCCAACACTGTCCCAGTGATACCCGATGGACTGTCTGGGATTATAATAGGATATTTGCTTCATAAATAATTGTTGCACTAATGTCTAATATTTATGCAAGTTTAGTGTTTATGTTGGTCCAATTTTCAGGTATATACTATGCTAGGAAGTTAAAGAAGAGTTATGGATAAAAGAGGATTTTATCCATAAAACATGTGGGATTTACTTCACAACAAACACATGGGATTTGACCCATTCAAAAGAGTTGAGTTGTTGTAGAAGAATGTACAAGGCGCATGAAGCTAGAAGGTACAAGATGGCAAAGCACAAACTTGGGCACAAAGAAAGTAGTTCCTACATTTTAGGAAATGTGGAGATAATTCACCCCAAGGCTCGGCCACTCCACCTCTCCACTCAACCACGTTTTTATAAACTCTCCAAGCCATTATTGGAGTATTCCCCAAGTTGATCAAGCCTATAAATAGCAAGGGAGGATGTGTTTGAAGATACAACACTTGAAGCAAATACAACACACTCCTCACGCAAGAAAGTCTATACACTCATTGGTTCCGATAAACCCCGTCTTCCCAAACCTTTCCATCCTTGTAATCGAGTATTATGAGTTTGTCTTGGCTAGGATAGGGTCTCGTGTATAGTCTTAGTCGTTCCACAAAGCTTTCATTGTAATAGCATAAGGGAACTCTCGGCCTTGTACTCATTTCATATTATTAGTGAAGGTCTCGCCTTTTGAGGCATCCCTCAAGATATATAATTTATATATCTTGAGAAAAATAATTCTTGTGTGATTTTTCCGCTGCAAACTCTTTTTAGAAATTGTTTTCTGTTCGTGTGTGTTAAGTGTTGCCCGAAGTGTTATCGTTGTAGTGGCAACACCTTTGATAACACTTCCTTTCTGACTTAAGCCATCGACTCACTTTTTCAAGATGTTTACGAGTTAGCTATAAATATTGGAAAGTTTTCATCCAACTGCTGATGTTGATAAACTGTAAACTAAATGAGGGTTTTTGGCTTAGGCTTAGGCTTAGGCTTAGGCATAAACGGGATTTATGATTGAACTTGAGAACTTGTAACTTATTGAACTGATAAGATGTAGTCATATACAATCAGTGAATAAACTAAAATAAGCTATTTATTAACTAAAAGGTAAAAGTCTTTAGTAAAGAGCCCCAATTCAATACAAAATTTCACTTTGGACCCTAGGCCCCCTGAATCAGATCATAAACCCATAAGAACCCAAGCTGAGATGAAAATTTCATATAAACCCAGAGCTTGTGAAAGGACAAAAATACCCTCACTGCCCAAGCCCACATCCCAGCTCACTCCTGCCTCACCAATCATGCTCTACTCTTATAATTAGAGTATAAGAGTCATTTTTTTTTTCACTTTTCGAACTTTTAATAAAAAAGTAAATAATATTTTTTGGTCAAATCCGGTCAAACTCTCATAATTGACGTCTAAGACAAATTCCACTCTTATAATTAGAGTATAAGAGTCATTTTTTTCAACTTTTAATAAAAAAATAAATAATATTTTTTGGTCAAATCCGGTCAAACTCTTATAACTAATGTATAAGACATGTTCTACTCTTATAATTAGAGTATAAGAGTAATTTTTTTTCACTTTTTCAAACTTTTAATAAAAATAAATAAATAATATTTTTCGGTCAAATCCGGTCAAAACACTTATAAGTGACGTATAAGACAAGTTCCACTCTTATAATTAGAGTATAAGAGTCAATTTTTTTTTTACTTTTTCCAACTTTTAATAAAAAAATAAATAATATTTTTTGGTCAAATCCGGTCAAACTCTCATAACTGACGTATAAGACAAGTTCCACTCTTATAATTAGAGTATAAGAGTCATTTTTTTCACTTTTTCCAACTTTTAATAAATAAATAAATAATATTTTTTGGTCAAATCCAGTCAAACTCTTATAACTAATGTATAAGACATGTTCTACTCTTATAATTAGAGTATAAGAGTTAGTTTTTCACTTTTTCCAACTTTTAATAAAAAAAAAATAATATTTTTTGGTCAAATCCGGTCAAAACTCTTATAAGTGACGTATAAGATCAGTTTCACTCTTATAATTAGAGTATAAGAGTCAGTTTCTTCACTTTTTCCAACTTTTAATAAATAAATAAATAATATTTTTGGTCAAATATGGTCAAACTCTTATAATCGACGTATAAGACCTGGTCTACTCTTATGATTAGAGTATACGAGTCAATTTTTTTCACTTTTTCCAACTTTTAATAAAAGATAAATATTATTTTTTTGGTCAAATACGGTTAAACTCTTATAACTAACGTATTAGATCAGGTCTACTCTTATAATTAGAGTATAAGAGTCAAATTTTTTTCACTTTCTCCAAATTTTAATAAATAAATAAATAATATTTTTTGTCAAATCTGGTCAAACTCTTATAATCGACGTATAAGACCTGCTCTACTCTTATAATTAGAGTATAAGAGTCAAAAAAAAATTCACTTTTTCCAACTTTTAATAAAAAAATTAAAAATATTTTTTGGTCAAATCCGATCAAACTCTTATGACTGGTGTATAAGACCAGTTCTACTCTTATAATTAGAGTATAAGACTTTTTTTTTTCACTTTTCCAATTTTTGATAATAAAAAATAAATACTCCCTCCGTCCCTGACTAAGGTTCTTACTTTCCTTTTTGGTTTGTCCTAGACTAAGGTTCTTAGTTGCTTTATTACCTAAAATGGACTATGGGACCCACTTGTCATTCTCACAACAAAAACTCCATACCCATTTTATCTCTCCTACTTTCATTTACTTATTTTTTCATACTCACAACTTTTACTTTTTCTTAATCTCTGTATAAAGTCAAAATAAGAACCTTAGTCCGGGACGGAGTAAAAGGATGAAAACTAACCAGAAGTAGTTGCTCCAGCGGTATTCATTCTACAGTCGAAGTCTTCTACTCACCAAATTCCTTCTGACCTATCTGATTCTCCATGTATCAGCCTTTCCTTGGATTACCATCTTCACACTCTTTTCTTGTGATATTAATACTAGTGATGTTACTTGAAATTTTATTCACTTTTATATTTTTGTTCTTATTGTTTGGAACCAGAGCTCCGATTTTGTGTCACAAGCCATTGATATAGCAAACTTTCAAGCAACTGACCTATTATTCAAACATCAACTAGGCCATATCTTCGCATGTTTACTCAAATTTTCATACTTATTCAAACCTAGCTTACAGGTAGAACCACTCGAAAGAAAAGCTCTAAAATTCATTCTTATTCCATCTTGTCAAAACTACATTAAAATCAATAATTGCAAAAATTGGGAGCAGTAAGATGAGTATATTACTCAATCACCATTCACCAGAAAATGGAGATCAAGGAGAATCCGGTCAGATCTGGAACGGATCGCCGGCGGAGAGGGAACGAGGCGCCGGAATTGTTCGTCGTTGTTGAAAGAAATGGAGGTCCAGATGAAAAGAATGGATGAAGCCGATAATCTCAGCACCGGAGGGAGAAGGAGGCGCCAGAGGTTTGAGTTTTCCCTTAGATCCGACCGGATCTGGGTAGAACAAGAATAGTGGTGGAGCGCCGGAAACAAACTGAGATTACCGGAGATGTGAAGGGGAGGGAGAGAGCGCGAGTGACGTCGGAGGGAGGTGGTGGCCAGTGAGGTAGGTGCGCCGGTGGGTGGAAGTTTCACCGGAGAAGACGACGGCGATGGAGAGAGTGTGCGTGCGTGTTTTTTTAGAGAGAGAATTGTGTGTGTGAATGAGAGAATGAGAGAGGAGAGAGGAGAGGAGAGGAGAGGAGAGGAGGTTAGGGTTTTGTGTTGGGGTGGGGGCATTTCGGGTATTTAGAAAATATATTTGACCAGGTCAAAGGTTTTTTGGGTTTTAGTGGAATTTTGATCTGGGCTTCTATTAAAGTGTGAGCTTTTAGATCTCACTTGGGTTTTTATGGATAAATGATCTGGGTAAAGGGGCCTTGTGGAATTAATCCCCCGGGAAAGCCCACTACTTGGCTAGAGCGGTGGAAGGATCCTAGGATGTCTATTGGATTTTAGATTGTAGAGTCGCCACCTATGTTATTAAGGGAACATAAGAAAAACCTAAAGAATAGCCTATTTTACGTTACGAAACCAAAGATTCGGGAGAGAAGAGTTCGGGGGTTAGGTGACGGAGTGGAAAGTACTTAAACACCCACTCCGCCCCGCTTACGCTGGTCTTGCTACTAAAGGTATTCTAATGTAAAAAGTCCTTCAATTATTGATATTAAAAAAGTGCTAACAATTACATAGTAAAAAAAAAAGGGGAATTGCAAAGGAAAATAAAAGGGAATTGTTTTATATATTAATTTTTGCTAAAGATTACATTAAGAGAATAATAGTGAATTAAACTAGAGTTTAGAATGTAGGGAGATAACCGTAACCAACTTTAATGTAATAAAGTGATTTTTAGGTCATGTCCCATTGATGAGGATTGCATACATTAAGAAGAATACAATAAGAGAAGAAAAGTGAAGTTGTACTTTAAGAAAAAGAGTTCAAACTTTGACTTGAAAAGAGTACAGTTTTGATACTTGAGTTGTTAGTTAGGAGAATCCTTTAGAGAATTCTTGAGAGAAATGTGTATAGTGTAGATGTAGAGAAAGTTTTTGGGTCCTCTTCTAAGGTAAAAAAGAGGGGTTTAAATAGGTAGAAAAGAGAGGAAAAGATGGCTTTTCAACCAATAAGAAAATAAATAAAAATAAATAATAAAGAGAAAATCAAATAATAATAAAAAAATATTTTTTTTTAAGAAATGGCTAAGAATATGGGATTGGAAGTTATGAATAAAGGGGGGAATGAACTTGGATGTAAAAAGAGGTTTTTGTGATCAAGAAAAATGAGGGAAAAGACTGCAATCCGTAACTGCCAAAATGGGAAGCGCGCGCTTCCTGCTTCGGCCGCGAGAGGCGCGCGCATCCCGTAGGCAATGACGGAGGCGCCCGCGGGTGAAAATGACAGAATGACAGAGAAGACTCTAAAGTTAACTCTGTTATGCAGTTTTGTCCAAAACTAACGGAATCAATTAGGAACTTAACCGAAGTAACAGAAATCAATAAAAATAAGTTAAAAAAAAAATACTATGTATGTAATCGGGGTGAGAGGTCCAAGGTGGGATGTCTACAAAACTGAGGAATGGATAGGAAGGAGTTTTGTTGGGAAAGAAGAACGTTAGAAACAAAATGTGATTGGAGTATTAGACTAACGGGGTGGGGTGTGTATGTGAAGTTTGCAAAAGTTTGACTTCTGGAGAAAAAAAAGGTTGCTGTTTGAGAAGGGTTGACAACCATTGCAGAATTTTGATAGTGAGAGGCGGAAGCAAGTTTAGGGTGGGGCAGTTTTTTGGTGAAAAAGTCTCATTATAGATCATAGCTCTGATACTATATTAAGGATGAGAAAGACACGAGAGAGAAGGTTTGATATGAAATGACTCAAATATTATTGATCACAATAGTAGCATATTTATACAAGTAGGTGGAGTACTTCTCAAGCTATTCTAATTACATAAGGAAACTATAAACTATAGAATAATAATCCTATTAGGAAAGTAAATTAAATACTCTAAGAAAGTAAATAATACAATTTCTAGGAAATATACGATTCTAACTATCGAAGGATTCTAATATCCTTAATACTGTACACCCTGTAACACAATTCCCAGCAGATTTGACAATAAGATCAGGAGCATTATCAAAAATTGATAATCCTCACAACACTTACATCACTTCCCCCATTTCTTAATCTCCGTATAAATGGGAAGGTGGACATATACTAAGACGGAGGGAGTATATAATATGAATCTAGAATTGCAGTCAATTACATAGAAGAATCAAAGAAAAGAAAAACATAAATTATTACTCCTATCGAAACTCAAGAAAACAAAAACTGAAAATACAAGAAAAGAAAACAAATGAAAATTGAAGCAGGGGACTTTCGGGTACACCTTCACCCATATAATTGAACTTACCCAGATTTGTACACCTTCTCACCCACCCACCAATATCGCCCATTCCTTAAACATACGGTAAAATCTATGGGCATTAACATCATCGGATAACGCTGACTTTGATTCTTCTTTGACTGTTGACTTGAAATAGTTGGGTTTAATCCAAGTACAGAAACGTGGTTGAACCAATTTATAAGGCCCTTTGCTACAGTATTTATTATCACAAGAGTAATACTTTTTCGTAGCAAGACAATAGAAAACACCGCTACCATCATAAAATTTGGGGAAATAGATTTTGATGCCCATACCTTTTGCTCCGATTGTTTCAAATAGCATGCACCGTCGCTAGCATAAAACACCTTATCATCTCCCAAATAATTTACTTTCTCCCATGTCATTTTTAACAAATCAAACCTCGCAACATGAAGTTGTTGATGTTCACGAGATTCGTAAACCACCAACATGCCACCATTATCCTCTACCATGCCAATGGGACGGTAGTAAAAGTCATATTTGCTATCGGGTACAATGTGCTTGTCACAAACTTTCCAGTGGTTGGTCTTGATATCGAAAATTCCAATGTTGAATTCATCTCCCACAAAGTAGAAACAATCATCGAAGAAAACCGCGTTGCAAAATGAGGTCAAAAACGGTTCACCAATATCAAATCGTGTAACAGTCCATTCCACTTCACCACGCTTAATGATTCCTATGTCAGTACTACCCACACTGAAATTCTTCATGGCAATAATAGTGCAGTCGGAAGAAGTAGGTGGAGATGAAAAATGAAATATTTCAAAGCTACAATCCTTTAATATTGGGGGAACATCTATTAATTCAAAGGTGAAGTGTTAGAAAAGAGTCACCTGCATTCATGAGCAACCACCCATAGTTGGAAGAAGAGATTCGAGAATTGCAAAGATTCAACTTGGGGAAGTCTTCATAGTATGTATCTTCAATACCGGATGATAAAATCTACATTTAATATCATCGACGAAAGAAATTAGATAAGGTGATATATGTGCTTGTATCAATTTTGAAATATCACGCGGTAGATTCGGCCATAATCTTTCTTTATCCGCTTCATCCATTTATGTTTTCAAGCAACTTTCTTGAAAAAAGTCTTCGATCGAAAAGAATTTCCGTAAAAAAAAAAAAAAAAATCACAATCCGAAAAATCAAACGCCAAGGTAAGGCAAAAGCCTCAAAGCACGTCTTCTTTCTTCCCTGCACTTCCAAGGCATTAGAAAAGTAAATAATTTAAAGCATGTATTTATAGTTGAAAAAAATAGATGTTTGACAAAATCCTATACCTAATGGGAAACAGATTTAAAAATTAAAAAAGAATAGAAAGAAAAGTAATCCTCACCCGAACGAAATACGCAAAACAGATATAAATAAGGTAACTATATAATAGTACGCCTCCTTAATCCGTCTGGAAGTAAGATTGCTTAGTTGACTGACAATCCCTATATATTGATGTATTCATCGTTTTATTATTTCTCACATAGTTTATACTCCATGACCTAAATAGTATTTTTCAGATTTTATTATTTTTATTTTTTGTTTATAAGGTATCTTTCTTTTGGTATACTTCTCTGTTTTGAATTATGGGAGTTGCAGAAAAAATGTGGAAGTTTGAACGATCGGATGATAGAAGCGCAGAAAAAAGCGAATGACCAGATGATTAAGGCGAAGAAACAAAGAGAACAAGTTCATACTTACGCGTCCTCCTCCTACTCCCAGTCCTAAGCCCCACCCTTCCCTTGGTTGTTAGTTACTCACCGGAACAATGCATGTGACCACATCTTCTATAGCATAATGGAAGACCATTACTACCGCAGAAGCATTCCTCATCTTCGTAACAAAATGGTACGGCATGTAAGTCAAGGATGGTTAATATTGGAGGATAGGACTTCAGAATTACTCTCTCTTTTCAATATGGTCTCAATGGAAGTGATCCAACTCCCTCCGAGATCTTCTGATGATGATATTACTTCCTCCATCCTTTTGTTTCCACCAAGTGAGCCTAGATGTCTTGTCGTTTTCTTTACTCGCTCACCCTGAACGAATCTTCAGACATCTTATTCTGCAAGCCGGGCGACTGTATCTTTCATCACCATCATCTTGGGACCAATGATGCTGCTATTCATGGTGCGACGACATTCCAAGGAAAGATATACTGCTAAAAACCAAAAAATTTCGAGTTGTTGTACTTGATCTTGGTGATACTTCAAGCCCCCAGGTTACGGTGTTGCTCGATATGGCATTTTTATACACGTTGATCGCCGAACAATAGCTCAATATGTTCTGCCCAATCGAGATTATTACCTACTTGAGTTTCGTGATGAGATCTTCATAGTTGTCATTTTTTTCAGGGATTGAGGACCCCTTTGATTGATAGCTTTACAATTATCGGGCTGACTTATCTGAAAACAAGGCATGGGTTAAGGTGAAGGGCATTAGTGAAGATTGTGTACTTTTCCTTGCTCCTTTTGGCCGTGGCATGTGTTGTTTAGCATCACCAGAATATGGGGGTAAAGGGAACACCGTATATTTCATGGATAATTTTGATCGTTGCCTTTATTCTTTCAATTTGATGGATCAAACCTATTCAATATATCCGCCATGCCCAATGTAAATCGAGGTTACTTCGGATTTCTGCTGGATACCTATGGATCATGCTTCTGCTAGCTAGTTTTTTTTTTTTTTTTTTTGTAAGGTCTGACTTAAAATTTGTACTTAAATCTTTCTGCATAACCTTTTGGCTTTTGCGTTACAAAAAGCTTGTTTATTACTACCTCTGTCCCTAAATGAGTGTCCAAATTTCATTTTTAAGGGACACTGAAAATCTCAACTTTATATACAATTTGCTAGCAAAGGTTCATATATAATCTTGTAATCTCATTTCCAAACATTTATTTTATCGGTTAAAAGAATATTTAAAAGTAATGCATGATTTAAACATGAAAATTAGTAATATTTATTTTATCGGTTAAAAGAATATTTAAAAGTAAGTAAATATCTGAATGAGGTGAAAGACTGTTATGATCCTATCCAACTTATATATATTCTACATTAGTTGTTCCCATTTGTATTTATGGGTGAACTGTTTTAATATTAACTGTTAACCATTAAAAAATAACCATAAGCTAAAAGAGTTTGCAAAGACAATGAATCATATAATTTAATCTATTTCAATTTATTGAACATTCTCTATATACAACATTTTTTGTCCATCATTTGTAGTCTTCATCATTTTCAACACAAAGGATTTCAAACCATTGGGAGATTTAACCCTAGAAAGTGCGACATACAATTGTCCATGACTAAAAACAGGCTGCGGCAAAATATAATCCAACATTATCTAATGTCTGTCCTTGACTTTTGTTTATAGTCATTGTGTAGCAAATTCTGAGCGGAAATTGCCTTCTCCTTAGGACAAAAGGCATTTTAACCCTCAGAAGTGGTTAAAGTAATTCTTGGGATCATTACCCTATCACCAATATTGGACCCTGATATAATTGCACCTTCAATGACTCTTTTACCCATCTGCGTAACAATTAACCTTGTGTAATTGCACATTCCTTGACTTGGATTCACATTACGAAGTAACATAACAGGGGCTCCAACCTTAAGTTCTTGATGCGGGAGCCAAATGGTTGGCACTTGATAATCTTAATAATTTTAGTCAACTTCAAGAGGTTGTATCTATCAATATACTGGGCTAAACGTTACAAATAATATACCATGGAAAGGCCTATGAATGTAGTTTCTTGAACACTTTTCGGATCATTGTTTGGATCATTCTAAAGAGAGTTATGGATATATTTAGTGAAGGGTAGTCAGAAAGTCAGATTCATCCGAAAATTGTCTAGTATTCATATTTCTAATGTCTTTTAATATTTCTAGGCTATCTTATCTCTCAAATTAATTGTTAGTCTTATCTTTTTGTACTTTTAGTTTTCCTAAGCTTGGAGGGATGTTCCAAGTAATCTATAATACCCCTAGAAGATTGCCATTGTAAAACAGGCTGAGTTTGAGTGAATTTATAAACATAAAGCTTAGTGCTTGTTCTTGTTCTTTCTCTCTTTGGTGGATTCCATTGAGTAGTGAACATTATCCAACTCTCTATCCTATTGGTGGATTCCAAAGGTGGTGAGTTGCTTAATCCTGTATCCTTTCGTTGTGGATTCCGGTTAAGTAGTGGATAATATACCTATACATTTATCTCTCTTCTCTATTTTTATTTCCGTTGCCTTTTCCCCCCTTATCAAGTGGTATCTAGAGCCCGGTTATAAACAACCTTCTTTAGCGTGTTTAATCGTACGTGGTATTTTGTCTCAGTTTAAAAATCATTTTTATCCGACTCTTCTTCTTCATCTCCTAGGTTTCTTATCAAAAAAAAAAAAATCTCAATTTGTCATGGACATTCTTGGCATGTTTACTAGTACCATCACTCAAGAACAATTTCTTGATTGG
>JAOWBW010001555.1:134136-186145 GCA_026119855.1 Campanula takesimana | reverse complement strand
AAAAACTATACCAAAATCACTTTCTAAAGGTTCTCCAAGATTTCTTCAAGCAACATTTGAAGGTCTTTCGATTGTAGGTAAAAGTCCATCTTTTCCTTTCTTTTCTACTTCATCTCCTCTCTCTCTTTTACTTTAATCAAATGTGGCAATCACCCAAATCATTTTGGGACATGACCTAATGATCACCTCACCTCATTGAGGTTGGTTAAGGAGTTATCTCCTACATTCCAAATCCTATTTTAAACCCCCTTTTTATGACTTAAAGAAGAAGAAGAAGAACATTTCCACTTCATGTAGATTTTGATCAAGCAAGACCAACTTAAGTTGGGCGAGATGGGTGTTTCGGTACTTCCCATCTCGTAATCTAACCCCCGACCTCAAAACAAAGAATCTTGTTTTCGTAATCAAACTTAGGCTACAATCAACAGGTTTTTCTTATGTTCCTCAAAACATAGGTGGCGACTCTAAAAAACAAGTTAGACATCCTAGGATAATTCACGCGCTCAAGCCTAAAGCCGTGGTTCCCCCGGGGTATCTACAGTGGCGACTCCGCTGGGGAATTTTATTTGAGGGTTAAACTTGCGTTTCTGATCAAATCTACATCTTTTCTGGGGCATTCTGTTTTCCATGGGGGAGGCGCGCGCGTCTGGCCTTTTAAGCCTAAGCGCTCAGCATCCGCATATAAAGAACCAGAATCGCCCAGTTCTTCATGTTTTCATCTTCTTCTTCTGTTATTCTGCACTAATCACTTCTGCAGGGGTTTACAATATGAACATGGGACCAGGGCAATCCCTGAGTCCAAAGTCTGACATTCTGACAGGTGTGCCCCAGAAGCGCGCGCCTCCCATAAGCATTGCGCCATGCGCGCGCGTCCCACATCAGCACTCAGAGGCGCACGCTTCTGGGTTGGTTTCCAGAACAGAAACAGGTTTCAGTGACTGAGCAGAACAGTGGGGTGTGGGCACAATTGCCTGCATCAGAACAGAATTGAACCCTCGGACTGTTTGAATTTTGTGTTTTATTTACTGGTCACATGGGTGATTCGGGAGTTGTAATTTTATGTGCTTATGTGTTTTGTGTGTTTTTCTTTCTTTTCAAAAAAAATAATAATAATAAATAAAAAATTTTGTCACTTGTTAGACCTCACACTACATGCACATATTCCTATGAACTGCTCACTATCGAGTCGCACAAGTCCAACCCCAAAACCCGTCGAGGCCCGTCCTAGAAAGTTTCAAGCTCCACCAGACCTTGGCTCTTTCGAAGCGGTAAAACCTCAGCCCGTGGGGTAGTTCAAGACTACATGCCGGGGGTGACCTTGAGCCTCGTATTCAAGCCGAGCAACAAACCACACAATTCTAGTTAGGGTCTAACACTCCGTGACTCAAGTCGGTTTCCATGTACCGAAATTTCCCTAAACTAATGTCTTCAAATCATACATGCCAACTTGTTGAAAGGGACGCAATAAAAATCCGTCCCCAAAAGTGGTTATTTTGGACGAAAATAAAAATCCGTCCCCGCATGTATGCTTTACTACATTAATTTAGTTTAATCCCGATACATGTAGGATTCACAAGCGCGATGGAATCCGATGAGTATATGGGACCGCGAGATGGTGAGATGGTCTATATACTAGTGTGACGATTCCATTATTTTCTTAGAAACCCCAAAAGGGATTCATTCCCTCCCCCCGACTTATAAAAAAAAAAAAAAAAAAGAGTCTTTTCTTTATGTGGTTCGGCGTGTGCCCAACTGTGTGTTCTAAGTCTTTCATGGACCGCAAGTGTTACTCAAGACTGACAAGGGCCTCTTCTTCAATATAGGTTCAATTGGTACTTACAAAGTCTACCGGGATTCAGCAAATCGGTTAGTCCGTGAAGAGATCACTCTCAACAGACCAACACCAAACATGACCGGCAGCAGCAACACCATGTCTCTCGAATAGCTCTCAACTATGGGTCCAAACTCCTCCAAGAGCAAGTCTCCACCCTTAACAGGAGGCAACAAAGCAAAGACGACATTTGGCAATCCCACCTCGACAACCAAAGGGTGGTCACGAGGCCGAAATGGAGCTAATGAAAGAAAAGCTCACCAACCTTGCCAAGGGGAAAGAACAAGAACAATGATGATGAATCCAATGGACCGAGGGCTTGTTCAAGAGTCCTTATGTCAACACCGCACCAAGAAAATGGGGGAACCAAGTTCCGAGAACAATGAGCCCAAAATGGTGGATTCTATCATGGTACATCGACCAAAAATTCAATGGGCTCAACATGGGGAAAGGCTCCGACACAAGCCTTTATCAATCATCCATCCTCATGAGTACTATGGCCGCTCTTCCCGATAAGTTCAAGATGCCCGACATAAGCAAATTCAAGGGCAACTCTTGTCCTATGGCTCACATGAGACTTATATTTGGGCAATGGTTCCAAAGAAGGTCTCCACCAAGGTGATGGCTCAATGCTTTCCTCTCACTCTCGAGGGGGCGGCACAAAAGATTGGATGCTACTCTCCCGCTCACTGTCCGTCTGATTGGGACTCCGCCATGCTTGCCTTCAAGAACCAATACCAAGGCAACCACACTCACCGGCCCACAAGGAAAAGAGCTAGAGAACACTACTCAACGAGACAATGAGTCCTTCATCGACTTCACAAGGAGATGGAATAATGAAAACTCTCTGAAATTGTTGAAAGGCGAACCAAAAGGGAGCAAATGGACATATTTCTCAAGTGTCTCAAGATTGATCTCCGCACTCACCTAAGTGGGGCTTGCTACTCCGACTTCTCCCAAATGTATGAGGCGGGGGTACGCATGGGATGACTTGCTCAGGAGATTAAGAAGACCACTCCTACTTACAGCTACAAGGCCGCTTTCCAACTCCACAAAAGAGGCCTCGGTCAACGCCGTCACTATTGACAAGGGGAATTACAAAAAGGTTCCTCCACCTCAAGGGAAGAAGTCCCGAAGTGACCGTGTCTACACGCCTCTCCAAGGCATGACTCAAACCGAAGTGTTCGAGGTCCTCAAGGCAAAGGGTCAAGTCACACCCGCGTGAAAGGGTACCAACCCAAGACGATCAACTCCAAATCATGCTCACCACAAATATTATGGCTACCACCAATATAGTGTCAACACCACCGAGGAGGATTGCTTCGTTCTCCGCAATGTCATTAAGATCTCATAGATAAGAAAGAATTGTAGTGACTAATGACGAGCATGTCAATGTAATAGAGATAGGAGAACCGAGGGGACCACCCATTCAATCCCAATTGTGAATGGGGGCCCCAATGTTATGAATAAACTTGACAATTCTTGTTATGTAGTGACTTACGATGAAGGTAATGAGGGAAGTACTAGAGAATAGGGAAAAGAAGCAAGATGGGGAACGTCAACATACTAACTCGATCGGTCGAGTCATAGCAAGCAACCCTTCCACTTCCGCACCGAGCTCCTCTTCTCAAAGGCCGCAAGCTCACAACACTCCCGATACCAACTCAAGAAAACTCAAGCCAACATCTCTATTTGGGACCTCATTGCATCCTCAAAGAAACACCGAGATCTTGTCATCCGCAATCTCGATGATACATCAGTTTCTCCCGATACTACTCCCGAGGACCTCACAGCAATGATTGGTCACATTCATTTTAGCAACGGCATCACCTTTGCCGATATGGACCTTCCGCCGTTTGGTGTTCGACCACAACGAATCTATTTACCTCAAGGTACGAGCAAGGGGGAGGCCCGTCTCAAGAGTCTTAGTGGACGGTGGTTCCGCACTCAATCTCATGCCTGGTAGAATCATGGGCATACTGGGGCTTAAGGATTCTGATTTGAAGCCTTCTACTCAAGTAATCCGAGGTTATGACAGCACCGCCCGTACAGTCATGGGTATGATCGAAATAGACATTGAGTTTGGGAGCATGGTCATGTCCGTTCCATTCCAAGTACTGATATCCCGGCCTCGTTCAACTCTACTGTTGGGTCGGACCATGGATTCATAGTGCTAATGCTGTACCGTCAACTCTCCACCAATGTGTCAAGATCCGAAAATGTGACGAAATAGTGACCGTAATGGCTGAAAACATCACTATCCACAGAAAAGGTGAGCCCGTCCACCAAGTTCAGCATGGTTCTACCAGACTCCACTCTCTCCGGCGTCTCAATCAACGCCATTGACAAAGAAGGGGGGAAACGGATCATGGACCCCCAGCAATCACAAAGTCCTCCGCATGATGAGGAATATGGACTACTTCCCTGGTTTAGGCTTAGGGAAATATCAGCAAGGAATCCTACATCCCGTGCAAGTCCCATTTGTCAAGAACACCTTCGGTTTGGGGTATGGAGCCTTCAAAGAAGACTTGAAACAAAGAGCAAGCTATCAAGAACGAAAAGGCCCGAGCTCGTAAAGAAGGCCGTCACTATGAAGTCCCTAATCTAAGGCCTTACCGCAAGACATTGAATGGTTATTTTGTCCGCCAAGGGGAAGACGTTTCCATACATGATCTTTCCCGAGCCGTGGGTTAACAATAAAGGGTCAAAAAAAAGCCCGGCCTCGAAATCTCTCCGATTGTGAGATCCAGAAATCCGAAAGGGAACCAACTCCCATGTCGCCCCGTGAATGGTGGATGACTATAGAGTCCGAGACAGAAATCACCGTGGGGGAAGAACTGACAGATTTAGCCTCCATGTTTGAAGAACTTGCCATGATGAATGAATGCCAAGTTAACGCCCATCCATGACACCGTCATCATGAACGAGACTATCAGTGAGATCCCGCCAAGCTCCGAGCCGATCAACAATTGGTATTCAACAAAAGGGCCGTGGTATCCAAGGAATTCTTAGTCCAAGAAATGGGTTGCATACCCCGCACGGCAACAAAGGAAGAGCAGCTCACACTTACTTTCGAGTCCGAGAGTGTCTCTAATACCCTCACCCAAGAGGATTTGGAGGCCATAGCCGAGCGTGTGTTTCCTTTCTTTGCTAATGAAAAATTTGATATTTCTGAGTACCTGAGATTGCAAACATCATAAATGATGAATTAACTAATAATGAACTTAACGAACAAGTTAATAACGATTCAAATTATGATGAAATAGACCACGAAAAACACAACATACTTAAATGAACTTGCTCAACAAGTCCGTAGTCGTGGCAGAGAATGGTCCAAAGGCTGACGACGAAGAATTGCATGTTGTTAATCTGGGTACCGAAGAAGAGCCAAAAGAAACCAAGATTGGAAGCTTCTTCAAGGGAGACGACAGAGACAGATTGACTGCATTATACGGGAGTTCGGGATGTGTTCGCATGGTCATACAAAGACATGCCGGGTTTAGACAGAAAGGTAGCGGAGCACAGGATTCCGATCAGAGAAGATGCCAGGCCAGTAAAGCAGAAGCTCAGAAAGATCAAGCCAGAATGGTCTCTGCAGGTCAAAGAAGAGATTGAGAAGCTCCTCAGTGTGGGTTTCATCAAGGTTATCGAGTATCCGATATGGTTAGCCAACATTGTGACAGTCAGGAAGGCGAACGGCAAGGTTCGAGTTTGTGTAGACTTCCGGGATTTACACAAAGCTTCCCTAAAGGATGATTTTCCACTCCCTAATATCGACATGCTAGTCGACTCCACTGTTGCCTACGAGGTCCGCTCATTCGTGGATGGGTTCGCGGTACAATCAGATTCTTATGGCCGAGGAAGATCAACATATAAGACAGCCTTCACAACACCGTGGGGTACTTTTGCTACACAGTCATGCCATTTGGGTTAAGACATGCTGGGGCTTCCTACCAAAGAGCCGTAACAGACTTGTTCCACGATATGATTCACAAAGAAATCGAGGTCTATGTGGACGACATGATCATTCACTCCAAAGGAACCGATGGTCAACACCTAATCGATCTCCGCGAGTTCTTCGAAAGGCTTCGTCAACACAAGATGAGGCTCAACCCTGCAAAGTGCACATTCGGGTTATCCGAGGCAAAGTTCTTGGTTATATGGTCACTGAAAGGGGAATCGAAGTAGACCCCTCCAAAATCAAGGCAATCATTGACATGCCTCCTCCAAAGACGCAGAAAGAGATTAAAGGTTTCATGGGAAGACTACATATATCAGTCGGTTTGTGCACCAACTCACTCCATGTGCGAGTCAATCTTCAAGCTACTCAAGAAGAATGTGGCTCTAGAATGGACCGACGCAGCCAAGAAGCCTTCGATCAAGTGAAGCATTACTTGACGTGCCCTCCTGTTCTAGTTCCGCCGCATAAGGAGAAACCTCTGTTACTCTATCTCACTGTCAATGATGAAGCCCTAGGGGATATGTTAGCACAAGAGCGACGAGAGTCCACAAAGGAGAACGCCATTTATTTTGTCAGTCGCCGATTCCAAGGAGGCGAAAAGAACTACTCTGTCTTAGAGAAGTCATGTGCAGCATTGGTTTGGGTCACTCAAAAGCTCAAATACTATATGGAAGCTTTTCCGATCAAGCTAGTAGCAAAGGTGGACCCGCTCCGCTACATCTTCGAGAAGCCTTTCATGTCAACAAGAATAGCCAAATGGTAATTCATGCTCGCCGGCTATGATATCACTTACGTCACACTAAATCCGTCAAGGGGAAAGTGTTCAGTGACCAGCTTGCCGAATTCCCGTGTGACGAAGTGAAGGGGGAAGATGTACAGTTCCCCGACGAGCATTTAATTTGCACTGCAACCGAGGAAAACAAGTGGCAACTTTTTTCGATGGCGCCGCCAATAAACACGATTTTGGTATAGGGGTATTGCTTGTCGATCCAAAAGACATCTAACACCCATTGCCATACGCCTGGAATTCGAAGCTACCAACAACATTGCCGAGTATGAAGCATGCATAGCAGGGCTCGAAGCAGCTCTCGAAAGAAACGTCACGGAACTAGAAGTGTTCGGCGACTCTTTGCTCCTTATCAATCAGCAATCGGGTAAATGGCGAACCCAAGACCCGACTCTCCAACAGTATGGTCAGCACCTTGAAGAACTGGTTGAACAATTCCAAGAGATCACTTTCAATTACCTGCCAAGGGATAAGAATCGCTTCGCCGATGCACTGGCCACTATAGCTTCATTAGTTGAAATGCCCAAAGGGAAAATGGTGAAGCCTTTCAAAATTGCTCGAAGGAACAGTGCGGCATATTGCATGAATATCGAGATCAACGAGGTTCAAACAAACTCTCCGTGGTATTCGGATATCATGAACTTCCTCAAACACGGCACTTATCCCGAGAACATCAATAAGAAGTCTCAAGCAGCTCTGCAAAGGTTAGCCTCTCGGTACGTACTGATTGGGGACCGAGTCTATAAAAAGCACCACGACGGGATCAATCTCTTATGTGCCAATGAGACGAAGCTCAAGAGATAATGTGTGAAGTGCACGAAGGAGAATGTGGACCCCACATTAATGGGTTTATGCTAGTCAAGAAGATACTTCGCATTGGTTACTATTGGAGCACTATGGAACGAGACTGTATCGAGAAAGTCAAAAGGTGTGCCAAGTGCCAATTCCACGCTAATCTGCAACATGCTCCACCCTCACAACTTTACAACATGGTCACACCTTGGCCTTTCTCTTGTTGGGGGATAGACATCATCGGTAAAGTTCATCCTGCCGGGAGCAATGGGCAGTCATTCGTCCTAGTGGCAGTCGACTACTTCACAAAGTGGGTCGAGGCACAAGCCTATCGAACCCTCAACGCCAAAAAAGTGGCTGAATTTGTAAAGATTAATATCATGTGCCGATACGGCGTGCCTCATGAAATTATTTCCGACAACGGCTCTCACTTTGAGAAGGAAATGGATGCACTTTTGGTGGAAAACAAGATCACCAAGCACAAGTCATCTCCTTACCGGCCCCAAGCAAATGGTGCAGTCGAAGCAGCAAATAAGACCATCGAGACCATCGTCAAGAAAATGGCCTCAACAGGAAGGGATTGGCCCGAGAAGCTACCATTAGCATTGTAGGGCTACCGCACATCAATAGGATCCGCAACAGGAGAAACTCCTTATGCATTGGTCTATGGTTCTGAAGCCGTACTCCCTATCGAACTTGAAGTCCCATCTCTACGGGTCCTCCTCGAGAATCAAGTCAACGAGGTCAACTGGATGCAAAGTCGATATGAACAGCTAGCCTTACTCGACGAGAAAAGGTTAAGAGCACTCGAACGCACGAGGGCATATCAGCAAAGGATGGCAAGAGCTTTCAACAAAAAAGTGAAGCCTCGAAACATCAATGTGGGAGATTTGGTCCTAAGACAACATCCTCCTAATGCCATGAATCCCCTGGGGAAATGGGGACCCCGATGGATCGGTCCGTACGTGGTCAAAAAGATACTAAGCGGTGGTGCAGTCCGGCTCGTGGATTTAGATGGTGACCAGCTGCCAAAGGAGGTCAACCTCGACAAGCTCAAGAGGTTCTACGCTTAATAAACAAAGACCAATAAAAAAAAAAAAAAAAAAAAAAAAAAAACGCTCGCTAGGTTGAAAACCCGCAAGGGCCGCCTAGGCAAAAATTAGAGCACGTGCAAAAAAGAAGCCTGCTAGATTGAAAACCCGCAAGGGCGGTCTAGGCAAAAAACAGGGTGCACAAAAAAAAATAAAAAAAAAATGGTCTTTGTTTATTTGAACTACGAAGACCTGAGCCTCCCAACTAGAGGAACGTAGACAACCTTCGGGTGCGGTCTAAAACATATCAAAAATACCCAATTCACTTCAAATAACAAAATGCAATTTTTATTCATTCAATGAACTATTCAAACCATTACAACGGATTTATTGAGCAACAAAAGACATCAAACTACTAAATCCTAAAACAAAGTGGTCTAATTGCAATCTCTTAGGGTACTAAGAAAAATCCAATTTTCTCTTAGCTTTCAAAGGGCCGCCCGATCGTCTCTCAATCCTTTTCTTCTTGGGTAACGGAGGAGCACTAATACGCACCGAAACCTTCTGTGTTGCAACACGTCTCCTAGCATAAAATTCATCCAAAGGAGTACCGAAAGGGTCAGCGAGAATGTTACTCGAATCAGCAGCAGCCTCCCTATATCTCAAAGTGCTGCTAGGCTCAAAACCCTGTCCCAACAACTCGGAACGAAGCACATCAACCCAAGTGATGCCACGGTAAAGGGTGCCAAATAAATAGTCCAAGTAGCTCTCGGGAAGGAAGACACTCCCCCGATGCAGAGGAGCGAAAGCCCAACGATTGCGGTCATCTCCCAAGCCGACTGAAGCTCACTCGAGAAGTCAGGACCCATGTAAGCAACTGGACGAAGCATTCCATCCCTCGGAAAAGGAATTGTCTGTTGGAGACCGAACTGCCGCAGAACCCGCTCTGGCTGGTAAAATGAAGAATCTCTCAAACCGGGTATAACCACGTGCTGAAAACCAAGAGTCCATTCCACAAAAGGACGAAGACCCCAAGAAGGAGGACACCACTCAATATCGGCGGTCACCCGAGAGGCAAAGAACTTCTTCCAATCATCTTCAGATAAATCCCGGATCAACAACTTCCTCCTATGAACAGCAAAAGGAGACAAATCACCATCCGGAGAATAAATCTTGAAGTGTTCTCGGAGCCATATGGTCAAAAGCAAAGGCTTCCCCGACACATCTTGCCCATCCTATGTAACTCATCAAGGCCGTGCAACGTCTCCCCTACAATAAGAGGGATTACACTAAATTGCTGCTCCTTAGCTTGCAAAATAATCTCAGCCAACTGCACGTTCGCAGTCCCGAAAGGTGTAACAAACAATACTTCGCTGAAGAGACAAACGGCCATGGCATTTCTTTTGAAAGATTGAACCATCGGGTCCTCCGAGTGTAAACTGAAGAACATCGGCAATTCAGTTATGTCAATCACGGTACCATGCAACATCTTCCTCACGTCCTCAACAGGGAGATTCAGTAACCCGACCCAAGAGCCGATGGCACCGCGGTGATATTTAGGGACGGCAATCCGACCGGCCAAAGGCATGCCAAGGATGGCCCCGAAATCGTCAACAGTCGGCACCATTTCATTAGCTGAAAGGTTGAAAGTATGGCTGTCGCAATCCCAGAAAGCCGCGGCAGCTCTCAACAAATCCCAATCCGGCTTCAACGTCCGCAAGGTGAAAAGAATTCGAAACCCGAAATCTTTAATGAAGGCCTTCTTGGGATGGGTCTTGAAAGAATACACAAAAGTGCCCAAGTCCTTTTCATACGCACTAACGACCTTGGCATCAAGGGCAAAAGAATTGGAAGCCATGGAAAATGTTGATCACAAGCGAAGTTAAGCGATAATATGATGTTCAAAAATGGCAGAAAGGAGCTGTGAGAATCAAGTGGTCGAACAGAAGATGATATTATAGCTGTTGGGGGCTCTTTTGGTCAGCAAATGTCAAGCCCGGAATGCCGCCTCCCAGACGCGCGCGCCACCCGCCAGCAGTCTGAAGTGCGCGCGCGTCCCAAGACTACATAGGTAGGCGCACGCCTCACAGGTCTAAATCACTTCAAGAAAAGAGCCTTGTCAGAGATCTCCAGCCTAAATCAAGACACTGTCCCGATCCTCGGACACCCAGTTGGGCACACCTTTTTCTGGTCCGCCCTTAAGGCATGTCAAAAATCAAAAGTAGGATAGAAACTCCCACTCAAAAGTAGGCTGTCCTCTTCAAAATTCCGAACTCCCTAAGTTCTGTCACGGGTGCCACACCCCCCTCAAGAGTCAATCTCAACATTTCATCCCCAGCAGGAACATTTTTCTGGTCGCGGTCAACTGTGCCCGTACCCCACATTTCAAAAAAAAAAAAAAAAAAAAAAAGTCAAGTGTGACTCCAAATGGCACAAGACTTCAAAGCAATATTTCATCAAACGGATTCACTAACGGATTCGTCAACAAGGGTTCACCAACGGACTCATCCAAGGGATTCACTAACGGATTCATCAAACGGATTCACCAACAGATTCGTCGACAAGGGTTCACCAACGGACTCATCCAAGGGATTCACTAACGGATTCATCAAACGGATTCACCAACGGATTCGTCGACAAGGGTTCACCAACGGACTCATCCAAGGGATTCACTAACGGATTCATCAAACGGATTCACCAACGGATTCGTCAACAAGGGTTCACCAACGGACTCATCCAAAGGATTCACTAACGGATTCATCAAACGGATTCACCAACGGATTCATCAACAAGGGTTCACCAACGGACTCATCCAAAGGATTCACTAACGGATTCATCAAACGGATTCACCAACGGATTCGTCAACAAGGGTTCACCAACGGACTCATCCAAAGGATTCACTAACGGATTCATCAAACGGATTCACCAACGGATTCGTCAAACAAGGGTTCACCAACAGACTCATCCAAGGGATTCACTAACGGATTCATCAAACGGATTCACGAACGGATTCGTCAACAAGGGTTCACCAACGGACTCATCCAATGGATTCACTAACGGATTCATCGAACGGATTCACTAACGGATTCGTCAACAAGGGTTCACCAACGGACTCATCCAAGGGATTCACTAACGGATTCATCAAACGGATTCACCAACGGATTCGTCAACAAGGGTTCACCAACGGACTCATCCAAAGGATTCACTAACGGATTCGTCAACAAGGGTTCACCAACGGACTCATCCAAGGGATTCACTAACGGATTCATCAAACGGATTCACCAACGGATTCGTCAAACAAGGGTTCACCAACGGACTCATCCAAGGGATTCACTAACGGATTCATCAAACGGATTCACTAACGGATTCGTCAACAAGGGTTCACCAACGGACTCATCCAAAGGATTCACTAACAGATTCGTCAACAAAGGTTCACCAACGGGCTCATCCAAGGGATTCACTAACAGATTCATCAAACCGGTTCACTAACGGCCTCATTCAAAACATTCAGCCGGCAGGTTCACCCAACGGATCATGCCACCCCCTCTATCAACAAAAGCCGCTCACACAGGGAGCGCACCACTATCTCTCGCAATTTCAAATTCCTGCTTTCATCGAGTCTTTGCCTTCTCTTGGTGATGTCCTCGGCGGGTGTTTTAAACTTTCGTCGACGCGTTCTGCTTTGCAGTCCACGTCGCCGAGGGGCTCTGTAGACGCCCCGCCTTGGACCTCTCACCCCGATTGCACATTTGATTTTGTGTTTCTCCCCATTTTAAGTGTTTCTCGTTAGTTTCTGTCACTTCCGTTAAGTTCCTGACTGACTTCGTTAAGTCCAGGGACTAAACTGAATGACAGGGCTGATTTTCTAGTCCATTCTGTCAAAATTGCCTTCTCTGAGTCGCGCGCCTCCTACAGGAGGAGCCAGGCGCGCGCGCCTCCCGCCCCCAAAGCAGGAAGCGCGCGCCTCTGGGCGTCAGTTACAGATTTCTGGCCAGGATTCCCTCCCTTGCTCAATTTACAGGATTTTGCCCGGGAAGGATTTCTTGGTGACTGAGTTTTGGCACCAAAAACACCCCTCTTTCACCTATAAAAACCTCTCTTTACCTCCATTTTCAAGGATCGAAAATTCATCGAAAACCCGATCGAAAAACTATACCAAAATCACTTTCTAAAGGTTCTCCAAGGATTTCTTTAAGCAACATTTGAAGGTCTTCGAATTGTAGGTAAAAGTCCATCTTTTCCTTTCTTTTCTACTTCATCTCCTCTCTCTCTTTTACTTTAATCAAATGTGCAATCACCCAAATCATTTTGGGACATGACTCTAATGATCACCTCACCTCATTGAGGTTGGTTAAGGAGTTATCTCCTACATTCCAAATCCTATTTTAAACCCCTTTTTTATGACTTAAAGAAGAAGAAGAAGAACATTTCCATTCATGTAGATTTTGATCAAGCATGACCAACTTAAGTTAGGCGAGATGGGTGTTTCGGTACTTCCCATCTCGTAATCTAACCCCCGAACCTCAAAACAAAGAATCTCTGTTTTCGTAATCAAACTTAGGCTACAATCAAGAGGTTTTTCTTATGTTCCTCAAAACATAGGTGGCGACTCTAAAAAACAAGTTAGACATCCTAGGATAATTCACCGCTCAAGCCTAAAGCCGTGGTTCCCCCGGGGTATCTACAGAAGGACGAAACCGCCCGACCAAAAAACCCGCGCGCAAATAGTGGCGACTCTGCTGGGGACTTATCACAGTAAGTGGGTTGACTTGCGTCGAAAGAAATCACCGTTGTTTCAAAATTCTGCATCCTGCGCTGTGTTTCTGTTCCCAGACTGGGATGCCTCGTACGAGGGATCGCTTGTCTCGTACGAGACATCTCAGTTCTGCCTAGCTGATCTGGTTCTCTGGTTTGAAAAGGGATTGTTGTTCGGTTCAAACACGTACACAGGGTTCCATATCTCCTCTCCCCTCTGTTTCTGAGTCCTAGGACCCTCCTAGTGACAAACAAACTCCCTGTATATCATAAAGCTAACCTCTGTTTTGCAGGAGTACTTGCTAAGTGATTTATCCCCTGTTTTACTTGTGTTTGCTTTATGTGTGAACTACTACGGCCTGAGTTCCTCCACAAGAGGGAAACGTAGGCAGCCACTTGGCCCGGCCATTGCATGTTTTTGTTTTACTTAAAAAAAAAAACTCTCTATTTTCTCTTTGACACCTAGATCTTGACTCTCACACACGTGCACACATGTAGAATAATTTCACTAC
This sequence comes from Campanula takesimana, assembly GCA_026119855.1. Classification (NCBI taxonomy): domain Eukaryota; kingdom Viridiplantae; phylum Streptophyta; class Magnoliopsida; order Asterales; family Campanulaceae; genus Campanula; species Campanula takesimana. The sequence continues at coordinate 172,476 of JAOWBW010001555.1, read as the reverse complement.
ATACCATTCAACCCGGGTCCCAATCGGAGGACGGATGTCGGTCAGCATACCCACTCTAACGAGGGGCACTCGCCGGTCTCTCCAAAGATGGTGTACCCACTCCGTGACACGCTCATAGACTGTGTTTATGGGGAGCCTTAGCCGTAAGCCCTGCATCAACCTCATGCATACATACTAGTTAATAAGACACTCCTCGAGACTGGTCGGTTCGATTCTTAGGGTTGTTTTAATCTTTGCCCAAGATAACGTATCTTTACAATCTACAATCCTCCCTTGTGAATATGACGAATGTCCCTTCGGTAAAATGTTGAACAAAGGATCTTGAAAGGATGGAGAACCTCCCTATGGAAATCCGAGTTTGTGTTTTCCTACTTTCACTATTCTGTGCGGGATTGTGGATGCCTTTTGTCTTAGTTTCGACCGCAACGTTCAACATGTCCATTTAGGTTGTCCCTTAAAAATTTACAAGGTTTGATTGCATTATTGCGTTATTTAACAAAGTGCGAAACAACTACGGAATCACTTAGGTTTGGCTAATTGAATTGTGGATTCCGATGAGAATATGGGACCTTTGCCCGAATTGTCCGTTTGGGAGAGTGCAATACATGTGAAAAACAAGGAGCTCATATTCTAGGGTGACAGAATCCACTGTTCCAGGATGAACTAGATAGTAACCAATTAAAATGGATTAAATTACATCCGACCTATAGGATTAAAATATGTATCCTGACTGGCAGGTTGGATGCCTCATACGATACATCCATTGTCTCGTACGAGACATCCTTCCTTTTCTGTTATTCTGCCGTGTTTGGTCAACCTAAACCTCACAAAATCCGACTTGTTGGGACCCCAGCCTGGATTTGACACAGTTTCTGCACTTTAGGTCCGTCCGATCAGCAAAGTAGCTCCATACTCCCAGCACAATGCCTGCTCGCCAAGAAATGACACTCCGAGAGATCTCCCAGAGCCTTCGCTTCAAGATGGAAGCCACCGGAGGTTGCAAAGAAGGCCTACCCAACGGAGAGGCCTCGGAAATCAATATCATGCAAGAATTTCGCTTCAAAAGGCTCGACCATGCCTCTTATTACGCTCATGACCAAGTCAAAAAGCGTAACGAGCAAAGCGAAAAAGACTGGGCTGAGATCGATAAAATGATTGACGGCAGTAAGCTCTAAATACTACAAACCAAATACAACGGAATGAGAAAATGGTACAATGCCGCCGTCAAGAGAGCTCAAGATTTGGAGAACAACCAAGAGAAGGTCATCAATGATGAGGTAGGTAACTGCATCAATCTACTTTATCATGACCTAAAGAACCAAATGGAAGAAGATCATAACCATCACTTCAATGTCATGAGGGACCATTACGAGAACATCGTACAAAGCCTCCAACCCAAGCCACCAAGAGTCTACACAGATTTGAGTCAAATTCGACTTGGGAGAGTATTCCGTGAGCTTGAGAAGGAAGGCAAGCTAGCACCAATGAGGGGGTACAAACCCAAATATGAGGGAGCTGGAAAAGCCTTGCACCTGTACTGCTACTACCATCAATGCCGCGTCACCACACCGACAAATGCAACAACTTGAGGGATAAGATCCAAGATCTTATAGACCAAGGCACCCTTCAAATAATAGGCAATGGAACCGGTCTCGTATTGAAAAATGAAGAGTTCGAGCCTCACGCTTCTATCCCGCTTCATTAGTTAAAAAGTTAGCTAGACTAGTTTTGTTTTCCCTTTTTTTTATATAGTTGCTTCTTTTTCTAGACTAGTCGTTCATTCCTTCTTAGAATAAAAAGGGATCCTACTCACCCGAGAAACATTGTGGGTGAGAGCATGCCCTCCTATCAGTTTCAACTCTTTCTTTTAGCAATAGTCATTTTTCTTTTAAAGTTCTTTTTTGTTGTCTTATAATCCAAAAATAAAGTAGGGTAGAGATGGTAGAAGTGCACAACGAGAATGACTATTCCAAGGTGATTCCATTCTCCGGAACACGCCCAGTACTTAACATGATGCTAAAAGAAGGGTACTTCCCCGGTCTTGGACTTGGCAAGCATTTACAAGGGATAATAGAACCACCACCTATCGTTCTATCCCCCCCAGAATATGGTCTAGGGTATGTGTCACCACTCAAGGACATCCCTAAGGAAGAAAGGGATTGGACCTCATACATAGTGCCACTAGCACCGCCCTATCGAAAGACTCTAAACGGGTATTTTGTACGTGAGGGGGAAAACTTGCCGTATTTCATGTTCCCTGAACCATGGATCGACCATAGGGGGAAGCGCCAACCGGGCTTTGAAATCTTCAGTGACTGCGACCTGTACTCTTTTGACACACAAACAATGCAATTCTCATGGCTACCTCAAGACTTAGGATGCACCAAGGCCGAAGCATACAGTGAGTGGGACTTTGTGTTGGGAGAAGACCTACTGCGCCAATTTCTCAACCTTTGCAAGCTAGAGGGCACCCAAATAAATGCCATAGACAAGGGGGACGCTCCGAGCCAAGACTACACCAAGCTCATCAAGAAAAGTGAGGATCCTATCAACAACTGGTACACAACGGGGGGACCCATAGCAAGTGAAGACTACCTGATCCAAGAGTTAGGATGTACTCCCCATCCCATAGAGAAAGAAAATTTGTAACTCTTACCTTAGAGTCAGATACCGCTACCGATGAGCTCACCCAAGAGGACTTGGATGCCATCGCGGAACATTTATTCCCCTACTTCCTTAATGAAAAAATAGATCTTTCTGAGTATCCCGAGATTACTAGCGTCGTAAATGATGAATTAACTAATAACCCTAACGAATTAGATAATAATGAGTCATATGACAAGATAGATAAACAAAACGAACAAATCTTAAAAGAAATTAATAAGCAAGTAGGTCATCGTGGCGGAAATGGCCCTATTGATGCCGAAGAAATGCAAACAATTAATCTGGGGACAAAGGATGATCCGAAAGAGACCAATATTGGCAATTCCTTCAAGGGGGAAGACCGACAAGCCCTCATAGCGCTTCTCTGAGAATTAGTAGATGTGTTCGCTTGGTCCTACAAAGATATGCCGGGGCTAGCCAATTCGATTGTTGAGCATAAGATACCGCTGCTTCCCGATTCAAGGCCAGTCAAGCAGAAACTCCGCGGAATTAAACCCGAATGGTCGATACAAGTCAAACAAGAGATAGAGAAACTCCTGAGTGTTGGGTTCATCAAAGTGATAGAATATCCAACTTGGTTGGCTAATACTGTACAAGTTTCCAAGGCAAATGGAAAGGTCTGCATCTGTGTTGATTTCCGCGACCTTAACAGAGCATCTCCGAAAGATGATTTTCCTGTTCCAAACATAGACATGCTTGTCGACAACACCGCGAAATATGAAGTCCGCTCATTCGTAGACGGGTTCGCGGGGTACAACCAAATCCTCATGGCCGAGGAAGATCAACATAAAACGGCATTTACCACACCGTGGGGGACATTCTGTTATACAGTCATGCCATTCGGACTCAAAAATGCCGGAGCCACGTACCAGAGAGCCGTAACTGCACTGTTCCATGACATGATACACAGAGAGATGGAGGTGTACATTGATGACATGATCATACACTCCAAAGGCTCCGATAGGCAGCACTTCGTCGACCTCAAAAAGTTCTTTCAAAGGTTGAGATACCACAAGATGAGACTTAATCCGGCCAAGTGCACATTTGGGGTAGTAAAAGGGAAATTCGTTGGATACATGGTCACCGAGCGTGGTATAGAAGCGGACCCCACTAAGATTAAAGCCATCATTGACATGCCTCCACCTAAGACGCAAAAAGAAGTCAAGGGATTCATGGGTCACCTTCAATACATTTGTCATTTTATCAATCAACTCACGACGATGTGCGAGCCCATTTTCTAACTCCTCAAAAAGAACGCATCCCTAGAATGGACCAAAGAGTGCCAAGAAGCTTTTGAAAAGGTCAACGAGTATTTAGTGAACCCACTTGTGTTGGTTCCACCGCATAAAGAGAAACCGCTAACCTTGTACCTTACAGTCAATGACACTACACTAGGGGCTATGCTAGCACAAGAGCAACCTAATTCAAAGAAAGAAAATGATGTGTACTTTGTCAGCCGTCGCTTCCAAGGGGATGAATTGAATTACTCTGCATTAGAAAAGTCGTGTGTTGCACTGGTATGGGTGGCTGAGAGACTAGATCCGTACATGGAGGCGTTTCCCGTACAACTGATTACCCGAATGGACCCAATAAAGTACATCTTTGAGAAGTCACATACCTCCTATAGAATAGCCAAATGGTACTTATGATCGTGGGGTATGATATCACTTACATCACACAGAAATTCGTGAGAAGAAGAGTCTTCGCTGATCATTTAGCCGAATTTCCATGTGATGAAGCGAAGGGGGAAGACCCGCGATTCCCTGATGAGGACATCTTGGAGATAACAGAAAATAAGTGGCAATTATTTTTCGATGGCGCAGCCAAAAAACGAGGATATGGCATTGGCATGTTACTAATAGATCCCTCATATTTCTACACTCCACTTGCAATCCGCCTTGACTTTGAAGCCACTAACAACATTGCTAAGTACGAAGCTTGCATAGCGGGGCTTGAAGCAGCCTTAAATGTGACCGAACTAGAGGTATACGGATATTCACAACTTATAATCTACCAGTCACTCAAGAAGGGAAAGTACAAGATCCCACACTCCAGAAATATAAACGCCATCTCTAAGACTTGGTCAAACAGTTCAAGGAGGTCACTTTCTACTATCTTCCTAGAGAGAAGAACCGCTTAGCAGACTCGCTAGCCATGCTAGCATCACTTGTGGAAATTTCCGAATGGACTGAGGTCAAAACCTTCAAAGTCACGAGACGGACGACTCCTGCTTATCACTCAATCATAGACCTGCATGACTACGAAGAGCCGTGTGATATTGTTTCCGTTAATACCCTAGATAATAAGCCTTGGTACTACGACGTATGGCATTTCCTCCTAGATGGAACCTTCCCATCAGACACATCACCTAAAACAAAGATATCCCTCAAATGATTTGCCGCCCAATTCATAATTATAGGTGACCGCCTCTACAAGAAACATCACAAGCCGTGTCTACTCTGTGCTGACGAGCATGAAGATATAGAAGTCATGGACCAAGTCCATCAAGGAGTCTTTGGAACCCACATGAATGGCAATAGCTAGCCAAGAAAATCATCCGATTAGGGTACTATTGGCCCACAATGGAAGCCGACTGCACCGACATGGTTAAGAGATGCCACAAATGTCAGATACACACTAACTTACAACACGCACCACCGTCTGTGTTATACCCCATGACATCCCCTTGGCCATTTTCTATGTGGGGAATAGACGTCATAGGCAAAGCCTCACCGATAGGTCATAATGGGCACTCATTCATATTGGTCGCCATAGATTACTTCACCAAATGGATCGAAGCTCAGTCTTACAAAGTCTTAAATGCCAAGAAGGTGGCAGAATTCTTTAAGACCAACATCATATGCTGATATGGGGTACCTCATGAGATGATATCCGATAATGGCACACACTTTGAGAAATAATGTGACCAACTACTCGCAGAGTATAAGATAGAGAGACATCAATCGTCACCGTACCGACCACAGACCAATGGAGGAATAGAGGCTGTTAACAAAACCATAAAGGTCATCATTAGAAAAATGTCTAAGACTGGCAGAGACTGGCCCGAAAAGCTACCCTTTGCACTTTGGGGCTACCGTACTTCAATCCGTACTGCCACTGGTGAAACTCTATATGCCCTAGCCTATGGGATGGAAGCAGTGTTACCAATCAAATTGGAAGTACCATCACTAAGGGTTCTCCTAGAAAACCAAGTCAACGAAGTCACATGGTTGAACAGCCGTTATGAACAACTAGCCCTGATAGATGAATGTCGACTCCAAGCCACCGAGCATATCCAAGCATATCAACGGAGAATGGCCCGAGCATTCAATAAGAAAGTCAAATCCAGAAACATCAAAGAAGGGGACCTTGTCCTACGCGAACATCGTCCCGGACCGTTTAACCCATGGAAAAATGGGGACCGAGATGGATAGGTCCTTTCATAGTCAAGAAGATCTTTTCCGGAGGAGCAGTACAACTCGTAGACCTAGATGGGGACCAACTGCTGAAGCCCGTCAACATGGACAAGCTGAAGAAGTACTACTCGTAGCTCCGTCCCCTATTTCAAAAAAAAAAGGAAGAAGGCTCGCTAGGTTGAAAATCTGCAAGGGCGACCTAGGAAAAAGTTAGAGCAGAAAGCACGAGAAAAGAGGCCCGCTAGATTGAAAACCTGAAAGGGCGGTCTAGGCAAAAGTCAGGGTGTGCATTAAAAAAATAAATATAGGGGACAGTCTCGTGCGAGATACCTATGTCTCGTACGAGACATGTCAGTCAGCAGACATATTTTCTCTTTCTTAAACAAGAGCTACGATGACTTGAGCTCCTTATTTAATTGATGTAAAAGGAGAACGTAGGCAGCCTTTTGGTCCGGTCTATTCAATAAATAAAATCAAAATCTTGTCTTCTTATTAATTGAATGCATTTCAAGAAAGCAATAGGAAAATTTCTAACATGAATACCAACTTGCAAAAGAAAACAAAACAAAATACTAAAATCTAAACTTTGATCTATTTAAAATAATCTCTTGATACTCCTAAGGATCTACTTCTTCCTTAACTTAGTAGGGGCTTGACCACGGTCTGCCTTGTCATCCTTCTTTCTCTTGTACCGAGGCATCTCGTAGCCAGGAGGCACACTAAGTCTGCTAAACACTGAGGGAGTCAACCTCGCAAACACATGAGGCCTATCAAGAGCTTGGAATTTACCGGGGAGTCCGTTCGCCCTCTTCTCGTAAAAGTCACCATCAAGAAAGTCTTGGGTAGCATCTACACTGACGTTGGAAGGATCCTCCTTAGCTTCTTTCTTCCTCAAACTCAAGCTAGGCTCGAATTGGTCCCCCTATAGAGAATGACGAATCTCATCAACACCCTCGACACTAGGACGGAGTTCTTTGAGAAACCAATCTAAACATTTATCAGACAAATAGATACTCCCTCCATCATGATGAAGATTGGTCCAACGATCCATAGTGGTGCCTTGCCCCCAATCACGAGACATGCTCATAGAGAACTCTTAGTCCATGAAAGAAATGTCTTGAGGCCGTCCCCCTGACACGAAGGTGTCCCGCTGTTGACCGAATTGTCGCATTACTCTTCGAGCAAAGTAGAAAGAGGAATCCCTCAAACCCGGAAGGACGACCCTGTCGTATCTAAGGGTATTAGCTACAAACCTCTTCACCTTCCAAAAGGATGGACACCAAGCAATATCATCAGTCTCCACCTTAGCAAAAAGAAGGGCCCATTCCTCGACGTTGAGACCCTTCACCAACAGTCCCCGCCTGTGGAAAGTGTAAGGATAATACTCAGTCGAAGGGCTCAATAGTTTGAAGTTCTCTCTAAGCCAGATAGTCAACAATAATGGACTTCCCCGAGTCATGGAACTGGTTCAGTGTAGCTCATCAAGACAGTGAAAGGTCTCCCCTAAGATATGAGGAATAATGTTAAAGGCACGTCCTCTAGCTTGCAGAATGACGTCTACGAGCCCCGTGTTCGCCATGCCACACTTGCTCATAAAAAGCACACTTCGGAATAAGCATAATGCCAAGAGACAACACTGGGAATCCACCCCATGACCACGAGTCACTCGGCCTTTAAATCTCCTAGGCAAAGCGTGGAGATCAACATAGCGATTATGAATATAACTCTGCACCTCGGGAAGGCCTATACTTAATAGATCCCTGAGAGACCCTGCCGGTACCTTGTCATACTTGGGCACCGCAATCACTCCTGTCAATGGCATATCCAAGATAGCCGCCATCTCCTCTACAGTAGGGACCATCTCATTGAGCGAAAAGTTGAAGAGATGAGTCAAAGGATCCCAGAAGCGTGCAACTCCCTTTAAAAGGTCCCAATCCAGTTTTAGATTCTTCAAGGTGAAAAGAATCTTGAAACCGAACATCTCTATGAATCTTCCCTGACGAGTCTTGTCAAACGAACGGAAGAATGTTGCCAAATCCTTCTTGTAGCGTTCCACTAGTTCCGAGTCCAAGGAAACTCATCAACAATTATTAATGAAGGGACGGACTTACTTTGGGCCATTAGGAGCAAAAGGTTGAGAATTTTACTCCAAAGGAAAGGTTCCCAGAACTGATTTAAGACTGCATGGTATTCTAGGACGGACTAGAGGTGTTTATATACAAGTTCCCCGAGGAAAAAGGAGAAACAGCCGCAAATTAACAGGATGACTCGTACAAGACATCGATGTCTCGTACGAGGCATCTCCTTAGTTCAGACAACAACAACTCTGCTCAAATCCCAGGTTGCCCGACAAGTCAAAACATGCCTCAATCATCTCGGAAACGCACTCGAAACAGTTCAAACATCACATATAAATGACCCAACGCGAATCCATCTCATAAATATACCCCTCAGTTGACCAACCGGATGTGATTCAATCCATTTACACAGTCAGAAATAAAAACTAAAATTTACAAATTTATGTGCTAGAGTTAGGAAATAACTGTTGCATATGTACAAACTGAAGAAAGAAAAAATTATCTTCGCCTACGCCGAGGCAATAAATGCATCATCAAATAAAGAAAGGGGTAGGGGATCCTATCTACTCAGACATCCAAGGAAGGGAGACGTCGCCACTGCCATGTGATCATTCGTCAATCCAAGGCCTCTTCCCGCAAGAAGCTGACTCCGCTGTCTGCCGAGCCAGCCTGCCTAAGAGCCCCACGGTCTCACTCTTCACCCTCTTGGCATAGGCCATGAACTGGGTAAGATGTCCCGCGACCTCTATGTACTCTTAAATAGGCACCTGTTGGGAGGACACAAATGAAATTATCCGAATCATCAAATGAATGAAAGACAGAGACACAAAATGGTAAAATGACGAAAACGACAAGGAAAAAGTCACAAGTCATACCATGGTCGCGTCTGCAGGAGGTACGAGTCCCTCAGGCATATCGTACTGGGCAGGAAGGTCCTCGATACTCTCTATTCCCTCAGCCATACTGTAGGAGAATGAAGCTAGTCCGAGCTGCGGACAGAAAGGGACGTGCACAACCCCCCTGGGCCTGAGCCTGGTCACCCTCTAAAATCAATCGAGGCATGAGGCGAGCAAGAAAGTCCTGATAATCAGCCTCCAGATGTATGTGGTCGAAAGCATCCTGACCAATGATGAGGTCCTCTCTCTCCTTATCCCCGATGGCATAAGAGTTCAGCATATGAGCCGGTGGGTCGAAAGGGACAACAGCATTAAGCCTGCCACCACCTTGCTGGCGAGATACCCTCTCTCCTAAGTAGAAGCATCCCCCACCGAGGATAATCATCAGTAGTCTCATACCGGCAAAGCCATAGACATGATCAATGCCCAAATTCCGCCAGGGAAAGAAGGCAACAGCAGACTCGGGAGCAGCATCCCATCTGTCAAAATATAGCCACAAGCGCTCTACTGTCATATCAGCCCCTCGGCCTGCTCATCACGGGTATCCCTATTATCCCGGCACCATCTCAGAGTATCTGGGAACATAACAGCGTTGTCTCGGAGATTGAAAGAGAAGAGATCAAACATGGCATAACCCCATGCCTGCAAAATGGGAGAAACATGGAAGATGTCAATACACAATAACTGAGAAAGAATGCTATCAAAGTAAACTGGGGCTGAAATAAAGGAGGAATACAGAAGAAGAAAATGTATTATACCTCCCAGGCATGACTGTAACTGCCCAAGCCAACGTTCGTCCGGTCCCGCGAACTCTCATCCATGGCCACGTAATAGTGGTCCAAGCCGGTCAATCCCCAACTGGCATCAGTAACATGCTGCATATCCCTCAGGCAGCTCAGCAGAGTAAAAAGGGCAGTCGACGCATGATTAGCGAAGAGCGTCTCAGAGAAAGCCCACCAAAGAAAGCCACGAACAGCCACGATGCGGGTGTTCACAGATCCCATCTAACCGGCATTAACAGTAAGATAAGCATCAACCTTGTCCCTCAGAGCTGTAAGAGGGACACCCTTGCCTAGGGTACGCACCGAGAAGCCCAAAAGGTGCGTCATATCATCCCCGCTAGGACAAAAGTCTGCATCCACCTCAATCAGATCGCCTGTAATGGGAAGCCCAGTGATGGCATGGAAATCAGTAGGAGTCATGGTGACCTCCCCCCACCTCATATTCATGGTGTGAGTACTATCCCACCAGTGCTCCCAGATAGCTTGGAGCAAGTGAACATTCCTCCTCTCACCGACTAAGCCGTCAAAGAAAGGCTTGAGTCCCATATTCTCAATCTCCTTCTTCAGTTCACCGTTAAGGGTTGCCCACCTCTCGGCAACAGCCCTCACACTGCCTCTACAGTTATTAATCACCCTGAATGACTGCAACCAACAAAGGCAAAGGAGACAGACGTCAAAAATCGGTAAAATCCTCACTAAAGCATTTTACCAGAAACATCGCAGAATTGCCTAAAGCGATAGTCAAAATCATGTACTACTATACTACAGTGATTGTCGACATCAACAAGGGTAGAACCCCATCGAAAGATCAGCCATGCATGATAAACCCTAGCAACGATAATTCTAGGTGAAAAAATTGCAAAAGTCGATTTGCAAAAGCACCAAATCGAGGCATGCAACAACGAAATTGGCATGAGACCTCAGAAAAAGGGAGAAATCCTTACCCTCCTGGTCCGAATGGCGTGAGAAATGTGGTCCTCGGGAAACGGATACAACTCATCCATGTTCCATCTTTTCCCCTTCATATGCCTACCGAAGAGTTGCTCCTTATGCGAACGATTAGCACCTGCAATTGGAAAGGGTTGGGAATCGCTAAAACTTGCGAAAAATGGAGATTTTGGAGAAAGAAATCGCCTAGGGTTTGAAACTCCCGAAAACAAAATGTGAAAAGTGATTTGAAAATCACTTTCAGCGCCTGATATGCAGCTGATCTGCGTAAAATCAGAGATAGCTCGTACGAGGTATCCCTCCCTCGTACGAGGTATACTCAGAAAATCCACAAAAAACCCTGTTTTCTAGGAAAATTCCAGAAAAGCCCTGCTTTTAACAGAAATGTCAGAAAAGCCCTGCTTTAAAACAAAAGGTCAGAGGAGCCCTGCTTTGGGTAAGAGGTCAAATCTGAACCCGGTTTAAGATGGAATATTGAGTCGTCAACAAAGGAATATTTTCAGAATTGGAACCAATGAAGTTGTTTCTCAGTATGAATTTATTCTCACCGCACATCCAAGATCATGGGTGAGCAACGAAATCTGCATCAACAAAAGAGGTCAAATCTGAACCCGGTTCAAGATGGAACATTGAGTCGTCAACAAAGGAATATTTTCAAAATTGTAACAAATGAAGTTGTTTCTCAGTACGAATTTATTCTCACCGCACATCCAAGATCATGGGTGAGCAACGAAATCTGCATCAGCAAACTTTCAGAATCCCATAATTGTCATCGAGACGTAAGTTAATGGCATAGGATTCATTTTCTGACGGAAAGGCAGTCTCGTCAGAAGGAGAAACAAGGATCCAAGTAATTGGCATCTCCACAACCAGTGATCCCATAATTGTTATCAAGGCGTATGTCAATAACATAGGATTCACACCCCTCAGATTCCCATAATTGTCATCGAGACGTAAGTTAATGGCATAGGATTCATTTTCTGATGGAAAGGCAGTCTCGTCAGAAGGAGAAGCAAGGATCCAAGTAATTGGCGTCTCCGCAACCAGTGGTCCCATAATTGTTATCGAGACGCATGTCAATAACATAGGATTCACACCCCTCAGAGTCCCATAATTGTCATCGAGACGTACGTTAACGGCATAGGATTCATATATTCCGGCGAAAAAGGCAAGTTCATTGGAAGGAAAAGCAAAGATCCAAGTAATTAGCGTCTCCAAACCCAGAGTCCCATAATTGTCATCAAGGTGTAAGCTAATGGCATAGGATTCACATTTTCCGACGTAAAGGACAAACTCGTTGGAAGGAGAAGCAAGGATCCAAGTAATTGGCGTCTCCAAACCGAAGACATGTCGTCATTAACAGGGTATATTCAGAATTGGAGTCAAAGAGATTGGTTCCTCAGTATGGATTTCAACTGGAGACGGTTCGTCATCGACAAGAGCAAAAGGAGTATATTCAGAATTGGGTCAAGGACATTGATTCCTCAGTATGGGTTACTCTCTAAACTCTGAACTTTACTTACCGCAAGTATTTGTTTTTAAAATGATTTTCAAAATACCAGAACCCCCGTTTTTGCGTATTTTCGGAGTCGGACTACGTTTGGTCTGATTTCCTTCCAAGGAATACGTAGGCAGCTTTTCAGCACGACCATACCCCTAGTTTAAAATGACGTCTTTTCTATCGACGACGTTACTTCTTTCATAAGTATCGTCGTTGAGGGGATCTGTAGACACCCCATTTTGGACATTTATTCATAATCACACTACTTCTGTGTCTCGCCTTTGATTTGGGTCAAAACTCGTTAAGTTGGACATGTTCCGTTAAGTTTCTGACTGACTCCATTAGTTAGGGGCCATAACGAACACCAAAACTACTGCAGAAGGGCATAAAAGTGATTCCAGCACTTGGATGCCTCGTACGAGACATTGATGTCTCGTACGAGACATCCCCCCTTGACAGTCGGGTTTTGGTCAGTTTCCTTGTTGATCTCAACCCCTTTTCTTGGCAAACACTCAAGTAATCCGAGGAAAACCTATTGGGCGATCCTAGAGTCCAAAAATACCTCTGTGGAAATCAACTCTTTGATTCCCATCCAAACTTACCTTCTTGGTTTAAACCCTAGGCCTAGAACTCATATAAATAAAGAGGTTCTTGAACCAAAAAGGGGTTAGAAGAATTATTCACCCAAAAACCACTCCGTATCTGATAAAAAAGGTCCTCCTAATCAGCCTCTCTCCCTCACCCACAAAATTCAAACCCTCATAACACCATTGGAGTCAAGATTTTGGATTATCAAGGCCTTTAGTCAAGGCCATCCAAAGGATTCTTGAACATTGCTTAGGTAAAATCCTTGCTTTCTATCTTCTCATCTCCTTCTTTCTCTTTGAAGTAGTGTGATTCCATTAAAGGATCAGCCTAGAGCCTTTCCAATCCATGGAGATGGTCTCGAAGCACATGATCCAACATTCCAAATAAATAAGAGATTATTTATTTAGTTCCATTTGCGTACGTTTTTCATAATTTTGATACAATGATGATGATTTCGTAAGCAAGACCAATCCTAGATTGGGTGAATTGGGTGCTCCTTGACCTTTCAAATTCATAACTTAACATTCAAATCCAAGATCTCACGGTTCGTGTTCCGTTAAACATGGTGGCGACTATCTAATCAAAAGGTGACGCGAAGGACGAAACCGCCCGACCAAAAAACCTGCGCGTAAACAGTGCCATATGAGATATGGGATGAAAGGAAACTTGGTTTGTATATTATAAAGATTTAAAATGGTGAGACCCTTTTAAAAGGAAGTTGTCTGGGGCAAACTCACACTTAAATCTAAACAAATGAATTTTCATGGGATATTCTAAGAAAACTTGAGGATATTATTTTACTTGTAAGAAACAAATGATTTGTTACTTATGATGGTACTTTTCTAGATAAATTGTTTATCTCTAAAAGAACCAGTGGGAGTAAAATATATACATCTCGAATGGTTTGAGACTGTAAGTACCCCAATCTGAAACTAAACCAACTTAGAGGAATTCTTTGTGCCATTCAGGGATAAACTGATAGGCCAGGACATCACTAAGATAAAACATGAACCTACTAAGATAAAACAGGAACGTGAGGACTGTTCTGGAATTAAATTTGAAAAAATCCAGAAACTCGCCACCTTAAGCCATACAGCTACTTTGGAGGCCTCAAAGCTTATAAATTAAACCCCTTGCTGATCATTTTGGGGGGAGGGGGAGAAAAAATTGTTTAAAGTGTTGTTACTCTGCAGAAATAGGATCAGAGTTGTTTCTTGAGTGAAAGAGAGGAAGATTGGCCTAACCAAAATAGGTGAAGCCTCCTTCTCCGCACATTCTCTTTATCTCATATCCATTTTCTTCTTTGTTTTTGGTGTATTATTGTTTATATTAATTGCCATCTACATTCCTTGCTATTTACATTCCTTGTCATTTACATTTCAAGTCATTTACTTTATGTCATCTTATAACTTGGAACCAAATCATGGGGTGATTCCATGGTGCCCTCAAACTCAAAGTGTGATCATGGGTTAAAACCAAAAAAAGACCACGATTTGTTAATTTCTTGTCTTTAAATAGCTTGATGATCCATATTCATGGTGAGAGCATGTACCTTTATATTGTATTTGGCCATGATGATCATTTGGAGTGATAAAGTTTTCATCTTTATCACCCAAACCTTGATCTAGCCACTTATTCATCACATTTGGGTCATAAATATTCATCCTTTATGTTCCAAATGTTGATTTTGTTGTCCCTAAAGGTTTAATCTTATATGGAGAGCCCATTTTGATGATAAAGTTTACATCTTTACTCATTAAATGGTCATCTTGGCTCAAAGGCAATGTCCATCAACTTTTCCAATTTTCCTCTAATGATTGCCTTAATCACACCCAAATCCATGTGTTTGAGGTCCCTTTGATGATTAAAGAGCATATGAATGATATAAATTTAAGTTTACTTGTTAAAATGCTAACTGTAAACAAACAGTCCAGTCCAGTTTAAGTAGAATGCCCTGTTTCTGCCTGAAACTGGACAGTTTCTGGAGAAACTGTAAAAATCCCAGGGAAGACCTCACCTAGCCGTACGTCTGGTTTGGTCAGAGGGATCAATTTCCCTTTATGTCCCATTTTTGTTAAGATCTGTACAAATAAACCCCTATTTTCCTGTTAAAATCAATAACCAGTTAAAACTGCAGTTTTTCGTTAAACACACACACACACATGCACTTTTTGTTAACTAACATAAGGGAGACTCAGCTTTGTCCAAGGGGCTTGGGTGACGTGAAACTCTTCCCAAGCCGTAACCTGACCTCCGAACTCATAAATCTCTAACCATTTTCATTTGTTTGGTTAAAAGTTAACAAATGTGGCGACTCCGTTAAGTTTTGAGAGTTAAAGTGTCATGTTTGATTCTCGAAGGAAACTCTCTCTTCCGTTTTCCCGCGGGTATCTTACAAGTGGCGACTCCGCTGGGGACTAGTATGTTTTCGGACTTCTTTTTAGAAGATTCAGGGGCATTCTTGTGTGGGTCAAACTCCCGTCCCCATTTTTTTGATTTTGTGCATAGTTTTTGTGTGTTTTGTGTTTTTGTTTTAGTCTTTGGGAGTGGAACTGTTCTAGAAATGCAATAAACTGGGGCTTGATGATCAGAAGCTGAATATCTGCAAAAAATAATGGTGTTTTTGCTCTAGCCGTACGGCTAGTTTGGGTAGGGTCACAGAATGTTTCAAATTAATCATTTTGTGTAGGGAAGAAACATTCTGTGTGCCCCCTTGCTTCTGCTTGTTCAGGTTCCAAATTTACAGCATTACTTGTGCACATTTACCTTCATATTTCTTGGCTAAAACTTGGTTTTCAAAGCTTGGTTATGCATAATCTTTTGGACATAAAATTGGGGTTTTAAAGCCTTATTGTGCATAACCCCTTTTGTAAAATTTTGGTCTTCAAAGTTTCTTGTTGTGCACAACCTTTTTTGTACAAATGACTTTCAAAAGGTGGATGTTCTTATTGCAAATTTTTGGCTTCCAAAAACCTTGGGTTATGCACAACCTCTTCATGTATAAATTGTGATTCTTATTTGTTAAGAAGCCTTGCTTACTTTCTTGTTCATACTTGTTCATACTTGTTCATATATTGTTCATACTTGTTCATAACATTAAAACGGATCGAAAATCTCTATTTTGACTCAAAAGAGAACATAGAAGGCTTCACACTACGCGCACTCGACCTTGTGCACGTTCCAAAAACCCTTAAAAACCCGGGATGGATACCACGATGCAGCTTGATTGGTGCTCTTGTGCCCTTCTCGCGTGCACGGGTCCATTCCACCTCCCCTTCCTAGCCGAGTCAACCACACATGTCCGTGACACACAAATACCGTGACCTTGGTTGGTTTTTGGTCTACCTCATGTCAATCCGTCCCTAATATGTTCCCAAAGTTAAATGGCCAAATTAACGCCCGAGTTATGACTCCTTGTGAAAGCAAGCATGACCAAGGTCATCTTTGACCCGGTCTTTAACTTGTGCGTTAATATTAACCATAATTAACCCAAGTCATGTATTAAGGATAGGGTGACACCGTGTCGTTAAGCCCTAATGTTTGGTTCATTCAAATCACCATTAAACCCAAGGTTAAGGTCAAGATCCCTCATTTCAAATGAGGTCATGTCGGAATTTTGTGGGAAGCGTTAGGTCAACCTTAACCTTGACCAGGGCTTAATCGTAATAAGAATGGCCCACATATTGGAACTTTACGACACACCAGACCTTAGGTTTGGTTCTTTCGGTCGGTGGAAGCCACGTGCCCTATAGGACCCTCGCACGGGATAGTCCGTCCTTGGGAGCGTGTAATACAGGTGAAAAATGAGGGGCTTATAGCCGTAGTGATGGCCTCCACTGATCTAGGGTTTAGATTAGTTGTGAAAAAGAAGATAAATCTTTTCCAACCATTTAGGAATAAAAAATGCGTTTTAAGTAAACGTGAATGGATAATTAATTGCACCTTGCGTGAGCTTGCTCCATTTTTGCTTCTTGCCTTTGACACATCGCATTCTGTCGCTAACAAGCATCACTTCGTCAATCTTTGGATGGACCTCCGTTATCCTCCAAGACACCCGTCAATCTTTGGATGGATCCCCGTTATCCTCCAAGACACCCGTCAATCTTTGGATGGATCCCCGTTATCCTCTAAGACACCCGTCAATCTTTGGATGGATCCCTGTTATCCTTCAAGACACCGCCAATCTTTGGATGGATCCCCGTTATCCTCCAATATCTCGTTAAATCCCTAGGAATAGTCCCCCAGGTCCCGATTAAGGTTACCGTTAAATCCCTAGGAATAGTCCCCTAGGAAGTCAGTCAAGTCCTTGGATGGATCCCCATTATCCTCTAAGAAGTCGGTCAAGTCCAAGGATGGATCCCAGTTATCCTCCAAGAAACCCGTTACAGCCTTAAAAGTAGGGCCCCGCCTGAATCTCGGATGTATTCAACATCCCACTCAACCCCGTCTGTAACGCCCATCTTTATTCTTGTTAAATATTTAACATGCTTGTTAAATTCTTGGCTAGCATATTTAGATGCTATTTTATTTGAGTTAATTAATTAACTACTTTAGAAAATTAAGGTGGTCAAATGTCAAAGTTGAAAGTTTAGGGGCCTTTTTGTCAAAGTTAGAACTTGAGGGGCCTAGTAGCAATTCTTGGAAAGTTCCAAGTATATCACCTTGGGTTTCTCTCACTGAGAAACCATTTTACCCAAATTGCTTTACGTTTACTCCTTCTGTTCTAAAGCTAAGTTTAGGATTCTTCATATTCTCGACTCCTCGAGCTTAATTATCCCTCTGTTCGTGATTCCGGTCCCGGATAAATATTCGTGGCGTTGAATAGAGCGTTCCAGACCGATCAGAAATTAATTTGGGCCAACTTGATTTTTGACTAGGTAAGTTATTGACTCCCCCTTACTTGTAATAACATGCATATATGTTATTCCTGCTACTTGTTCTTGTTAAAATTGTGTTTTGAGCAATTTTTGTGATACTTGTAAATTTGGGACGAAGGGAGTATTTTTATACTAGGTATACAGAGCATATGAGCCTAAATCTAAAGGGGTTTGCAAATCGTTAAAATGTTATTATACTCCTATCCGTGAGACGGTAAAATAGTAACTTGATTTAAATATTATTAGAAAAATTGTACCATTATTTGTGGTACGGGGAAATGAATGGAAGTATCTCTAAATAGGTATATTAGTATAATATAAAATTGTACTTATACTTTTGGGGATATTAAATTGGAATAACATGAAATTGTCCTATTATTTGTGGGACGGTAAAGAAATGAATTGAGCCTGAAATAATGTTTTGGGTATTGCCTAAGAGTTAATAAAAGTTACTCCTACGCTTGGGACGGGAAATTTCTTAACCTGGGAAAGAAATAAAAATTTCGCATTGTGGTACCTTGTGCGACCGCACAAAAATTCTTGGGCGACCGCCCATCTTTCTGAAAGGTTTTTCAAATGAATTGACCTGCTTGTGTGCGACCGCACAGGCCATTTTAGGCGACCGCACAGTTACCTGAAGAACAAAATATTGTTTAAAGTTTGTATAAATTGGAAGTAACTCTAGTTAAGGTATATAACCTTAGTATAAGATGTTCTAGCAAGTGTTGTGACACCTTAGGGGCATCAGAACTTGGTTTTAAACGTGTATACTCATTGAATTAAAATGAGAAATTAGTCTTGTACATGGACACTTATAGAACTCAAATGAGAACTTAAGTATAAGAGTAACAACTCTTTTATATGTTTTGAAAGTGCTATGAACAAGCACTTATGTGTTATGCTTGTCTTGGAACTAATGTTTGTGCACCGTGAGAGCACCAAATTAGTGTCTTGAGCTCGAATATCCTATGTAGGGGATTATGAACTTGTAAGTATGAGTGGTATAGCTCATTTACTTAATTTGAACTTGAAGTAGTCTTGGTCCAGGTTTAGGGTACTACCCTAGATGGCCTAGATGAGTGTTGTAGAACATTCTAGTACTGAAAAATAGTCCCTTCGTGATCAAATGAAATGTGGACTTAAATCATCATTAAATAATAACTTGAGTATAAGAGTAGTAACTCTTTTATGTGTCTTGAAGTTAATGTTTGTGTACTTTAGGGGCACCAACTAATGTCTTGAGCTTGAATGTCCTAAGAAAAGGATTGGAAAATAATTCGTGAAAGATGTATAATTCATCTTCCTAGCTTGAACTTGAGGTATAAGATAATTAACTCTTGTACATGTTTAATCATCCAAAGAAATGGAGTGAGAACTTGGATATAAGATCTTGTATATGTATTGAATGTCCTGAATGTCTTGAATGTCCTGAATGTCCTGAATGTCTTGAATGTCTTAAGATGAGACAGTAACTTGAAGTATAAGACAATAAAATCTCGTACATGACTTGAACATCCAAATAATTGGATTAAGACTTGAATATAAGATTATAAAATCTTGTACGTGCCTTGACACCAATATAGGTGTATGGTAATAAACTTGAAAGAGTCTTGATGTGTATATGCAAATCTTGCATATATTTACTTGATAGAATGTGGCTTCTTGATTGATTGGTACACGGTATGAATAACCAAAGAATTGGGTTATGGAACTAGATAGAGAATGATTAACTCTACTACATAGTTGAACTTGATACGTGTATATTGGAAGTGCTATAAATAAGCACTAAAGTGTAAATGATTTAGTTTTAATCGTGTATATACTTAATGAAGTATATAAAATATAAAGAAGATATCTTGTCTTGAAATGGTTCCTAAAGAAAATAGGGACTAGTGTAATATGAAGATAATTCATATAATCGTGAATACTACGATTTAAATTAATAAGAATGATTACAGAACACAATATGTGTTAGAAAATGTATTCGATTACTAACGATATATATACGTGAAGTATGACTGTGTCTAGGTACTAGGTGACCTATTCTACTACGTTTTTAGAGTCTAAGGTGTTGGGCTCTACTTGATAGTAAGGGTATCGTGATAGACACTTTAATGTGTTAAACGTGATATGAATATGTACGTGCAAACTTGGCATGTGACAAAGTGATATACCCTACTACTTGACTGAAGTCTGTTATTAATGGACTCTTACTTGGATTGATCGTGTTATAGGGACACCTTATGTGCCAGTGTTATCTTGGTTTGTATTCGCAATAATTGCGTATGGGTACTTGTATTCTCGTGAGCACATGATACATAATTACATGGTGCATATTCTCGTGAGCACGTGATACATGATTACATGGTGCATAAAGAATAGTCCACTAATAAGGGACTGAGTTCTGTTCTCGTAGTTCAAGCAAACATCTACTTGTGCATTCTTGTGTGAGTCCAGCTGGTTCTCCTTGCTTGTTCGAAAATATATAGGTTCACGCTTGTCGCGAGAGCTGGGGCTTAAGTGACAATCGGGTCCCTATGTATTTCCGCCTGACCCCTTACTACCGGCCATAGTAAGGGCATAGCTTCCTTGGTTGGAGCAATAAGCCTGACCTAAGTGAATGCGAAACTCTTGTCTTGAACACCTCGTGGATCTTGTTCTTGTGGATGACACTGGTTACCAGGTCTTCTTATATACTGCACAGCAGTTCTTGTTCTTGTTCTTGGTTGTCCTCAGCTAGAAAAGCATCGACAACAAATGGTATTCTTGGGAGGAATAAGGAAGGATTCAGGTACAATGCGTGATAGGCATATGTGTATCTTGGTGAGCTGGTCTAGCCTCTCACACTACTTGACTACTTGTTACCTGATCATATCTTGAGCTTGATTACTTGTTGAGTTGGCTTAGCCTCTCCTATACTTGTTACTTGATGATACTTGATATATGTTTAGTTGAGTATCTACTTGTATTGCATGATAACATGACATATAGTTGCATGTTAATAGCTTACTGAGATTTATCTCACCCTTTATTTGTTTAATTGTTTCCCCCCCCCCCCAGGAAAGCAGGGGATAGTACGCAGTGAGGCTCGACTTAGCTGGGAACTTACTCAGTAGGATATTCTTGTTCGAAGTTAGTGTCCTTTTATATTTTGGTAAGGACGATCTTGTATGAGTTAATAAACTCTGGGCTTGTGTTGGGGTAGTATTTGTTGTCCCTAGACAGTTCTTGATGCCAGCTTATTTGCTAGGCATGTCTTCCGCTGTATGTAACCTTGTTTGGTTTAAATTTTCTTGGTCTAGAACTCGTGTGAGCTATCTTAGCTCCCTACTCTTGAGTATATATATCATGTCAGTTTTGTTTTTAACAGGTATTGTTCCTGTTTCCCGTTAGCTTCTTGTTTCTTGTTAGTTACGCGCACCAGGTTCGAGGTTCTATTAGGGAATCCCGGGACTCGGGACGTGTCAGTTTGGTATCAGAGCTATGGTTTAGCTCTAAGCCTGGATAGGGTCTATGGCCTAGGTTGGGTTAGTCTTGGGTGTGTTTTCGACGCCGAGTGCTTCGTTACTTGTTGTTATACCAGGCATAGGACTGGTATTAATAGTGTTGATCCAATTGGATTAGATGGTTTGAGAATTGAGAGCGCGAGTCTTCAAAGACTTAGGCGTATCTATCTTGTCTTGTGGAAATTGTTTCGTGCTATATGTGCATGCTTGTTCTTATCTCGTGAATTACGTGGAAGTGTATTCTCTAGTAAAAGACTACGTGTTGATATTGTTATGTATAAGAGCTTGATAGAAGTGTGGGTGATAACACCCTATACGTTGTATGTTAACTTGGTCATGTTACCTAGTTGGGACATTTATGTGATACGTGTTATGGCTTGGCTCTTACGTGTTATGATTTGGCTTTCTATATGTTATGCCATTCTTGTTTACCACAATAGATGGTAATTATTTCTATGCTAGTATGCTTGACTATATATGTGAGCATGATAGATTTATGCATAACCTTTATGTTCTGCATTGAAAGTCTAGAAAGGGTTCTTGAGATTGTACTGGGTATTTAACCTATGTGATTGACAGTGGAGTTTCTACACCAAACCAGATGGATGTATCCATTCTTGATGAGAAACTTGGGTTATCTTGAGTTGTGACAGTGCGAATACAGTGCTGACATCTGGATTAATGTCCTTGACATCGATTGAGTTAAACGAGTTGAAGATTCAACTTGAGAATTTCTTGATAGAGGATATATCTACCTTGTAGTGGATGTCTGAAGTGAGTATCTGTGTTGACCTATAAGTGGAAACAACCAAGGTACGCGTGTTCTTGAGATTTTCTTGATCTTGTTAGAGATTCATTAATGAATTTCGAAGGCAGCTCTATCGTTAATTATTTGACACCGAGAGCTACATCTTTTGATGGATTGTCTTGATGGATTGATATACGTAAAGTCAGTTCTGAATATTGAAACGATGGATAACCACGACTTCAGTATCTGAGATTGCCTAGTGGATTTGACTAGTATTACAGTGATCTGAAGGATATGACCAGTTTTATTATTTCTAGTGGATATGTCAAGTTTCACCGATATAGTGGATTGACTAATCGAGTCTACTTGACTTTATGTGTTTTGATGTTATAATTGATACATCTAAATTGCATAGAATATTTGTGAGTATCTGTGCATAGTCGTGATGTTCTTGAATTCTACTTGTTGATTATATATGTTATAATCTTGATCTAGTAAAAATTCGAGGACGAATTTTCTTTAAGGTGGGGAGGATGTAACGCTCATCTTTATTCTTGTTAAATATTTAACGTGCTTGTTAAATTCTTGGCTAGCATATTTAGATGCTATTTTATTTGAGTTAATTAATTAACTACTTTAGAAAATTAAGGTGGTCAAATGTCAAAGTTGAAAGTTTAGGGGCCTTTTTGTCAAAGTTATAACTTGAGGGGCCTAGTAGCAATTCTTGGAAAGTTCCAAGTATATCACCTTGGGTTTCTCTCTCTGAGAAACCATTTTACCCAAATTGCTTTACGTTTACTCCTTCTGTTCTAAAGCTAAGTTTAGGATTCTTCTTATTCTCGACTCCTCGAGCTTAATTATCCCTCTGTTCGTGATTCCGGTCCCGGATAAATATTCGTGGCGTTGAATAGAGCGTTCCAGACCGATCAGAAATTAATTTGGGTCAACTTGATTTTTGACTAGGTAAGTTATTGACTCCCCCTTACTTGTAATAACATGCATATATGTTATTCCCGCTACTTGTTCTTGTTAAAATTGTGCTTTGAGCAATTTTTGTGATACTTGTAAATTTGGGACGAAGGGAGTATTTTTATACTAGGTATACAGAGCATATGAGCCTAAATCTAAAGGGGTTTGCAAATCGTTAAAATGTTATTATACTCCTATCCGTGAGACGGTAAAATAGTAACTTGATTTAAATATTATTAGAAAAATTGTACCATTATTTGTGGTACGGGGAAATGAATGGAAGTATCTCTAAATAGGTATATTAGTATAATATAAAATTGTACTTATACTTTTGGGGACGGTGAAATATTAAATTGGAATAACAGGAAATTGTCCTATTATTTGTGGGACGGTAAAGAAATGAATTGAGCCTGAAATAATGTTTTGGGTATTGCCTAAGAGTTAATAAAAGTTACTCCTACGCTTGGGACGGGAAATTTCGTAACCTGTGAAAGAAATAAAATTTCGCATTGTGGTACCTTGTGCGACCGCACAAAAATTCTTGGGCGACCGCCCATCTTTCTGAAAGGTTTTTCAAATGAATTGACCTGCTTGTGTGCGACCGCACAGGCCATTTTAGGCGACCGCACAGTTACCTGAAGAACAAAATGTTGTTTAAAGTTTGTATAAGTTGGAAGTAACTCTAGTTAAGGTATATAACCTTAGTATAAGATGTTCTAGCAAGTGTTGTGACACCTTAGGGGCATCAGAACTTGGTTTTAAACGTGTATACTCATTGAATTAAAATGAGAACTTAGTCTTGTACATGGACACTTATAGAACTCAAATGAGAACTTAAGTGTAAGAGTAACAACTCTTTTATATGTTTTGAAAGTGCTATGAACAAGCACTTATGTGTTATGCTTGTCTTGGAACTAATGTTTGTGCACCGTGAGAGCACCAAATTAGTGTCTTGAGCTCGAATATCCTATGTAGGGGATTATGAACTTGTAAGTATGAGTGGTATAGCTCATTTACTTAATTTGAACTTGAAGTAGTCTTGGTCTAGGTTTAGGGTACTACCCTAGATGGCCTAGATGAGTGTTGTAGAACACTCTAGTACTGAAAAATAGTCCATTCGTGATCAAATGAAATGTGGACTTAAATCATCATTAAATAATAACTTGAGTATAAGAGTAGTAACTCTTTTATGTGTCTTGAAGTTAATGTTTGTGTACTTTAGGGGCACCAACTAATGTCTTGAGCTTGAATGTCCTAAGAAAAGGATTGGAAAATAATTCGTGAAAGATGTATAATTCATCTTCCTAGCTTGAACTTGAGGTATAAGATAATTAACTCTTGTACATGTTTAATCATCCAAAGAAATGGAGTGAGAACTTGGATATAAGATCTTGTATATGTATTGAATGTCCTGAATGTCTTGAATGTCCTGAATGTCCTGAATGTCTTGAATGTCTTAAGATGAGACAGTAACTTGAAGTATAAGACAATAAAATCTCGTACATGACTTGAACATCCAAATAATTGGATTAAGACTTGAATATAAGATTATAAAATCTTGTACGTGCCTTGACACCAATATAGGTGTATGGTAATAAACTTGAAAGAGTCTTGATGTGTATATGCAAATCTTGCATATATTTACTTGATAGAATGTGGCTTCTTGATTGATTGGTACACGGTATGAATAACCAAAGAATTGGGTTATGGAACTAGATAGAGAATGATTAACTCTACTACATAGTTGAACTTGATACGTGTATATTGGAAGTGCTATAAATAAGCACTAAAGTGTAAATGATTTAGTTTTAATCGTGTATATACTCAATGAAGTATATAAAATATAAAGAAGATATCTTGTCTTGAAATGGTTCCTAAAAAAAATAGGGACTAGTGTAATATGAAGATAATTCATATAATCGTGAATACTACGATTTAAATTAATAAGAATGATTACAGAACACAATATGTGTTAGAAAATGTATTCGATTACTAACGATATATGTTAGGATTCATTGTTAGTGCACCCACCTTAATTTGATTGATCCATTCCACGTGTCTTTTTATGGACTTTAGGACCGCATGTAATGAAGTTCTACTTCAATTTTTAGATAAGTCCATTTCTAGATTTTTTGTTTTCAAGGCTGAGTATTGTTCGGTTGTATCATTAGCGGTTTAGTGCTTCAAGCCATCATTTTAAGAATGCCAGCATGGAGCTCTTCAATTCTCATCAAACCGCAGTTTGCATGTTTGATGAAACCGCACATCAAGACCATTCTTCAAACCGCCCTATGCTTGGTGAAACCGCAGAGCAGTTATTGAAGAATTAAAGAGATGTCATTTATTCCTTAGACAAACATTCCCTTATTGACAGTATAAGGATGTTGTTATGTCATGTCAAAATAACTCTAAGTTAACTTGGAGTTTCTGCAAGGAATGTCGGTTTGTCCATCAGTTCAAATTGTTTACCGTTAGTCCTTTCTGCAACAAAGGACAATTGTCAGGTAGTGGTGCAACAACTACCTAGGACTACAAGACAAAACCAAGGACGAAAATGACAGCTCAACCAATGGGATTTCGACAGCACTGTACCCTTCAGATTTGATTCAAATCTTTACCCAACGGTCACAAGGGTGCTCTGCCTATAAATAGCCTTCATTATTCAACAATGAAGGTTGCTGAGCTTCAAGAGATTCATTCCCAAGTATTCAAGTTTGCTTTGAAGAGTTAAACCCAGATATTCATATCTTCAACCATCTCCATTGCAAACCCAGTTCTTCATCAAAGCTTCAAGCCTAACAACCATTCATACTTAGCCTTTACACAGAAAGAATTCTATTTGCTCCACCATCATTTAGATACTTAGAGCATTTGATTTCTTTTCACACACACACCCGATTTATATGATCATATAGATTATATACTTCGAAAACACCGGTTGTTATTATAGCTTAGGTTAGACTCATTGTTTAGAGTTTAGATTTATCTTGTAAAACCTCCTCTAAATTAATACAAGTCTTATAGCTATTAGAAAATCCTAGACTAACCATCTAGGTAGAGGACGTAGTTCATTTAAGAACGAACCTCTTCAATTTGTGTGTTTGATCTTTATTTTCTGTCTTGATATTTATCTTTCTTGTTTGTGGTCTTGAACTTGTTTCCATATACGAAATGACTTGAAAGATGAATTGTGTTTTCCTTTAAACTTTAAGTTTAACTATTCTGTTGCATCATAGTGTTTTCTCAACCCGAGTCAAACTTCCAAACTCTTTAACTAACCTATTTGGCCAAACCGCAAACTCCGCTGTGCATTTTATCAGTTCGGTTCTTGTGCCTTGAACCGCAGTTGGCCAAACTGATAAGTACTCGGTTGATTTTAAGGGTATTTCAAAAAGTTTCGGACCGCTATTCACCCCCCCCCTCTAGCGGTTCTATACCCTTGTTGCCCTCTGGGACCAACAAGTGGTATCAGAGCGTATCCACCAAACTTGTTTTTACAAGCTTAACCGCTTGGGTGCTGATCCAATGGCAAACACAAACACCCATATGATGCAAACATCCAATTCGAATCACTTACCGATTCTGGATGAAGATAGTTTTATTTTTTGGAAAGATAGGATGATGAAACACATGATTTCATGTGATCGTAGACTGTGGACCGCGGTTACTGATGGACCATATGTCCCTATGAAAGCTAATCCACGTGCAGGAACCGCAGGAGAAGAAGCTGAAGTTAAGAAATTAGAAAGTGAATGGACTGATGCAGACCGCATCAATGTGGATTTTGATGGAAGAGCTATGTCCATGCTAGTGTCAGCTATTGACCTGAGGACTCATTCTAAGGTGCTTCACTGCAAAACCGCAAAGGCTACCTGGGATGCTATAGTTGATTTTCTGGAAGGAGATTCAGATACCAAGAAGAACCGCCTCTATCAACAGAGAAGACTCTTTGACTATTTTGTTAAAGATCCTAAGGAATCTCTTAGACAATGCTATGAGAGGTTTATTGATATTGTTAACGTTTGTTTTTCTCTTGGACATGTCTATTCTAATACAGATTTGAACATGAGATTCATGCAAGCACTTGGTAGCAAATGGCTGATCAAAACTACTAACATTGAAGACAACAAGGACTTGGAAGCTCTTGATCTTCGACACTTGTATGCCATGCTGAAGGTTTTTGAATTTAAGCTTGAAGAGGTCCATGAAACCGAAAGCAGATTTAAGACCCTCTCTCTAGCTGCATTCAACAATACCTCATCTCCTGTCTACAATCCAGACCATCATCAAACCGCTCCTCACCTCCACTTGCAAACCGCTCCTCCTGACCAAAATGTTCCTAGATATAATCCTCAAACCGCACCTTCTGAATATTACCAGCAGTCTCAACAATCCTATCCTCAATCACATCAACCATATCCTCAATCTTATCAATCTTATCAGCAGTCTCATCAATCCTACACTCCTCCTCAAAGTTCTTATGCTCAGAGTGTAGGATCACAATCCTCAAGTTCTACTCAAGTTGATTTTGATGAAATGGATGATGAAGAATTTGCTTTGTATGTGAAGAGATACACCAAGTTCAGGAAAAATAATAGATCTCAATTTCCATCCAAAGGCCCAGCAAAGTTTGTCCCTCCAACCAGATTCAACAAAACTGCAGATCCCAAGACAAGGGAAGACTTGGTTTGTTATAACTGCAGACAACCAGGTCACTTTACGTCAAGTTGTCCTAAACCGCGCTATGAAGCCGCGCCAGCAAAGAAACCATTCAACAAGAAGTTCGTGAAAAGAAGAGGAATGGTAGCTGACCAAGGAGATCAACCGCTGACATGGATGGGTTCAGACTCAGATGAAAGTGATGATGAAGAAACTGCTAATCTCTGTCTCATGGGATTTGAAGAAAGAATTGAAATTGACGAAAGCCTTCCACTGCCAAAACAACAAATGAAGTCAGTTTCACCTAAGACTCCTGAGGCTAGATCAAGCAGAGCTCCTACAACACCAAACTACACTCCCGAGGTTCAAGCAGACCAAAGTCATGATGATCAGGTACTAGAACGTGCAAACATTATATGTCAACCACACTGTACTTAAAAAGGCATATAAACTAATGGCTGCGGAACTTGAAGAATCCCAACGTGTATGTAAATCCCACAAGGAGGAAATTGAAAATCTCAAGCTCCAAATTGCTGGGGTATCTACTATTGTGGATGAAAACCGCTATCTGAAGGACAGAACCGAGGTACTTCTCACCCAAATCCATGATCTTACCGTACAAAGGGATGACCTCCAAAAGTGACCGATGTATGGACCAAGTCTGGTGTCACTGTGGAACAAATCCTAAATTCACAAATTCCTACTTCGGATAAAAGTGGATTGGGGTTTAAAACCGATGATGGGTGTAAGTGTCCTTGTCTCTGTGCCGAAGGTGGTGTGAAACCTACTGAACAAACCAAAGAAATTCCTAAGGTTAATCATGCTGGTAAAAAGGGCTCAAAACAAGAAATTAAAAGGCAAAATTATTTCTTTGAGTACCCTAAAAACCAGACTGGGAGAGATTCAAAGTGGAAAGAGAAATCCATAGCGGCTGAGGCAACCAAGGAAGTATTGAGTGATGAAACCGCTCCTAGTCGGTTTAAGGAAATTCCTATCATTTTCCCTAAAGCCACACCTAAGAGGAAGGTTGAGCTCAAGAAGGTAATCTTTGTTAAAGCCAAAACCGCTGACCCAGTAAAACATGAGAAACCGAAGGTCAGTAAAGGGTTTGTAAAACCGCAACCAAAACCTGGATTTATTCATTGTGCTATTTGTGCTGATTTTGGTCATAGTGCTGGTCATTGTCTTTTAAGATTCACACCCAATGCCAAGGGACGTAAAAATCCTAAGGTCAAACAAGTGTGGGTCCCAAAAAGCTGCTAACCCTAGGACCCAAGGAATAAGGGGGACCAAAACCTTTCATGTTTATTTTTCAGATTTCATGTTTTATGGCTGGAACCGCGAAGAAGAAGAAGGATCTCTGGTATTTGGATAGTGGATGCTCACGACACATGACTGGAGATTCCGAACTACTCTGCAGTTTCATCCAAATGAAAGGTCCCCCAGTAGTGTTTGGTAACAACAAGAAAGGAGAAACAGTAGGATATGGAGCAATCAAACGAGGAAAGGTGACTATTGAAAATGCGTCATTAGTAGAAGGACTCAAGCACAACCTTCTCTCCATATCTCAGTTTTGTGACAAAGGAATGAACTGCATCTTCACATCAACTAACTGTTATATCAAAGATGCTTCCTCTGAAGTCACTCTACTGACTGGCAACAGAACAGGTGATGTTTATATGATAGATTTGAGTAATATTGTTTCTATTGCTGACCTCTGTTTTGTAGCCAAAAACATAAGTGAAAGCAGCTGGTTATGGCATAAGCGGCTCAGCCACTTGAACTTCAAGTATCTAGCAAAACTGCACAGGGATGGTCTAGTAAAAGGACTACCCAAAGTGGCTGACCATCATGATGAAAAGTGCAAAGCATGCCAGCTTGGAAAGCAGCCCAAACAGTCATTTCCTAGTAAAACCGCACCTTCAACGAACCGCTGTTTGCAATTGCTGCACATGGATTTATTTGGACCTGTCCCAACCTCCAGTATTGGAGGAAACCGCTATACACTTGTGGTGGTTGATGATTATTCAAGATATACATGGGTGGAAATGATGGCCTCTAAAGATGATACTTATGGCATCGTAACCGCTCTCTTTAGACAGCTCCAAACTCAAAAATTGGATGACATTGTTGCCGTGCGTTCAGATAATGGAACCGAATTTACAAACAATGGTGTTGCTCAATATTGTGATGATCATGGAATTGATCATAACTTCTCTGCCGCTGGGGTTCCACAACAGAATGGAGTTGTAGAAAGAAAGAACAGGACTTTGATTGAAGCCGGGAAGACAATGATTGCAGAAGCAAAGCTTCCCAAATACTTCTGGGCCGAAGCCATCAATACCGCATGTTTCACCCAGAACCGCTCCCTAATCATCAAAGTTCACAATAAGACTCCTTATGAATTGTGGAGAGGCAGATCACCCAACATTGCCTTCTTCAAGATATTTGGATGCAAGTGCTACATCTTGTACAATGGCAAAGAGTATCGAGGTAAATTTGATGCTAAGGCCGATGAAGGTATTTTTGTTGGTTATTCAAAACACTCCAAAGCTTTTCGTTGTTTCAATAAGACATCTTTAAAAATTGTAGAGTCAGTCCATGTTACATTTGATGAACATAATCTTCTTGAGCCACATATGGCTCCAAATGTTGCTGATGATTTCAGTGGTTTTGAGACAGGTACATCTTACCTTAATCGTGCAACCGCAAATGACCAACCTACTCAAACCGCTCCATCAGGTTCTCCAGCCGCTCCAAATCAAACCGAAGGTGTTGCTGTAGAACCGCATTCTTCTGATCCCATTCAAACCGTTGATCCAGTTCCCAACATCACCTTCAATGAAGATTTCAATGAATATCAAGAAGAGCCTCCTCTGGAAAATCTTCAAGAAATAGTGGTTCATGATGACCTCCCTCCAGAAATCAATGAGCATAGAGACCATCCAACAACTAATGTTATAGGTCCTATCAGTTCTGGTATTCAAACAAGAGGAAGCTTAACACATAGAGATAACCACAGTTTGTTCTCAACCGCACTGATTTCTCAGATGGAACCGAAGAAGGTAGATGAAGCTCTAAGTGATCCAAGTTGGGTAGCTGCAATGCAAGAAGAGCTTAATCAGTTTGAAAGATGCAGAGTTTGGACTCTAGTTCCAAGGCCCAGAGATCACACTGTAATTGGAACAAAATGGGTATACAGAAATAAGATGGATGAAAATGGTACCATTACAAGAAACAAAGCAAGGTTGGTTGCTCAAGGTTATAGGCAAGAAGAAGGGATTGATTATGATGAAACCTTTGCACCTGTAGCCAGACTTGAAGCCATTAGATTGTTCCTGGCCTATGCCTCCTTCAAGAAATTCAAGTTATATCAAATGGATGTGAAGAGTGCATTTCTGAATGGTGAACTACAAGAAGAAGTTTATGTAGCTCAACCGCCAGGATTTGAAGACAACAAATATCCCAATCATGTCTTCAAGCTCAAGAAGGCCTTGTATGGACTCAAACAAGCTCCAAGAGCATGGTATGACACTCTATCTAAATTTCTTATTGAACAAGGCTTCTCTAGAGGTAAAATTGATACAACCCTATTTATTGCTAAACACAAAGGTCATTCATTATTAGTTCAAATATATGTTGATGATATTATTTTCGGTTCTACTAATGAGACTATGTGTGTTAAGTTTGAGAAGCTTATGAAAGGTAAATTTGAGATGAGTATGATGGGAGAGTTGACATTCTTTCTTGGACTCCAAATCAAGCAATGTCATGATGGAATTTTTATCAACCAAGCCAAATATACCAAAGATTTGATCAAGAAATTTGGGCTTGAAACCGCTAAGCCAGTTGATACCCCAATGCAAAAGGCCTGCAGTTTGGATCAAGATGAACGAGGTAAGAAAGTTGATCAGACTCTCTACCGAGGTATGATTGGTTCTTTACTTTACTTAACTGCTAGTAGGCCAGATATCATGTCAGTGTTTGTGTTTGTGCTAGATTTCAAGCTGACCCTAGAGAATCTCATCTTATTGCTGTTAAAAGAATTATTAGATATTTATGTGGATCTGTTAACCTTGGACTTTGGTACTCCAAAGAATCTTCATTTGATCTATTAGGTTATTCAGATTCTGACTTTGCAGCATGTAAGATAAGCAGAAAGAGCACAAGTGGTACTTGTCAGTTCCTTGGAACCCGGCTTGTATCATGGTCCAGCAAGAAACAAGCATCGGTTTCAGTCTCAACCGCTGAAGCTGAATACATTGCGGCTGGAAGCTGTTGCTCTCAAATTCTCTGGATGAAACAGCAGTTGGAAGACTATGAAGTATTTGAGAAAAACTGCCCTATCTACTGTGATAGTACTGCAGCTATATCAATCTCCACAATCCAGTACAACACTCAAAAACCAAGCACATTGACATAAGATATCATTTCCTCAAAGATCATGTTGAAAAGAAGAACATTTTCCTAGCAAAGGTGGGAACCGACGATCAAATTGCAGATATTCTCACCAAACCGCTCGAAATTCTAGGTTCTTTCATCTACGAGGAGAAATGGGTATGCTGGAACTTACTTAATATAATTCATGCCTATTTATTCTTGTTCTAATAATATTTGTCAATATTTTGGCTCTATTAAGAAAATGCAAATAGTTTGCGGTTCAATAGACAAAACCGCAACAAGATGGTTCGGCTAAAGATTCCACTCAAACCGAAGAGTCAAGTAGAACAATTTTCAGTTTATCCAAACCGAATTGTCAAAGCAAGGTTTCGTTTTCTCTACTGAAACCGAATATAGATCTGAAAGATATCGGTTTCACCAAAACCGATAATAAGGAAAAGGTAAGTCGGTTTACGCAAAACTGCTCAGGTATGAAATGCATTTTAGTCCCTACTTTATGTCACTTCATTCATTAAGACCTTTTTGCAATTATCTCTGCCGCATTAAATGTGAATCGACAGGTACACTGACGGTTGAGTTTCCTTAGCCGTCATGCCCGCTCCACTACCGAGGTGGTTAATTGAGTATAAAAGACAAAACCATTTTTCAATTTATCTTTTTACCTTCTTACTCTTTTTAGCAAAAACCCCTCTCTCTCCTCTGTACGCATTCATCCTTCTCTCTCTCTGTTCTCACTAAATTTTCTTACTTAAACAAAATTTTTATGGCACCAAGAAATCAATTGATCTTGCTTCTTCTTCTACATCATCCAAACCATCGAAGCCTGATATGGTATGAAATTTCTGAACCCTAACTCAGTATATCTCACTTATCCGCCATTGTTGAAGCTTAAAAGCTTGTTCATCTTCCTTTGATCATTTTATGCTTTTTCTTCAATTTCTTGGTTGGTTTGTGTTCGCATTTACTTATATACACTGATTGATTACTTTGTTTTAAGATTTGTGTTCAATTTTGAGCAAAATCAATTTGGGGTTATTTGGTGTTCTTGCGAAATTTTGCAGATTCTGGGTTCATGTGTTGTTATTTGTCTTAGTTTATTTAGAACTTTGTTAGAATCTACTCTCTGTGATCATTTTGATATAATTTTTCCATATTTTGGTTAGATTTTGTTTTGCATATTCATACTCTGTTCTTCGTGTTCTTCATGCATTCAAACTCTTTTTCAAAATTTTCCCTCTTTGATCCATTTTGCCTTCACTATTCCTTCATTCTTTGTTTTTACATTTTTACCCTTACTCTCCTTGAACCGCCTGTTTTCATTGTTAGGATTCCTTGTTATAGTTTGTAGTACTTAATCAAACCGCGGTTTGCTTAAGGATTCAAACTATCATTCTTTAAATTATTTCTAACTAAGAATGTCTTTCAGGATCCCTCAAACTTTGTTCCCGGTTCTAGGATTCTTGAGAATGAACTTAAACAAGATGCAGTTGGAAGGAAGCTCCTCAAACTGTTGAATGATGCTAAACTGCTACCTCTGTTTCTATGGATGAACCGCAGTTTGTTACTATTATCTGCGCCGAATTCTTTGAGAATGGGATCTCCCGAAGGCTGAATTACTAGATGTAAGAGGAGAACCGATAAGGGATCTGGAATCCGTGAAATTAAATTTGAAGATGCTATCAAGTCCACTGTCTGTGGCAAAGAAGTGATCCTAACCGCTTCCAAGATTGCAGTTCTAGCTGGTCTTGAGAACTCTGGAGTTATGGGGATAAAACCGGAACTTCTAAGCAATACTACAATGGAGCTGATTGAGTTAACTCTTTCTCCACCAAGAATTCCTCCAAAAAGGACTTTGGAGAGGTGATGGCTCATCTTTGTGAACTGGTAGATTCTGGAGTTATGTGCAAGAATAGAAACCACAACAACTTTACAAGTGAACAGTATGCTTACTGGTGGCCATTCTTAAAGGGAAGGAAACTGCACTGGCCCAAGGTTGTGATGAAGGAGATTATAAATGCTCTAAACCGCCTCCATGCTGCTAAAGCGCTGGAAATCCAAGGTCAGAACTCATTGCAGGTTGCTGACAAAGTTCTTGCATCAAGATACTGCCATTTTCAAGTTCTCTACTGAACACAAGGACTATTGGTTGGATCCTAGTGAAAAATCTATCTTTGGACTGTCAAGACTTGATACCTTCAGAACAACCTTTGGATGGCGGTTTGCTCAACTGTTTGGAATGAGGACCCTCTTCCTTGAAGCCGAACGTGGCCCATTTCCTGAAGCTCGGCTCAACAAATCAGGGAAACCGTATGCTGGTGCCATTGCTGATCAGGCCCATGCTACGCTGCTAAGAAATGAAGGTCAAACTGCCACTCTAAACCGACTGGGGTTAAGTCATTTAGCTCAAACCGCGGTACAGGCTGAGGGGGAGCCTGCGGTTGAGGGGGAGCCTGCAGCTCGTTCTATACTGCGGCTCGTCCCAAGGAAACCGCCGCTCCCAGGAAAGAAAGGGAACTGCTCAAATCCCCTTCGGTTATTACAAAAGCAAACCTATCCAAACCGCCTTCCAAACCCTTATCCAAACCGTCATCTAAACCTTCATCTTCTTCAACCTCTTTTCCTCCCCATCAGACTATCTCCTACTCTTTCAAAACCGCCTTCTAAACCCTCTATTCCCAAACCTCAAGTTAAACCCCTCTCTCCAGTACATCAAAATGTGGAGAAATCCTTAAATTTTGCTAAGGATGCCTCCTCTCTTAAAGAGCCGCAAGGCAAAATCCATTCCAGAACTTATCCCCTCACCTCATCTTTTTCTTCCTATCCCTTCTCCTCCTAAACCTTCACTTCTAAAAACCGCCATCTGTTCAATTCTCTGAAGAACAGTTGGCTGAAATTTTCAAAGCCTTCCCAAACCTTAAACCTTCCTCTCAACACCGATCCTGAGCAGACCGAAGTGTCTGAGGATGCGGTTCTAGTTGAACAAACCGCTGTATCTACCATTGTGGTTCAGCCTGAGCAAACCAATGAGTTTGAGGCTGCAGCATTGCCTGAGCAGACTGATATGTCTGAGGCACTTGGTGAACCGAGCAAGATGTTGAAGTTCTTGAGGTTCAACCGCCAAAGAAGAAGAGGAAGTTGGTGAAGAAAAGTGATTATGTAGAGCATTGGCAGTCAAGGCCACCAGGCCTATTGACTTCAGTGAGGCTGACTACAAAAGAGATCACTCACCTCTTGAAGGAGCTTTTGCAAGAGAGCTAAGAGAAAGAGCTGAGATGAGGAAGGCAGGCATTGACCCAATGATGGTTGAGGTCTCTCCTCCTTCACTTAAAAGAAAGTTGGACTTTGATTCACCTGAGCATACTCCCTCTTCATCTCCTGATTTACCTATACTCCAACTCCGTTTTTTGCCATCTACTTCTGTGTCGGTTCAACCACTGCCTCTTCCTTCATTCAACCGCTGGCTATTACTCAAGCTCAACCTCTCTCTCAGCCGCCAGTTTCAGCTATCTCCACAGACATCGGTTTCATTCATTAAACCGAAGACAAAAAACGAAAGAATGCTGCTGACTTAGCAAAATATTTGAAGCGGTTCAAAACTGAAACTCTAGGGAAAGAAGGGCTGGAGCCCATGCTCGTGCCGCCGCCAAAGCCGAAGCTAGATTCTTGAAGGCTGGCCGCCCTAACCCTTTTGCTATCTTTCCCAAGGATGAGATGGAAGCCGCAGTTGAAACACTTATTCTTTCAGTTGCAGACAAAGTGATGGGTGAGATTGCCGATCAGGTACTCATGGATCCCACTTTGCTAGTCAATTCTTTCTACAATTAACTGCTAGAGCCTATCCTCCTATGTTGAATTGGAGATTTGTGCCTTCACCTTCCTTCTTTTAATGAATGATTATTTGAGATTTCCTCTTCTTCCTTCTTCACCTCCTCAAACTGCAATTATCCCTATTCATTCTTTTCTCCTCTTTGATCCCATTGAGCTTGAAACCGCCCTTAGGATCTCTATGGGTGAAACCTTAGAAGAGGCACACATTCTGTTGAAAGGTAAAGCCAAGATGCCTTCTTCCTCCCATCAATCTGATGATGCCATCCAAATTTCTGATGATGATAATTCCAGTGATGAGCACATCCCTCCCTATACTCCTTCTGATGAACGCCCTCTTCATTCCTTCCTATCCAATTCTACTCTTCATGCTTCAACCGCCGATTTGATAGATGCGGTTAGAAATATTCAATTTCATCAACAAACCGCCACTTCTCGGTTTGACACTCATCTCCTCACCATTCAATCTGATCTTGATGGCCATTAAGGGGGAGAGAGTAAATGAGAGATTTAAGATAGGTCAAGCCAACAACAGCTAGATGAGAGACTGAACTTAATCTTGGAAAATCAACTGGCCCTTCAAGATCTTGTCAGAACCAACAATGATCTTTGCAACTTAAAGTTTCAAGCCGTTGATGCTTCACTTCAATCTGTTGTTGAGAAACTGGATATTCTGGCCCAGCATGCGCTTGATTCTTCTGAGCTTATACTTCATAGAACGGGAAACTTGTCAACAAACCGCTGCAATTGAATTGAAGATTGATGAACCGACTGAAGTTCGGCTTCGTGCAGCTGACTTTGTTTTTGAAACCACCCGTGGATCCGGTTCTAGAAATGTTGATCAAACCGCTCCCGCTGTTAATGTTCAAATTGCACAAGAACAAGCTGCTCAAGATGCTCAAACCGTTCAGAACCAACCGCAGATGATGCTGCTGCTGCAAGGGGTTCTGTTGCAGATGAAGTAGACTAGACCTCTTTTCTAGTCTTTCTTTTTGGTATCTCTTGTAATTCATACATTGTAAGTTACTATCCTTATGATTGAATTATAATGAGAATGACTGCATAGCATTCTGTTTCCAAAACTTTGTTTATTCAAACTGCTTGTTTGTGAAACAATGCTTGTATTTCTTAAAACCTCATGCACTACATTCATCATGAATACCTTTAAGTGCATTGTGTTTTAAACATTCAGTTTAAACATGCATTTCTGATCCTCAAAATCATATCATTCTTTATGCATCTGAATGTATTTCTTTTCTATCTCTTATTCATTTCCATTATTTTTGATAGATTAGAAATCTATGATCTAGCATAGTGTGTGCATTGACTTGGGACATGCAATTTCATGAAATTTATTTCTGACATGTTCTTACCAAGTACAATGTTTTGCTATTATCATAGTGTGGTAATGGCATCAATCAAATAGGGGGAGATTGTTAGGATTCATTGTTATTGCACCCACCTTAATTTGATTGATCCATTCCACGTGTCTTTTTATGGACTTTAGGACCGCATGTAATGAAGTTCTACTTCATTTTTAGATAAGTCCATTTCTAGATTTTTTGTTTCAAGGCTGAGTATTGTTCGGTTGTATCATTAGCGGTTTAGTGCTTCAACCAATCATTTTAAGAATGCCAGCATGGAGCTCTTCAATTCTCATCAAACCGCAGTTTGCATGTTTGATGAAACCGCACATCAAGACCATTCTTCAAACCGCCCTATGCTTGGTGAAACCGCAGAGCAGTTATTGAAGAATTAAGAGATGTCATTTATTCCTTAGACAAACATTCCCTTATTGACAGTATAAGGATGTTGTTATGTCATGTCAAAATAACTCTAAGTTAACTTGGAGTTTCTGCAAGAATGTCGGTTTGTCCATCAGTTTAAATTGTTTACCGTTAGTCCTTCTGCAACAAAGGACAATTGTCAGGTAGTGGTGCAACAACTACCTAGGACTACAAGACAAAACCAAGGACGAAAATGACAGCTCAACCAATGGGATTTCGACAGCACTGTACCCTTCAGATTTGATTCAAATCTTTACCCAAACGGTCACAAGGGTGCTCTGCCTATAAATAGCCTTCATTATTCAACAATGAAGGTTGCTGAGCTTCAAGAGATTCATTCCCAAGTATTCAAGTTTGCTTTGATGAGTTAAACCCAGATATTCATATCTTCAACCATCTCCATTGCAAACCCAGTTCTTCATCAAAGCTTCAAGCCTAACAACCATCATACTTAGCCTTTACACAGAAAGAATTCTATTTGCTCCACCATCATTTAGATACTTAGAGCATTTGATTTCTTTCACACCACACCCGATTTATATGATCATATAGATTATATACTTCGAAAACACCGTTGTTATTATAGCTTAGGTTAGACTCATTGTTTAGAGTTTAGATTTATCTTGTAAAACCTCCTCTAAATTAATACAAGTCTTATAGCTATTAGAAAACCTCTAGACTAACCATCTAGGTAG